>CAMZMU010000047.1:23091843-23298483 GCA_947311845.1 Poa pratensis
CCAATCAGTCTTAGACGACTATGGCCTTCAGCCTCATAGCGTAGGCCCAATAGTATCTTGTACATTGCTGGCTTTATGGCTTTATTCGAAGGATACTAGGCATAGAGCCCAGCTTAGAATTCTTCAAGTTGCTTTACTGCAAGCGCCAAACAGAGAAGGAAGAACTGCTTTCCTTAGGAACATTAGCAATCAATCCGTAGAGGCAGAGACTGGTATTCTAAGGCGCCAAAATAGATTCAATTAAAGGCTGGAATAGCTCCTTCTTCTACTGCAAGACAGCATGGCGCCAGTAGGCAAAGACATAGGACTTCCTCGCTTTTCTCCTTTGCCTGCGGAGCCCGCCTCTTCTTGGGGCGAGAAACCGCTGAAGGTCCTTCCTGACAACCTCCGTCGCATGCAAAGGCGGATTGAGTACTAACAAAGACTGCTGTGCCCAACTCACGGGCGCAGACACCATCCTATGTTGGTTGTCAAGGCGAATCCAGCCTTTGAAAGATCGCAAAGGCCTCATGTGCCACTACAGGACCAGAAGAAAGATCCCTCCGTGTTAGTGAGTGACCTTACGCAAGACGCCCTTGTGTATCGCTTTAAGAGGATTGCCAAGGAAAGGATCAGTGACAGAGCAGCGTCCTATGTACACAGCCGCCAACCCAGCTCCAAAGGTAAGGCATTTACCATTACTGTTTTTATACTTCCACAATGTTTGCCTTACTAACACCACTTTTGATTTCAGCTCGCCCTTTTGCGGATAATCTGCTGGCTCCTTTGTTTTACGTGCCTGAAGCGGCCCGAGCCCCCAAAGACTCGGAAACGAAAGGCTTCAGGAGCTACTGCAGCAACTTCAGCAGCAGAAAGGCGGAAGCGTGAGAAAGCCATCCCTGCTAACGCCGAAGTGCTCGACATTGAGGACGATGAAGATGCGGCCTTTAATGCTCCAGTACAGAAGTAAGCCGAACCTCAATTTCTTTAGTAAGGCGAACAATGTGTATGAATGTTATCTTATTTTGTATGTGATTTGCAGGATCAAACCAACTGCACCTCTTAAGAGGAAGAAAGTAATTTCTTCCAGCAAAGGAAAACTGAGCCTTCTCCGGCCATCGCTCCACTCCCTCCGTTCAACAAGAGACATCCCCAGGCCCATCTGATGACCATCATATAGATTTGGACTCAGCCGTCTTTCCTGATAAGACGGAAACTGAAAAGTTGGCCAGGGCTGCCGCTGCGGGAAGGCGGCGGTATTCAGTCAGAAGAGCCGAACGAGCCCATCACTCGTGAAGCTATCCGCAACATGGTGAAGCAAGAGCTCTTTGACGACGAGGGGTACATCTTACCCAACATCGCCGCCATGCTTGCCGATGAGAAGGAGCGTAACGAGCCGCCTCCGAAGCTAAGGCCAGTTGGCCAAACATTGACCATCTTGAACCTGGAAGATAATTGTGACGAGCTGTACGTCACAATGAAAGAGCTACAAAGCCTTAAAGGCCATGATGCAGGTAAATATTCCGTCTTTATGTACATACTAGTCCCCGGGCATTACGTTGCGCTTTGACTAAGCCGACGTAATGGCCTTTCTTTAATGTTGATAAAGACTCAGTCCCCAAGCCCTTGTAGCTATACTTTATTGTCTTTACCTTTGTTACTTACTACTGCCCTTGCCTTAGCAGAGCAGCGAGCAGCTTACGTGCGATCTGTGGTACTCCCTGAGTAACCAAAGGCAAGTGCTCAAGCAAGCCGTCGCCAAAAATAAGGCGAACGAAGGTAAATGTTCTTTCACATGCATGTGTTTAATTCATTTGAAGGCATAAGATGCTCAACACATGCAATGTGTCTTTCACAGCTGTTGTGGCGAAGGCAAAACAGATCGTCAGCGAGACTGGCGATATAGAAGTTGTAAGGCGGGAAAATGCCGCCTTGTTTAAGCAACTGGAGGAGAACCGAAAGACGGCCGAGGCCAATCTTAAAGCCGTCCAAGACAGCGCGCTGAAGGGCAGAAAACTGAAGGCAGAACTTCTGAAACTGCAGCGACAGGCTGAAAAGGATGGGCTCCTAATCCAGAGCTTACAAGGTCGTCTTGAACGCCAAGCTGATGAGAGCACCGCCATTGACGAAACTGCTAAGTAAGGCTCTTTTTTACTTTCGCTTTCTGTCACTTTTCGCCTTTGTTCCAACACTTCAGTACGCCTTAACTTTTTTCATTCCTCCTTTCCACAGTTCCAGCTGGGTTTGGGGAAAGGCTTACCTCTGAGACGCGCCTGGAGCTTATCTTGGAGTGTGGCGAAATTGTGTCAGGGCTGTATGCTGGAAGAGACGTTGTCGCCAACATCTTCCCAAAACAGCTGCCCCAAGTGACAAACACCAGCAACTTGCTGCCACTTCTTCAGAACTGCGTCCCAGAGGTGGTGGAGCGTCTTCGCTCAGCAGCTAGAGGCGGAGCAAAACTTGCTCTAGGACTTGTTCGCGGCCACTACCCCGAAGTCAACATGTGGCGCGTTATCAAGTGTTTCCCAGCCAGGACAGAGACGGCAACGAGCTCATCAAAGAAAAGGTCTATGCCTCTGTCTCTGGCTTTGCCTCAGCCGTTGCTGAGATGGTAGACTTGCTATCTTCTTCTCCAAGAAGCCTGTGCCTCCCCGTCCTGACGACGTGTCTGATGACGAAGCCGAAGCACCCACCACTGGCAATGGCGATGAGTCAGAAGACGGAAATGAAGAAGAAGAAGAAGAAGAAGGCGAGTCTGAAGCTACGCTGGATCCATCCAAGTCCCCTGCGTCTTCGCCTCCTCAGTCCCCTGCATAAGATGCAGGAAAAACTTTGCATTAAGCGTGTCATGAAAGATGGCACAAAAGACTTGTTAAGTTATGTTTTGTAATGGCAGGAGCCTTTTATCTGTTGAACATGTTTGTTTTGCAACGCATGCACTTATTTTTAAAAGGCTTGCAAACTATGCTCCTTATCCGTCTTCAAGTTTTCTGGCTTATATGCTTTAGCCTTTTCGTATGCTGGCAGAACCTAAGGCACGGAACACTTCGCTGGCAACAGGGTTAGTAACCAAACTGTTTAAACACAGAAACGGCGCCGGCTTTTGGTGCGTAAAGCATCTACTAAGACAAGCCAGCATATACGCGATCAGATAAATACTCTTAGACGGATGCAATTTTAATTTTTGTAAGGCCTTAAGGCAAAAGCATCATGTGAGTAACCACAAGCACGAGCCAATTCGGGTTAACATTGATATTTTTATCGAAATATATGATCAAATGGAAATAAAAGACGGCGAGAACTCATGCATAAAAATAATTGAGGGAACCAAAGACTTTTATTTCATAATCATATATGGTGTGATTACAATAGAATTGCTAAGTGTAAAAAGGACGTAGCTGCTCAATGTTCCAAGGACGTTTCGTCTCCTTGAGCACTGCTTCTTCGTTCCTTTTCCTTTTGCGGCCTCTTTTCTTCTTTCTTCTCGATATCACGGAGGTCCACAAGATAATATGCCCCGTTCTTAAGCGCTTTGCTGATAACGAAGGGTCCTTCCCATATGGGAGATAGTTTGTGCTCCTTTTGCTGAACAAGGCGAAGCACCAAATCGCCTTCTCGAAACGATCTCCGTCTTACCTTGCGACTGTGGTAACGCCGCATGTTCTGCTGATAAATGGCGGAGCGCTGAAGCGCTATCTCACGCTCTTCTTCGAGAAGGTCTAAGCCATCCTGTCTGGCTTCTTCTGCGTCTGCTTCGACGTAGGCTGTTACACGAGGTGTGTCGTGCAGGACATCGGTTGGGAGTACCGCTTCAGCGCCATATATGAGAAAGAAAGGGGTATAGCCTGTTGCACTGCTTGGAGTTGTGCGTATGCTCCATAAGACAGCAGGTAATTCTTCTACCCATGCTCCAGCTGCTCTATGCAAAGGCACTCTAATCTTGGCTTTATTCCCTGTAGAATTATACTGTTGGTTCGCTCAACTTGGCCATTCGATTGTGGATGAGCCACAGATGCTAAGTCCAACGAATACCAACTTCACCACAGTACTTTGCCAGTTCTCCTACGGCGAAGTTTGTCCCATTGTCCGTAATGATACTGTGGGGGACGCCAAATCTCGTTATAACCTCAATGACGAACTTCTTGGCTGTTGCCCCATCAAGCTTTTTTATGGGCTTAGCTTCAACCCACTTGGTGTATTTATCCACCGCAACTAAGAGATGTTTGACGCCGCCTCGCGCAGTCCTGAATGGACCTACCATGTCCAGTCCCCAGACCGCAAATGGCCACGTGATTGGAATGGTGCGCAATTCCTGGGCTGGCATCTTTGGCTGTCTTGCATACTTTTGGCATCCAACGCATTTCTTGACGAGTTCTTCTGCGTCTTGCTTTGCTGTGAGCCAGTAGAATCCATGTCTAAAAGCTTTGGCGACAATTGCTCGGGCAGAGGCATGATGACCGCAACATCCACCATGGATCTCTTCTAGTATCTCTGTCCTTCTTCCGGCGAAACGCATCGTTGATATACACCTGTGGTACTCCGCTTGTATAGCTCTCCATTTATTATTGTGTATGCCTTAGCTCTGCGCACAACTTGCCGCCTTAATACTTCATCCTCTGGCTCTTCCTTGTTAAGGAGGAAATTTATGTAGGGCTGTGTCCATCTGGCTTCACCAGCATGACGGAAACAGACTGCGAAGCCATGGGGTCATCCTCATCTCCGCCTTTAATAGACGGCACGTACAGGTGCTCCAAAAATATATCGGAGGGCACCTTCGATCTTTTCGAGCCCATTCTGGCTAAGGCGTCCGCTGCTTCATTTTCCTCCCTTTTGATATGCTTGACTTCTAAGCCGATAAAACACCGACCAAACTCGTCTACCGTGCGTCGGTATTCAGCCATTGTAGGGCTCTTCGCGTCCCATGCCCCTTCTAACTGTTGAACAACGAGGTCTGAATCGCCATAGCACAAAAGACGGCTAATGCCCAAATCCTTTGCGACGTGCAATCCATGCAACAGAGCCTCGTATTCTGCAACATTATTAGTGGCATTGAAGTGTATCTGCAAGACATAGCACATCTTGTCTCCTTTAGGGTTCTTCAGTACCACGCCAGCTCCCGATCCCTGCAACATTTTGGAGCCGTCAAAGTGCATAACCCAATATTCTCGTCAGGGAGGGGAAGTTCATCCATTGCTTCTGTCCAGTCTGCGATGAAATCAGCTAAGGACTGGGATTTGATGGCTGTACGTGGCTTGTACTGGATGTCGAAGGCTGCCAATTCAATTCCCCACTTAGCCACACGTCCAGTGGCATCGGTGTTGTTTATAATGTCACCCAATGGCGCCTTACTGACTACCGTGATTGGGTGCTCTTGGAAATAATGGCGTAATTTTCTGGCTGCGAAGAAAACTCCATAAGCCAGCTTCTGATAGTGAGGGTATCGTTGTTTGGATTCGGAGAAGACTTCGCTGATATAATATACCGGCCTTTGTTCCGGTAGCTCCTTCCTCTTCCTTTCGTTCAACAACAACCACTGCACTAATAACTAGGTTGGTAGCCGCCATGTAAAGTAGCATCGGCTCTTGTGGTAGAGGAGACGCTAATATTGGTGCTGAAACTAAGGCGTCTTTTAACTGTGCTAAGGCTGCATCTGCCTCTTCAGTCCAGACGAACGTCTTAGTTTTCTTCAACAACCTGTATAGGGGTAAAGCTTTATCCCCAAGCCTACTAATAAATCGGCTTACAGCTGCTGCAGATCCTGTGAGCCTTTGGACATCTTTAAGACAAGTAGGCTTTTTGATGTCCATGATAGCTCGAATCTTTTCTGGGTTAACCTCAAGACCTCTTTCTGAAACAATGAAGCCTAAAAGTTTTCCTGCTGGGACGCCAAAAAAGCATTTTCCCGGATTTAGCTTCATGTTATATTTTCTTAAGTTATCAAAGGTTTCTTGAAGGTCAACGATGAGATCGCCGCGTTTTCGCGACATAACGGCAATGTCATCGACATAAGCGTGAACATTGCGGCCTATTTGATCGTGTAGGCAACGTTGTATGCACCGTTGGTACGTTGAGCCAGCGTTTTTAAGCCCGAAAGGCATAGTTATGTAGCAAAACGTTCCGAAAGGTGTGATGAAGGAAGTCTTAATTTGGTCAGACTCCTTCATCTTAATTTGGTGGTAGCCAGAGTAAGCGTCCAAAAAGCATAGTAATTCAGAACCTGATACAGCATCTACGACCTGATCAATTCGCGGCAATGCGAAGGGGTCTTTAGGACAGGCTTTGTTTAAGCCGGTGAAATCTATGCACATGCGCAAGTCTTTCACGTCCTTCTTAGGTACTAATACAGGATTTGCTAGCCAATCTGTGTGGATAACCTCTCTAATGAAATTAGCGGCACTAAGCCGAGCTACCTCTTTTCCTATTGCTTTCTTCTTCTCTGGACCGAAGCGACGAAGACCTTGTTTTACTGGCTTGGCACCTTTGGCGACATTAAGGCTGTGCTCGGCAAGTTCCCGGGGTACTCCTGGCATGTCTGATGGTGACCATGCAAAAATATCCCGTTGCTCACGGAGGAACTTGACGAGCGCGCCTTCCTATGCGTCACTGAGGTCCGCGCCTATGTTCGTCGTCTTGCTTGCATCAGCGTTGTCCAGCACGATCTTCTTCGAGTTTGAGCTGGCCTTGAAGTAATCCGAGCGCAAGGAGGCTTTTACCATCCGGCATTTCATTGGTGTTAACTTCTTTCTTGTACTGCTCCAGCTCTTCCTTGCTGATGACTGCTTCTGCTAAGACGGCGTTTCCTGCTTCGCATTCCTTCGCCTTCTTGAAGTCGCCATTGACCGTGATGACGCCGTTTGGTCCAGGTATTTTGAGCTTGCTGTAGATGTAACACGGGCGTGCCATGAATTTGGCAAAGGCTGGGCGGCCAAAGATTGCGTGATACGCACTTTTGAATTCCACCACTCAAAGGCAACTTCCTCAGTCCTATAGTTTGTTTCGTCACCGAAGGTGACGTCTAAGACAATTGTTCCCATAGAACTGGCCTGCCTGCCTGGCACTATGCCGTGAAACTTGACTGTGCTATGTTTTAGCTGTGTCTCAGAAAGGCGCATGCGCTTTAAGGTTTCAAGATAGAGGATGTTGATGCTACTCCCTCCATCCATAAGCACCTTAGAAAGCCTGCATTGCTGCACAATTGGGTTTACAACGAGCGCGTAATTCCCTGGGTTCTGTGGAATATGATCAGGATGATCGTTGCGGTCCCATGTAATGGGGTGCTCGGACCAGTTGAGATACTGGGGAACCGCTGGCATAGTGGCATTGAGTTCCCTCCAGGCTGCCTTTTCCTTTTTGGCCGAAGGAGTGGCAAGGAAGTGACAAGGCTTGTTTCGACCCTTGGAAACTTGTTGCTCCTCTTGTGCTTTGGCTCCTGATCTTCGGCTCCGAAGCACTTTCCTCGTTGTCCTTCTGCTCTTTCTTGTCTTTACGGTTCTTGCGCTTGAACTGTTTTGCCTTGAAGCCAGCGTCGGATCCTTCTTGATATCATCGTTAAGGCGGCACTGCCTGTTGGTATGGGTGCATTTGCCAAGCTTGCTATGATGGGCACAAGGTTCATCTTTGATGTCGTCATAGGTGATTTTAATGGGTCTTGACCCTTGACTGTCATCGCTCTTCTTCTGCCATCTGCTAGCCCGCTCTGGCCACCCTTCTTATTGGCAAAGGCTACCTCCTTTGATGGTCCTGGCGCATCGTTGGCTTCCTTCTTTTTCCGGCTTTGATTGTTGTTTCGCTTTTCCGGGTTAACAGCTATGTCCATGCGCAGATCGCCGTCGTCAGCTCGAGCGTCGTCTTCTGCTGCAGCGTAATTGTTCGCGCTGTCTAAGAGCTCGCCGAGGTGTTTGATGTTTTGGCTGGCAACATATATCTCATCATGTTGCCTTTCTTCAGGCTGTTCATAAAAGCATGTATGGCCTGGATCTCAGAAACGTCTTCGCATGCATTCTTTGTCTCTGTCCATCGAGCTATGAAAGCTCTGCTTGACTCCCCCTCCACTTGAGCACACTTTAGTAGATCTGAGTAAGCCTTTGGACGTTTGTATGTGCATGAGAAGTGTTGCATGAATGTTTTCTGCATGTCTTGCCAATTGTGGATACTCTTTTCTGGCAAAGTGTCGATCCATAACCGGGCCGTTCCCTCCAACATGAGTGGAAGAAAACGTACAGCTGCATTGTAATCACCGTCATTAATACCAACGGCGTGGATGTAATCAGGCAGCCATATGTCCGGTTTGTCAATGCCATTGTACTTGTCCACAATTTTCTTGACATTGCCTAGCGAGGATGGGAGTTGCACCTTGCGAATCGCCGGTCCAAAGCACACAGGGCCCAGGTAAGACTCTCTTTGGCCGCTTTAATCTCATCGAGACGGATGCGGGCGTCTGAGATATGAGTGTTTTCCCTGGCTGGCCCTTTGTTGGATTGGCTACGCCTTGGCTCCTCCTGACGGCTTTGGCGATGAGGGGAGCGGGAGCGAGATCGCCTTTGAGGCGGATCTCTGTTGCCCCTATTTCCTTCGTCTCTTGCCCGTGCTGCGGGCGGAGGTGGCATGTTAAGCCGGTCACTCCCACGCCGTGCGTCCTTGTCTTGATCTCTTTCACGGCGAGGCGGATCATTCTTCTTATGGCGTGTGTTATCCTTTTGCCGGTGGTCGTCCTTGCCTTTGTCACTATGGCGTTGGACCCAGTCTTTGACTCATCCCTGTGCTTGTCAGGAACTTTGTCCTTCCTGGGTTCCTTACCCTTATTGCCATGGCTACTGGAACCAGCTGGTTCCTCTGGATCCCACCGCCGGCAACGGCTGTCTTGCAAAGACGCGTATCGTCCGCCAGTTTTGAGTTTGAGTCCGCCTTAGCCTGCTGCTCTACCGCCTTTTCGATGAGCATTTAGAATAATGGTGGCGCTCTTCAATTGGACTGCTTCGTCTCCCATGATTTCCCTGGCCGCCTCTAGGTTTTTGGCGGGGTGGAGAAGAATATGACTCCATCAGGGTTAACTTGAAAGAGTATTTCTGCCAAGGCTTTAAAGGCTTTTGGGCAGAAGCTTCTCGAAGTTTCCCTGCAGATCCCGATGCAGAAGAGGGTCACGTATACTTCGTATTTTGCGGAATTTCTCAACATGCGCTCACGCTGTACTCTTCCTCTTCTAGAGCCTTTCCAACTAGGATTAACTCTTTTTCCTTGTTCAGGAGGGACAACTTATACTTGATGTTGACTTCAGTCTCAGCCAGGAGCGCTTTCCGTCTTTCCTCAAGTTCAACGCGGTTGGATTTGGTCCCAAAGGTGTTTTGAGAAGCTCCAATGCGCGCATGTGTTCCTCCTTTGACCGCTCCAGGTCTTCTTCAATAGGCGTAGCCGGGGGAGGCCTTTAGGGTCCAGCACATCCTCTGGCTTTTCCGCCTTGTCACCAATGTGTTTGATGCTAGAGGAAACTTCAGCCTCGTCTGGCTTAGCCGCGGCCGCACCATCCTCCATAGCTATCTGTGCCGGGAAAGTCATTAAGACTTCGTTTGGATCGGATGAGCCATAGCCTCGCGCGGCAACCTGTGCTGCAAAGTCTTCCTCCTTATGCTCATCGAGATCTGAATCTTCCGCCATTGGAGCGGTGCCATCAGATCCGGCTTCTGAGTCTGCTCCTGTCTGTAAGGCAGGTAATATTGACTCAGGGTCAGATTCGGCCGGCTTAGGGCCAGATGCGTCAATGACACCGACAAAGCGAGAGGCGGGCTCCATAAGCTCATAAGAGCTGGAGTCAGAATCGCTTTGGGTATCAGAGTCACTCAGATCGCGATAGACAAAGGCCTGATCCGATCTGTGTTGTTGCTCGATTGCAATCGATGGGGTGGTGGGTGGGCCAAAAGGCGGCGGATCCCCTGGGGAATCCATACGCCTCAGCCGTAAAACCCATGAAGATGTTGATGGTGCCGAAGGGGACGACGAAGCTTGACACCAGTGCGTCGTTTGCTGGGACGTAGGACCGTCGTCTTCGATGCACCCAAAGTTGTTGATGATGCGGGCGCGACCAACCGCCATAGTCTTGCCGATCTCGCCCAATGCTCCCGCCTGAAACAAAACTCCCGACGCCTTGGGCCCCACGGTGGGCGCCAACTGTCGAGGTATTGGTAACGCGGAACTACTATATGGATTCATACGTACCGTAGAGGAGGTGGGGAAGAACGTAGAGGGTTCCAGTGACGGGATTGCACACACGATCTTACCCAGCTTCGGATCTCACGACGGCGGCGAGATCCTACGTGCTGCTATAATTCACTCAAGGAGAATATGTGTACAGGTTACAATGAGATTGTATGCGTGCCCTAAGGCTGCTGGAAGGCTGGCTTATAAAGGCGCCAAGCCTTCCCCTACAAGGAAAGCCTTAACCGACCTAGATCATGAGTCCTAGACTAACACGGTAACAAACCCTAACTTGCTCCCTAAGGCGAACGCAGCCAGGCCTTCGTCTTGGACTTCACTAAGCCAGCCCAGAGCTTATCCTTGCGCCTAAGCCCATGAGGCCTTCTCCATTAAGCCCTCCGGCTTTATCTGATGGGCCTCCTTGGTGGGCCAGGTTTTATCCACCGTGGCAGTATACCCGTTCGGCATAACCTCCACAGTAGTCCCCGGAAAGGTTTAAGTTCTTCGTTTGCCGTCTTTGTGAAACACGGGCTTTCGCCTTTGCGAAAGGTGGACAGAAGAGCTTGGAGCATTCCAAAATGAGACATTCAGTCTGCCTTAAGGATTAAGCCGAACTCTCCTGCACTTGAACAATCTGGCAGAAAGATTCTGTCAGCGTCGAGTCTTGTCATGACGTCACCACAGTCAAAGCCAGTCCACGACAGTTTGGACAAGCAAAGAGACGTTGTGACGCCATTACTGCTACTTTTCCGCACACGATCTCCGAGGCGTGCGGGAGAAGATGCCCACTATCTGACCGTTGCGGGACGCGTGGCGAAAATCGCGCGAGCGTTATCTCACCGCACTAATCGCGGCGCGCGGCCCCCATATAAAGGGGAACAAATTTTCTCCATCGGGCTCATTTCCCTGTTCATCGTCCTCCTCGCGCCCATCCCCTCCGAACTCCGGCGAGCTCCACCACCACCATCTGCGCACCCACCCATGGAGAGCTCCGATGCAACCGCGGGAGCGGCAACGGCAGCTGCGTCGGCGGCGGCGGAGGGACAAGATCTGGCCATGAGGGGATCGAGCACCGCGGATGCATCTGCATCTCGCGCGGCGGCGGCGACAAGTTCTGCGGCCACCTCCATCGAAACAGAAAAGAATGCCCAGCCCTCCGACGAGGGCGATGCGGCGGAGGCAGAGGAAGAGGGAGAGGAAGCATCTTCCCGCAACTGGGCGGCTTCCACCATCACCGACGCGGACCTCACGCAGCTGGAGAAAGAGGGCATCCTCCACCAAAGGAGAACTGCCACTGGCGATCAGCGTACGGCCACCCTACTCCAGATCCCGCCGGCGATGAACGAGTGCTCCTCGTGTCAATCTCCTTCGCGGTTTGTCTTTGCCTCCGCATCCTTTTTTCCAATCAGTCTTAGACTACTATGGCCTTCAGCCTCATAGCGTAGGCCCCAATAGTATCTTGTACATTGCTGGCTTTATGGCTTTATTCGAAGGATACTTAGGCATAGAGCCCAGCTTAGAATTCTTCAAGTACTGCTTTACCTGCAAGCGCCAAACAGAGAAGGAAGAACTGCTTTCCTTAGGAACAGTTAGCATCAACCTCCGTAGGGGCAGAGACTGGTATCCTAAGGCGCCAAAAATAGATTCCATTAAAGGCTGGAATAGCTCCTTCTTCTACTGCAAAGACATGGCGCCAGTAGGCAAAGACATATGACTTCCTCGCTTTTCTCCTTTGCCTGCGGAGCCGCCTATCTTGGGGCGAGAAACCGCTGAAGGTCCTTCCTGACAACCTCCGTCGCATGCAAAGGCGGATTGAGTACTTAACAAAGACTGCTGTGCCCAAACTCACGGGCGCAGACACCATCCTATGTTGGTTGTCAAGGCGAATCCAGCTTTTGAAAGATCGCAAAGGCCTCATGTGCCACTACACGGACCAGAAGAAAGATCCCCTCCGTGTTAGTGAGAGCGACCTTACGCAAGACGCCCTTGTGTATCGCTTTAAGAGGATTGCCAAGGAAAGGATCCAGCTGACAGAGCAGCGTCCTATGTACACAGCCGCCAACCCAGCTCCAAAGGTAAGGCATTTACCATTACTGTTTTTATACTTCCACAATGTTTGCCTTACTAACACCACTTTTGATTTCAGCTCGCCCTTTTGTCGGATAATCTGCTGGCTCCTCTGTTTTACGTGCCTGAAGCGGCACCCGAGCCCCCAAAGACTCGGAAACGAAAGGCTTCAGGAGCTACTGCAGCAACTTCAGCAGCAGAAAGGCGGAAGCGCGAGAAAGCCATCCCTGCTAACGCCGAAGTGCTCGACATTGAGGACGATGAAGATGCGGCCTTTAATGCTCCAGTACAGAAGTAAGCCGAACCTCAATTTCTTTAGTAAGGCGAACAATGTGTATGAATGTTATCTTATTTTGTATGTGATTTGCAGGATCAAACCAACTGCACCTCTTAAGAGGAAGAAAGTAATTTCTTCAGACAAAGGAAAACTGAGCCTTCTCGGCATCGCTCCACCCACTCCCTCCGTTCAACAAGAGACATCCCCAGGCCCATCTGATGACCATCATTAGATTTGGACTCAGCCGTCTTTCCTGATAAGACGGAAACTGAAAAGTTGGCCAGGGCTGCCGCTGCCGGGAAGGCGGCGGTAGTTCAGTCAGAAGAGCCGAACGAGCCCATCACTCGTGAAGCTATCCGCAACATGGTGAAGCAAGAGCTCTTTGACGACGAGGGGTACATCTTACCCAACATCGCCGGTATGCTTGCTGATGAGAAGGAGCGTAACGAGCGCCTCCGAAGCTAAGGCCAGTTGGCCAAACATTGACCATCTTGAACCTGGAAGATAATTGTGACGAACTGTACGTCACAATGAAACAGAGCTACAAAGCCTTGAAGGCCATGATGCAGGTAAATATTCCGTCTTTATGTACATACTAGTCCCCGGGCATTACGTTGCGCTTTGACTAAGCCGACGTAAATGGCCTTTCTTTAATGTTGATAAAGACTCATTCCCCAAGCCCCTTGTAGCTATACTTTATTGTCTTTACCTTTGTTACTTACTACTGCCCTTGCCTTAGCAGAGCAGCGATCAGCTTACGTGCGATCTGTGGTACTCCTGAGTAACCAAAGGCAAGTGCTCAAGCAAGCCGTTGCCAAAATAAGGCGAACGAAGGTAAATGTTCTTTTACATGCATTGTGTTTAATTCATTTGAAAGCATTCCTCCTTTCCACAGTTCCAGCTGGGTTTGGGGAAAGGCTTACCTCTGAGACGCGCCTGGAGCTTATCTTGGAGTGTGGCGAAATTGTGTCAGGGCTGTATACTGCGGGAAGAGACGTTGTCGCCAACATCTTCCCAAAACAGCTGCCCCAAGTGACAAACACCAGCAACTTGCTGCCACTTCTTCAGAACTGCGTCCCAGAGGTGGTGGAGCGTCTTCGCTCAGCAGCTAGAGGCGGAGCAAAACTTGCTCTAGGACTTGTTCGCGGCCACTACCCCGAAGTCAACATGTGGCGCGTTATCAAGTGTTTCCCAGCCAGGACAGAGACGGCAACGAGCTCGTCAAAGAAAAGGTCTATGCCTCTGTCTCTGGCTTTGCCTCAGCCGTTGCTGAGATGGTAGACTTGGCTATCTTCTTCTCCAAGAAGCCTGTGCCTCCCCGTCCTGACGACGTGTCTGATGACGAAGCCGAAGCACCCACCACTGGCAATGGCGATGAGTCAGAAGACGGAAATGAAGAAGAAGAAGAAGAAGGCGAGTCTGAAGCTACGCTGGATCCATCCAAGTCCCCTGCGTCTTCGCCTCCTCAGTCCCCTGCATAAGATGCAGGAAAAACTTTGCATTAAGCGTGTCATGAAAGATGGCACAAAAGACTTGTTAAGTTATGTTTTGTAATGGCAGGAGCCTTTTTATCTGTTGAACATGTTTGTTTTGCAACGCATGCACTTATTTTTAAAAGGCTTGCAAACTATGCTCCTTATCCGTCTTCAAGTTTTCTGGCTTATATGCTTTAGCCTTTTCGTATGCTGGCAGAACCTAAGGCACGGAACACTTCGCTGGCAACAGGGTTAGTAACCAAACTGTTTAAACACAGAAACGGCGCCGGCTTTTGGTGCGTAAAGCATCTACTAAGACAAGCCAGCATATACGCGATCAGATAAATACTCTTAGACGGATGCAATTTTAATTTTTGTAAGGCCTTAAGGCAAAAGCATCATGTGAGTAACCACAAGCACGAGCCAATTCGGGTTAACATTGATATTTTTATCGAAATATATGATCAAATGGAAATAAAAGACGGCGAGAACTCATGCATAAAAATAATTGAGGGAACCAAAGACTTTTATTTCATAATCATATATGGTGTGATTACAATAGAATTGCTAAGTGTAAAAAGGACGTAGCTGCTCAATGTTCCAAGGACGTTTCGTCTCCTTGAGCACTGCTTCTTCGTTCCTTTTCCTTTTGCGGCCTCTTTTCTTCTTCTTCTCGATATCACGGAGGTCCACAAGATAATATGCCCCGTTCTTAAGCGCTTTGCTGATAACGAAGGGTCCTTCCCATATGGGAGATAGTTTGTGCTCCTTTTGCTGAACAAGGCGAAGCACCAAATCGCCTTCTCGAAACGATCTCCGTCTTACCTTGCGACTGTGGTAACGCCGCATGTTCTGCTGATAAATGGCGGAGCGCTGAAGCGCTATCTCACGCTCTTCTTCGAGAAGGTCTAAGCCGTCCTGTCGGGCTTCTTCTGCGTCTGCTTCGACGTAGGCTGTTACACGAGGTGTGTCGTGCAGGACATCGTTGGGAGTACCGCTTCAGCGCCATATATGAGAAAGAAAGGGGTATAGCCTGTTGCACTGCTTGGAGTTGTGCGTATGCTCCATAAGACAGCAGGTAATTCTTCTACCCATGCTCCAGCTGCTCTATGCAAAGGCACCTCTAATCTTGGCTTTATTCCCTGTAGAATTATACTGTTGGTTCGCTCAACTTGGCCATTCGATTGTGGATGAGCCACAGATGCTAAGTCCAAACGAATACCAACTTCACCACAGTACTTTGCCAGTTCTCCTACGGCGAAGTTTGTCCCATTGTCCGTAATGATACTGTGGGGGACGCCAAATCTCGTTATAACCTCAATGACGAACTTCTTGGCTGTTGCCCCATCAAGCTTTTTTATGGGCTTAGCTTCAACCCACTTGGTGTATTTATCCACCGCAACTAAGAGATGTTTGACGCCGCCTCGCGCAGTCCTGAATGGACCTACCATGTCCAGTCCCCAGACCGCAAATGGCCACGTGATTGGAATGGTGCGCAATTCCTGGGCTGGCATCTTTGGCTGTCTTGCATACTTTTGGCATCCAACGCATTTCTTGACGAGTTCTTCTGCGTCTTGCTTTGCTGTGAGCCAGTAGAATCCATGTCTAAAAGCTTTGGCGACAATTGCTCGGGCAGAGGCATGATGACCGCAACATCCACCATGGATCTCTTCTAGTATCTCTGTCCTTCTTCCGGCGAAACGCATCGTTGATATACACCTGTGGTACTCCGCTTGTATAGCTCTCCATTTATTATTGTGTATGCCTTAGCTCTGCGCACAACTTGCCGCCTTAATACTTCATCCTCTGGCTCTTCCTTGTTAAGGAGGAAATTTATGTAGGGCTGTGTCCAATCTGGCTTCACCAGCATGACGGAAACAGACTGCGAAGCCATGGGGTCATCCTCATCTCCGCCTTTAATAGACGGCACGTACAGGTGCTCCAAAAATATATCGGAGGGCACCTTCGATCTTTTCGAGCCCATTCTGGCTAAGGCGTCCGCTGCTTCATTTTCCTCCCTTTTGATATGCTTGACTTCTAAGCCGATAAAACACCGACCAAACTCGTCTACCGTGCGTCGGTATTCAGCCATTGTAGGGCTCTTCGCGTCCCATGCCCCTTCTAACTGTTGAACAACGAGGTCTGAATCGCCATAGCACAAAAGACGGCTAATGCCCAAATCCTTTGCGACGTGCAATCCATGCAACAGAGCCTCGTATTCTGCAACATTATTAGTGGCATTGAAGTGTATCTGCAAGACATAGCACATCTTGTCTCCTTTAGGGTTCTTCAGTACCACGCCAGCTCCCGATCCCTGCAACATTTTGGAGCCGTCAAAGTGCATAACCCAATATTCTTCGTCAGGGAGGGGAAGTTCATCCATTGCTTCTGTCCAGTCTGCGATGAAATCAGCTAAGACTGGGATTTGATGGCTGTACGTGGCTTGTACTGGATGTCGAAGGCTGCCAATTCAATTCCCCACTTAGCCACACGTCCAGTGGCATCGTGTTGTTTATAATGTCACCCAATGGCGCCTTACTGACTACCGTGATTGGGTGCTCTTGGAAATAATGGCGTAATTTTCTGGCTGCGAAGAAAACTCCATAAGCCAGCTTCTGATAGTGAGGGTATCGTTGTTTGGATTCGGAGAAGACTTCGCTGATATAATATACCGGCCTTTGTTCCGGTAGCTCCTTTCCTCTTCCTTTCTCAACAACAACCACTGCACTAATAACTAGGTTGGTAGCCGCCATGTAAAGTAGCATCGGCTCTTGTGGTAGAGGAGACGCTAATATTGGTGCTGAAACTAAGGCGTCTTTTAACTGTGCTAAGGCTGCATCTGCCTCTTCAGTCCAGACGAACGTCTTAGTTTTCTTCAACAACCTGTATAGGGGTAAAGCTTTATCCCCAAGCCTACTAATAAATCGGCTTACAGCTGCTGCAGATCCTGTGAGCCTTTGGACATCTTTAAGACAAGTAGGCTTTTTGATGTCCATGATAGCTCGAATCTTTTCTGGGTTAACCTCAAGACCTCTTTCTGAAACAATGAAGCCTAAAAGTTTTCCTGCTGGGACGCCAAAAAAGCATTTTCCCGGATTTAGCTTCATGTTATATTTTCTTAAGTTATCAAAGGTTTCTTGAAGGTCAACGATGAGATCGCCGCGTTTTCGCGACATAACGGCAATGTCATCGACATAAGCGTGAACATTGCGGCCTATTTGATCGTGTAGGCAACGTTGTATGCACCGTTGGTACGTTGAGCCAGCGTTTTTAAGCCCGAAAGGCATAGTTATGTAGCAAAACGTTCCGAAAGGTGTGATGAAGGAAGTCTTAATTTGGTCAGACTCCTTCATCTTAATTTGGTGGTAGCCAGAGTAAGCGTCCAAAAAGCATAGTAATTCAGAACCTGATACAGCATCTACGACCTGATCAATTCGCGGCAATGCGAAGGGGTCTTTAGGACAGGCTTTGTTTAAGCCGGTGAAATCTATGCACATGCGCAAGTCTTTCACGTCCTTCTTAGGTACTAATACAGGATTTGCTAGCCAATCTGTGTGGATAACCTCTCTAATGAAATTAGCGGCACTAAGCCGAGCTACCTCTTTTCCTATTGCTTTCTTCTTCTCTGGACCGAAGCGACGAAGACCTTGTTTTACTGGCTTGGCACCTTTGGCGACATTAAGGCTGTGCTCGGCAAGTTCCCGGGGTACTCCTGGCATGTCTGATGGTGACCATGCAAAAATATCCCGTTGCTCACGGAGGAACTTGACGAGCGCGCCTTCCTATGCGTCACTGAGGTCCGCGCCTATGTTCGTCGTCTTGCTTGCATCAGCGTTGTCCAGCACGATCTTCTTCGAGTTTGAGCTGGCCTTGAAGGTAACATCCGAGCGCAAGGAGGCTTTTACCATCCGGCATTTCATTGGTGTTAACTTCTTTCTTGTACTGCTCCAGCTCTTCCTTGCTGATGACTGCTTCTGCTAAGACGGCGTTTCCTGCTTCGCATTCCTTCGCCTTCTTGAAGTCGCCATTGACCGTGATGACGCCGTTTGGTCCAGGTATTTTGAGCTTGCTGTAGATGTAACACGGGCGTGCCATGAATTTGGCAAAGGCTGGGCGGCCAAAGATTGCGTGATACGCACTTTTGAATTCCACCACCTCAAAGGCAACTTCCTCAGTCCTATAGTTTGTTTCGTCACCGAAGGTGACGTCTAAGACAATTGTTCCCATAGAACTGGCCTGCCTGCCTGGCACTATGCCGTGAAACTTGACTGTGCTATGTTTTAGCTGTGTCTCAGAAAGGCGCATGCGCTTTAAGGTTTCAAGATAGAGGATGTTGATGCTACTCCCTCCATCCATAAGCACCTTAGAAAGCCTGCATTGCTGCACAATTGGGTTTACAACGAGCGCGTAATTCCCTGGGTTCTGTGGAATATGATCAGGATGATCGTTGCGGTCCCATGTAATGGGGTGCTCGGACCAGTTGAGATACTGGGGAACCGCTGGCATAGTGGCATTGAGTTCCCTCCAGGCTGCCTTTTCCTTTTTGGCCGAAGGAGTGGCAAGGAAAGTGACAAGGCTTGTTTCGACCCTTGGAAACTTGTTGCTCCTCTTGTGCTTTGGCTCCTGATCTTCCGGCTCCGAAGCACTTTCCTCGTTGTCCTTCTGTCTTTCTTGTCTTTACGGTTCTTGCGCTTGAACTGCTTTGCCTTGAAGCCAGCGTCGGATCCTTCTTGATATCATCGTTAAGGCGGCACTGCCTGTTGGTATGGGTGCATTTGCCAAGCTTGCTATGATGGGCACAAGGTTCATCTTTGATGTCGTCATAGGTGATTTTAATGGGTCTTGACCCTTGACTGTCATCGCTCTTCTTCTGCCATCTGCTAGCCCCTCTGGCCACCCTTCTTATTGGCAAAGGCTACCTCCTTTGATGGTCCTGGCGCATCGTTGGCTTCCGACAGAGACAATGCAAACAACAATCAAAGCCGGAAAAAGAAGGAAGCCAACGATGCGCCAGGACCATCAAAGGAGGTAGCCTTTGCCAATAAGAAGGGTGGCCAGAGTGGAGCTAGCAGATGGCAGAAGAAGAGCGATGACAGTCAAGGGTCAAGACCCATTAAAATCACCTATGACGACATCAAAGATGAACCTTGTGCCCATCATAGCAAGCTTGGCAAATGCACCCATACCAACAGGCAGTGCCGCCTTAACGATGATATCAAGAAGGATCCAGACGCTGGCTTCAAGGCAAAGCAGTTCAAGCGCAAGAACCGTAAAGACAAGAAAGAACAGAAGGACCACGAGGAAAGTGCTTCGGAGCCAGAAGATCAGGAGCCAAAGCACAAGAGGAGCAACAAGTTTCCAAGGGTCGAAACAAGCCTTGTCACCTTCCTTGCCACTCCTTCGGCCAAAAAGGAAAAGGCAGCCTGGAGGGAACTCAATGCCACTATGCCAGCGGTTCCCCAGTATCTCAACTGGTCCGAGCACCCCATTACATGGGACCGCAACGATCATCCTGATCATATTCCACAGAACCCAGGGAATTACGCGCTCGTTGTAAACCCAATTGTGCAGCAATGCAGGCTTTCTAAGGTGCTTATGGATGGAGGGAGTAGCATCAACATCCTCTATCTTGAAACCTTAAAGCGCATGCGCCTTTCTGAGACACAGCTAAAACATAGCACAGTCAAGTTTCACGGCATAGTGCCAGGCAGGCAGGCCAGTTCTATGGGAATAATTGTCTTAGACGTTACCTTCGGTGACGAAACAAACTATAGGACTGAGGAAGTTGCCTTTGAAGTGGTGGAATTCAAAAGTGCGTATCACGCAATCTTTGGTCGCCCAGCCTTTGCCAAATTCATGGCACGCCCGTGTTACATCTATAGCAAGCTCAAAATACCTGGACCAAATGGCGTCATCACGGTCAATGGCGACTTCAAGAAGGCGAAGGAATGCGAAGCAGGAAACGCCGTCTTAGCAGAAGCAGTCATCAGCAAGGAAGAGCTGGAGCAGTACAAGAAAGAAGTTAACACCAATGAAATGCCGGATGGTAAAAAGCCTCCTTGCGCTTCTGACGTTACCTTCAAGGCCAGCTCAAACTCGAAGAAGATCGTGCTAGACAACGCTGATACAAGCAAGACGACGAACATAGGCGCGGACCTCAGTGACGCATAGGAAGGCGCGCTCGTCAAGTTCCTCCGTGAGCAAAGGGATATTTTTGCATGGTCACCATCAGACATGCCAGGAGTACCCCGGGAACTTGCCGAGCACAGCCTTAACGTCGCCAAAGGTGCCAAGCCAGTAAAGCAAGGTCTTCGTCGCTTCGGTCCAGAGAAGAAGAAAGCAATAGGAAAAGAGGTAGCTCGGCTTAGTGCCGCTAATTTCATTAGAGAGGTTATCCACACAGATTGGCTAGCAAATCCTGTATTAGTACCTAAGAAGGACGTGAAAGACTTGCGCATGTGCATAGATTTCACCGGCTTAAACAAAGCCTGTCCTAAAGACCCCTTCGCATTGCCGCGAATTGATCAGGTCGTAGATGCTGTATCAGGTTCTGAATTACTATGCTTTTTGGACGCTTACTCTGGCTACCACCAAATTAAGATGAAGGAGTCTGATCAAATTAAGACTTCCTTCATCACACCTTTCGGAACGTTTTGCTACATAACTATGCCTTTCGGGCTTAAAAACGCTGGCTCAACGTACCAACGGTGCATACAACGTTGCCTACACGATCAAATAGGCCGCAATGTTCACGCTTATGTCGATGACATTGCCGTTATGTCACGCAAACGCGGCGATCTGATCGTTGACCTTCAAGAAACCTTTGATAACTTAAGAAAATATAACATGAAGCTAAATCCGGGAAAATGCTTTTTTGGCGTCCCAGCAGGAAAACTTTTAGGCTTCATTGTTTCAGAAAGAGGTCTTGAGGTTAACCCAGAAAAGATTCGAGCTATCATGGACATCAAAAAGCCTACTTGTCTTAAGGATGTTCAAAGGCTCACAGGATCTGCAGCAGCTGTAAGCCGATTTATTAGTAGGCTGGGGATAAAGCTTTACCCCTATACAGGTTGTTGAAGAAAACTAAGACGTTCGTCTGGACTGAAGAGGCAGATGCAGCCTTAGCACAGTTAAAAGACGCCTTAGTTTCAGCACCAATATTAGCATCTCCTCTACCACAAGAGCCGATGCTACTTTACATGGCGGCTACCAACTTAGTTATTAGTGCAGTGGTTGTTGTTGAGCGAAAGGAAGAAGGCAAGGAGCTACCGGAACAAAGGCCGGTATATTATATCAGCGAAGTCTTCTCCGAATCCAAACAACGATACCCTCACTATCAGAAGCTGGCTTATGGAGTTTTCTTCGCAGCCAGAAAATTGCGCCATTATTTCCAAGAGCACCCAATCACGGTAGTCAGTAAGGCGCCATTGGGTGACATTATAAACAACACCGATGCCACTGGACGTGTGGCTAAGTGGGGAATTGAATTGGCAGCCTTCGACATCCAGTACAAGCCACGTACAGCCATCAAATCCCAGTCCTTAGCTGATTTCATCGCAGACTGGACAGAAGCAATGGATGAACTTCCCCTCCCTGACGGAGAATATTGGGTTATGCACTTTGACGGCTCCAAAATGTTGCAGGGATCGGGAGCTGGCGTGGTACTGAAGAACCCTAAAGGAGACAAGATGTGCTATGTCTTGCAGATACACTTCAATGCCACTAATAATGTTGCAGAATACGAGGCTCTGTTGCATGGATTGCACGTCGCAAAGGATTTGGGCATTAGCCGTCTTTTGTGCTATGGCGATTCAGACCTCGTTGTTCAACAGTTAGAAGGGGCATGGGACGCGAAGAGCCCTACAATGGCTGAATACCGACGCACGGTAGACGAGTTTGGTCGGTGTTTTATCGGCTTAGAAGTCAAGCATATCAAAAGGGAGGAAAATGAAGCAGCGGACGCCTTAGCCAGAATGGGCTCGAAAAGATCGAAGGTGCCCTCCGATATATTTTTGGAGCACCTGTACGCGCCGTCTATTAAAGGCGGAGATGAGGATGACCCCATGGCTTCGCAGTCTGTTTCCGTCATGCTAGTGAAGCCAGACTGGACACAGCCCTACATAAATTTCCTCCTTAACAAGGAAGAGCCAGAGGATGAAGTATTAAGGCGGCAAGTTGTGCGCAGAGCTAAGGCATACACAATAATAAATGGAGAGCTATACAAGCGGAGTACCACAGGTGTATATCAACGATGCGTTTCGCCGGAAGAAGGACAAGAGATACTAGAAGAGATCCATGGTGGATGTTGCGGTCATCATGCCTCTGCCCGAGCAATTGTCGCCAAAGCTTTTAGACATGGATTCTACTGGCTCACAGCAAAGCAAGACGCAGAAGAACTCGTCAAGAAGTGCGTTGGATGCCAAAAGTATGCAAGACAGCCAAAGATGCCAGCCCAGGAACTGCGCACCATTCCAATCACGTGGCCATTTGCGGTCTGGGGACTGGACATGGTAGGTCCATTCAGGACTGCGCGAGGCGGCGTAAAACATCTTTTAGTTGCGGTGGATAAATACACCAAGTGGGTTGAAGCTAAGCCCATAAAAAAGCTTGATGGGGCAACAGCCAAGAAGTTCGTCATTGAGGTAATAACGAGATTTGGCGTCCCCCACAGTATCATTACGGACAATGGGACAAACTTCGCCGTAGGAGAGCTGGCAAAGTACTGTGGTGAAGTTGGTATTCGTCTGGACTTAGCATCTGTGGCTCATCCACAATCGAATGGCCAAGTTGAGCGAACCAACAGTATAATTCTACATCTTATGCAGGGGACTGAGGAGGCGAAGACGCAGGGGACTTGGATGGATCCAGCATAGCTTCAGACTCGCCTTCTTCTTCTTCTTCTTCATTTCCGTCTTCTGACTCATCGCCATTACCAGTGGTGGGTGCTTCGGCTTCGTCATCAGACACGTCGTCAGGACGGGGAGGCACAGGCTTCTTGGAGAAGAAGATAGCCAAGTCTACCATCTCAGCAACGGCTGAGGCAAAGCCAGAGACAGAGGCATAGACCTTTTCTTTGATGAGCTCGTTGCCGTCTCTGTCCCTGGCTGGGAAACACTTGATAACGCGCCACATGTTGACTTCGGGGTAGTGGCCACGAACAAGTCCCAGAGCAAGTTTTGCTCCGTCTCTAGCTGCTGAGCGAAGACGCTCCACCACCTCTGGGACGCAGTTCTGAAGAAGTGGCAGTAAGTTGCTGGTGTTTGTCACTTGGGGCAGCTGTTTTGGGAAGATGTTGGCGACAACGTCTCTTCCAGCAGTATACAGCCCTGACACAATTTCGCCACACTCCAAGATAAGCTCCAGGCGCGTCTCAGAGGTAAGCCTTTCCCCAAACCCAGCTGGAACTGTGGAAAGGAGGAATGAAAAAAGTTAAGACGTACTGAAGTGTTGGAACAAAGGCGAAAAATGACAGAAAATGCGAAAAGTAAAAGAAGAGCGGCTTACTTAGCAGTTTTTCGTCAATGGCGGTGCTCTCATCAGCTTGGCGTTCAAGACGACCTTGTAAGCTCTGGATTAGGAGCCCATCCTTTTCAGCCTGTCGCTGCAGTTTCAGAAGTTCTGCCTTCAGTTTATCTTGCCCTTCAGCAGCGCTGTCTTGGACGGCTTTAAGATTGGCCTCGGCCGTCTTTCGGTTCTCCTCCAGTTGCTTAAACAAGGTGGCATTTTCCCGCCTTACAACTTCGATGTCGCCAGTCTCGCTGACGATCTGTTTTGCCTTCGCCACAACAGTTGGAAAGACACATTGCATGTGATTGAGCATCTTATGCTTTCAAATGAATTAAACACAATGCATGTGAAAGAACATTTACCTTCGTTCGCCTTATTTTTGGCAAAGGCTTGCTTGAGCACTTGCCTTTGGTTACTCAGGGAGTACCACAGATCGCACGTAAGCTGCTCGCTGCTCTGCTAAGGCAAGGGCAGTAGTAAGTAACAAAGGTAAAGACAATAAAGTATAGCTACAAGGGGCTTGGGGAATGAGTCTTTATCAACATTAAAGAAAGGCCATTACGTCGGCTTAGTCAAAGCGCAACGTAATGCCCGGGACTAGTATGTACATAAAGACGGAATATTTACCTGCATCATGGCCTTCAAGGCTTTGTAGCTCTGTTTCATTGTGACGTACAGCTCGTCACAATTATCTTCCAGGTTCAAGATGGTCAATGTTTGGCCAACTGGCCTTAGCTTCGGAGGCGGCTCGTTACGCTCCTTCTCATCGGCAAGCATGGCGGCGATGTTGGGTAAGATGTACCCCTCGTCGTCAAAGAGCTCTTGCTTCACCATGTTGCGGATAGCTTCACGAGTGATGGGCTCGTTCGGCTCTTCTGACTGAACTACCGCCGCCTTCCCGGCAGCGGCAACCCTGGCCAACTTTTCAGTTTCCGTCTTATCAGGAAAGACGGCTGAGTCCAAATCTATATGATGGTCATCAGATGGGCCTGGGGATGTCTCTTGTTGAACGGAGGGAGTGGGTGGAGCGATGGCCGGAGAAGGCTCAGTTTTCCTTTGTCTGGAAGAAATTACTTTCTTCCTCTTAAGAGGTGCAGTTGGTTTGATCCTGCAAATCACATACAAAATAAGATAACATTCATACACATTGTTCGCCTTACTAAAGAAATTGAGGTTCGGCTTACTTCTGTACTGGAGCATTAAAGGCCGCATCTTCATCGTCCTCAATGTCGAGCACTTCGGCGTTAGCAGGGATGGCTTTCTCGCGCTTCCGCCTTTCTGCTGCTGAAGTTGCTGCAGTAGCTCCTGAAGCCTTTCGTTTCCGAGTCTTTGGGGGCTCGGGTGCCGCTTCAGGCACGTAAAACAGAGGAGCCAGCAGATTATCCGGCAAAAGGGCGAGCTGAAATCAAAAGTGGTGTTAGTAAGGCAAACATTGTGGAAGTATAAAAACAGTAATGGTAAATGCCTTACCTTTGGAGCTGGGTTGGCGGCTGTGTACATAGGACGCTGCTCTGTCAGCTGGATCCTTTCCTTGGCAATCCTCTTAAAGCGATACACAAGGGCGTCTTGCGTAAGGTCGCTCTCACTAACACGGAGGGGATCTTTCTTCTGGTCCGTGTAGTGGCACATGAGGCCTTTGCGATCTTTCAAAGGCTGGATTCGCCTTGACAACCAACATAGGATGGTGTCTGCGCCCGTGAGTTTGGGCACAGCAGTCTTTGTTAAGTACTCAATCCGCCTTTGCATGCGACGGAGGTTGTCAGGAAGGACCTTCAGCGGTTTCTCGCCCCAAGATAGGCGGGGCTCCGCAGGCAAAGGAGAAAAGCGAGGAAGTCCTATGTCTTTGCCTACTGGCGCCATGTCTTTGCAGTAGAAGAAGGAGCTATTCCAGCCTTTAATGGAATCTATTTTTGGCGCCTTAGGATACCAGTCTCTGCCTCTACGAAGGTTGATGCTAACTGTTCCTAAGGAAAGCAGTTCTTCCTTCTCTGTTTGGCGCTTGCAGGTAAAGCAGTACTTGAAGAATTCTAAGCTGGGCTCTATGCCTAAGTATCCTTCGAATAAAGCCATAAAGCCAGCAATGTACAAGATACTATTGGGGCCTACGCTATGAGGCTGAAGGCCATAGTAGTCTAAGACTGATTGGAAAAAAGGATGCGGAGGCAAAGACAAACCGCGAAGGAGATGTGACACGAGGAGCACTCGTTCATCGCCGGCGGGATCTGGAGTAGGGTGGCCGTACGCTGATCGCCAGTGGCAGTTCTCCTTTGGTGGGAGGATGCCCTCTTTCTCCAGCTGCGTGAGGTCCGCGTCGGTGATGGTGGAAGCCTCCCAGTTGCGGGAGATGCTTCCTCTCCCTCTCCTCTGCCTCCGCCGCATCGCCCTCGTCGGAGGGCTGGGCATTCTTCTCTGTTTCGATGGAGGTGGCCGCAGAACTTGTCGCCGCCGCCGCGCGAGATGTAGATGCATCCGCGGTGCTCGATCCCCTCATGGCCAGATCTTGTCCCTCCGCCGCCGCCGACGCAGCTGCCGTTGCCGCTCCCGCGGTTGCATCGGAGCTCTCCATGGGTGGGTGCGCAGATGGTGGTGGTGGAGCTCGCCGGAGTTCGGAGGGGATGGGCGCGAGGAGGACGATGAACAGGGAAATGAGCCCGATGGAGAAAATTTGTTCCCCTTTTATGGGGGCCGCGCGCCGCGATTAGTGCGGTGAGATAACGCTCGCGCGATTTTCGCCACGCGTCCCGCAACGGTCAGATAGTGGGCATCTTCTCCCGCACGCCTCGGAGATCGTGTGCGGAAAAGTAGCAGTAATGGCGTCACAACGTCTCTTTGCTTGTCCAAACTGTCGTGGACTGGCTTTGACTGTGGTGACGTCATGACAAGACTCGACGCTGACAGAATCTTTCTGCCAGATTGTTCAAAGTGCAGGAGAGTTCGGCTTAATCCTTAAGGCAGACTGAATGTCTCATTTTGGAATGCTCCAAGCTCTTCTGTCCGCCTTTCGCAAAGGCGAAAGCCCGTGTTTCACAAAGACGGCAAACGAAGAACTTAAACCTTTCCGGGGACTACTGTGGAGGTTATGCCGAACGGGTATACCTGCCACGGTGGATAAAACCTGGCCCACCAAGGAGGCCCATCAGATAAAGCCGGAGGGCTTAATGGAGAAGGCCTCATGGGCTTAGGCGCAAGGATAAGCTCTGGGCTGGCTTAGTGAAGTCCAAGACGAAGGCCTGGCTGCGTTCGCCTTAGGGAGCAAGTTAGGGTTTGTTACCGTGTTAGTCTAGGACTCATGATCTAGGTCGGTTAAGGCTTTCCTTGTAGGGGAAGGCTTGGCGCCTTTATAAGCCAGCCTTCCAGCAGCCTTAGGGCACGCATACAATCTCATTGTAACCTGTACACATATTCTCCTTGAGTGAATTATAGCAGCACGTAGGATCTCGCCGCCGTTGTGAGATCCGAAGCTGGGTAAGATCGTGTGTGCAATCCCGTCACTGGAACCCTCTACGTTCTTCCCCACCTCCTCTACGGTACGTATGAATCCATATAGTAGTTCCGCGTTACCAATACCTCGACAGACGTTGAAAGGACAAGGATGTCGCCTAGAGGGGGGTGAATAGGCGATTTAAAACTTTTCCGGTTTAGGCTTGCTAATTGCGGAATAAAACTAGGTGTTTAAATTAACAAGCGAACAACCTAAATAAACTAGGCTCACCTATGTGCACCAACAACTTATGCTAAGCAAGACAAGCAACACGATGATAGCAATATAGAATACTTCAAGCACGAAGGCTATCACAATGTAAAGTGCATAATTAAAAGGCTCGGGTATAAAAATAACCGAGGCACGCGGAGAGGAGGATGTATTCCCGAGTTCCTCCTTGTTAAGGGAGTACGTCTCGTTGGAGAGGTGTGAACCAACACAATGGTTCAAAAACCACAAAGGTTTCACCTTCTTCTCCGATGAACCGCACCACAAAGGTTTGGTTCACCTTCCACTATCGGAATCCTTCGAGGCGGAAATCCGGAGCCTTTCAACAACGATCCGGGGCACAACCCACAACGGGATTGGGGGCACCCGAACAGCTACAAGTGACCACACAAGGGTCTCAACCACCACACGGGCGTCTAGGGTCCAAGGACCCAAGAGTAACAAGTTCACAAGCTTTCAACTTCCACGAATCCTCGTGGAGAGCACAAACCGATGCAACGAAGCAATGGCAAGAGCACAAGGCTCAAATCCTTCACTCTCGAATCCCACCACAAGCAACTAATGCTTATGGGGGGAGAAGAGAGGAAGAACAACGAAGAACACAACAAATGGAACTTCAAGATCATGATCTACTAGGTTCCCCTCACTTAGAGGAGGAATGGATTGGATGAATATGTAGATCTAGATCTCCTCTCAATTTCCCTCAAAGATATGCAAGAATCATGGGAGGGAATGAGAGGAAGGCAAGCTTTTTCCAAAGATCAACAATGGAGGAGAGAGAGGAGAAAAACTTGCTCAAGAGATGTGTTAAACAATGGGGAAGAAAGCCCCTTTAAAAAGGTCCACTAAAAATATGGCCGTTGGCAGTTTTTCCCGCGAGCTGCGCTTGAGAGCCGGCCTGGCAGGCGGCCTGGGCCGGGCAGGCGGCCAGCCAGGGAGCCAGCCCGCGCAGAAATAAAACTTCTGAATTTCATATCTTTTTCAATAAAATTCCAAATGCGATGAAACCAACTTTGTTGGAAAGATAACGACGAAAGCTTTCCAACAAAAATGGAGGAGATATCACAAATGGGAGGTGTGGACCTTATCTCGAGGCGGACCGGTAATATTTCCAACACCGAGAACGCAACAAGTTTTCCATCCGGACTTCGTTTTCAATGATCTTGGGCTTGCTCCGAAGATAATCACAAGCACAACAAGATCATGCATATACACATCATAGTCCATCATGTGAGGAGGATAACACAAGAGGAGAGTTTGACCTCTCTACAAGAGACGAACCGGTAAAACCTCCAACATCAAAAACACACTAGATATCCAAATAAAATCCGTTTTTGATGAACTAGAGCTTGGTATGGAGATGAACACAAGCTCTAAATTCTCACATGGATAAAAGCCAAATAAGAACCAAGAAAGATGATATGCTAAAAATGCAAAGGTTTGAGCTCTCCATAAAGATGCGATCAAGTTACTCACTTGAGAGCCCCTCTTGATAGTACGCCGTCTATCCTATAACCCGGTCTCCAAACTAACAACATGAGACCGGTAAAAATAGAAACCCTATCAAGATCATACCTTTGCCTTGCGCATTCCACTTGAGCTAGATGATGACGATCTTGACTCTCTCAAGTTGGAACACCTTTCTTGATTGTGCTTGCTAGCACATGCTTGATGAAGACTTCTCCAAATACTCCCCCATACACCATTATGTGAGGGCCTTGCTAAACTCCATCTCACAAAGATGATGTCTTGAATCCTTCAAGACATACTTGCAATATGCTCCACTCTACACATGACCATTCTTCATATAAACCCTTGAATAGAGCATTGATCATCATGTAATCTTCTAGAGTCCAACACATGAACTCCAATCTTCTTCATGGACAAGATCTATAAAGATATCTCAATGCAAACATTAGTCCATAAGGATTGTCATTAATTACCAAAACCACGCATGGGGCAACACATGCCCTTTCAGACGTGAGCAGGACATGGTGGTGAGGGAGCAGTAGTTGACGACCCGGGAGGTCGAGCTGGCTGAAAAGGTCAAATCCTTGGGAAGCCTGAAGCTGCAGCTAGAGCAAGAAACGGAGCAGCGTCTGAAGGATGCCACTGACCACCACCGAGAGGCGCTCGAGGCCAAGGACAAGGAGATCAGGAGCCGCCAGCTTAAGGAGGAGGAAAACAACCAGATCATTTAGGATATCAAGAAGACCCTCCATCAGGAGCAGAAGTCCGTCCGAGCTTTGCAGCAGCAGGCCGAGAAAAACGGCCAGAAGATATCTGAACTTGAAGAGTCTGTGAAGGTGCGGAATGACGAGCTTGCGGGGTTGAAGGAGAATAACCAGAAGCTGACCCAGACCAACTCCCAAGCGTTAATTGAGCTGTCGGAACTTCGCCGCTCCAGCCAGGAAGGTTTTGCCATGATCGCGGAGGCCAGCTGATAACCCCCAAGAGCAGGGGATCACTATAGCACCTCTCAATGTGGAAGTAGGGTATCGATCCGCAGGAGTAAGAAGGAAAAGTTATCTATTCCCTACAACTAAAGTGTCACAAGTTTTAGTTGATTATGCACTAAACAAGTTTAAAGAACAAGGTGGTTGATTTAATTGATGGAAGCTTAATGTAACAAAACAAGAATGTAAAAGTGTACCAATCCTCTTCAATGCAAGAGGACAAGACAAAAGTTTTCTCTTATTGGAACAATGGACATGGGTTCATGGGTTCACTTAATCCTCTCTCTCTCTCATCTACGGTGATTATCATGTTATAGATAAAGTACACACAATTGTCATGTTTTAATGGTAACTTTTATGACGGCTATATGTCCTAAAACACATAGTTGAAAGAAGTACTCATTTGTGTTGCTAGGTCACCCTCGCAAGGCTAGCGTGGTTGCTGTCACTCCCACATCATACTCTTCCTTTTTACCCCCAGATAAAGGATGTTGGGCTGTATTTCACATGTCACTCAATACATATGCCGTGTCACATCGGTCATCCCGTACCTACATACATCATACTTCATAATGGACAATATTCTATACACTAGTGCAATGATTCATAATTCATGTGCATGACCACAACTCTCTCATCTATCCACACTTGGTGGTGTCAATCACCTCATGACAAGGATAAACAAGGCATTATGCATAAATCGAACCATCACATGTATCATAGAATATCTCCAAAGTATGACAAATCATAAAAGCTCCAACACAACGGTAAATGTACCACAATATCCACCATAAGAATTACAAAGATAGTTCCATAATCATGCAAGACACATCATATGGACTTCAACAATGATCATACATAGAGAGATTGGATCAAGTTACCACCACAAACCCAAAGTCCAGGGGGTGGACTACTCCCCCTTAATCATGGAGACGGTGGAGAAGTCGTTGGAGAAGATGGAGACCACCCCGGCAGCGCCCCGCCGGAGTTTTCCCCCTCCAATCTGCAGCTCCAGGTCTCTGTTTCGTGGTTTCTGTGTTTCGGCGGCGCTCCTTCCAGAGAATGTCGGGGGACTATTTTTATAGGCGGTTTTAGGTCAAAACGGAGTCGGTGGAGGAAAGATAAACAGCAACGGAGCTCCGAGGCCCAAAAGGAGGGGTCCCACGCGGTCAGGTACATGGGCCGCGTGGGCCCACCTAATTTGGCCCTCGGGTCTCCGCTTGTTTGCTTCCTTCGGCCCCAAGTCTTCTTCCTTCCAAATATTGACGCCCGTAAATTTGCAGGTCATTTGGACGTCGTTTGGGTCCCTGAAACATTAAAATATAGAAATAAGGATTTCTGCCTGCGCATGGTTAATTCCATAAAAATAGGAAATAAATATAATATTCCCAAAAATCATTATAAAACATTGATATAACCCTTATATGATACAAATATGATTGTAATACAAGTAATATAGTGCAAAGTTCATGTATGCATTTTACATGCATCACCAGCCAAGAGGCCACGAAACAGGTGGAGCGGCTGAATCTGAGAACTGCCCTTCCAATGTTGGAGCCGAACTTCCAGAGCTTGCCCCCTGTCGCAGAGTTAATCAGGAAGGTTGCCGTCGATGTTCGAACCTTCAAGAACAAGATGGCTGTCCAACTCGTGGGTGATAAGCATGAGGCGGGCAAGCTGACAGCAGCTTCTGTGATGGCGGCGTTCCGTGAGGCCAACCCGGATGTCGTCATGCCGGACTTCATGGCTTCGTCCCCCTCCAAGGGCTCCCTCCAGGCGGTGAACGCTCCCGCGACCGCAATTGCCACGAAGATGTTCCTGCGCCATTAGATTTCCTGCAAAACATTCGAGCACCTCATGCCCCAAATGTAATAAACTCTGAGTCAGATCTCATGCTTTGGCTCCAAAACTTGGATGTAATATGCTAGAACTTGCTTTGGTACTCTACTTTGCGGGTATTTTTACTGAGCTTAGCATGTTTTTACTGTCTGCACGTCTTTTTGAGGGATCCTTCGGGGATGTAAGCTTACCCATGAGGCCCTGACTGGTCAGGAATGCGCTCACAAGCCCTACCGATTCCCAGAAGGCCGCTCACTCTGTTGGCACGCACGTCCCCGGGGAGTATCAGGTCTCGCACCGCTTTTTACCCCCGGGAGAGTCGCTACCCCATGAGTGCTCGCTCGACGGTCGAGCCACGTTCCCGATTTTTACACATGTTTTATACCCGCAAAATAGATAGCTCAACACAGAGAGGACTTGCTCAGGGAAGACTTATCTTTTATTGATCACAGGAGCTCTTGAACGATAACTTGACACTTCGGGTACAACTTGCGGTGACATGTTTCAGTGAGTCTGGCGAGGAGGAAGGCTGAGAGCTTCCTCTCCCCGGGCGCATCGGTTAGCTATGTTCCACAGGTCCTCCAACGTGTCAACAGCATGAAGGCTCAGTTTCTCGCGCATTTTCAGGTTGCGGACGTTGACGTGGAAGACAGCGATGATGGAGACCTCTCGGAGATCAGCCGGGGGAATGCGGTCGACGACGCCCCGGAACCTCCAGATGTAATGATGCAGCGTCTCCTCAGTCTCTTGTTCCAGGCGGTAGAGATCGAGGATGGTTGCTGGGTACGGCGTGTAGCAGATCTTGAGGTGCTGGCCTGTCTGACCCTCCATCTCCTCCCGGGAGCGCCGCCGGGGATTGGAGCTCTGGCCAGTACCTTCGTGAAGAGGCTCCATGGGCCTCTTGCCATGAGGATCCTCGGGCTGCTCTTCCTCCGGCGGTGCTGGCGCAGGAACGGCGGAGCCGACGTCATCAGTCGGGGGCAGAACTCGTGGGAGCGTGGCATTGGTGAGCATAGTTCAACAGATTTCCCAAGCTAGCGATCCATGCCTTTGCACGGGGATCGTTCTTGCACTGATCTGGTGGGAAAGAGAGAAGCGCTCGGGCTGCACCCAAAGCTTCCCCTAGCCCCCAGCTGTTCCGAGTTGACTGGCTTGCTGGCTCACCAAGGACCTCCCGAGTTCCCGACATGTTTCCTGCTTGCTGACGAGGCGACCGCCTACTTTGACCGGAGGGTGCGGATGCCCTTGTTGGAGAAGAAAAGTCCAGGGCAGTTTTTGTCACAGACGAAAAATTGGCTGCTTATCTTGCCGCGGATGTAGAGCTCAATGGAGTTCTTGAGACGGACGGAGAGTTCGACTCAGATCTTGTCCCGGACGAAGTGCTCGACGTAGAACTTGACGAAGATCTTGACGTTGAACTTGAGGTTGATGAAGACGAATCCAGCGCTTGCACCCCCCACCTGGCGCGCCAGATGTCGTGTCTCGGGTCACGGACACCGGGAGTAGAGGATACCCCCCTTTTAGGTTCGGCACGGGGTGCGAAGGAGGCTGGAAGACGCCTTACCCGGGAGCAATACCGTCGAGTTCTTCGTCGGGACAAGCACGCAAGCAACACAGAGAGACACACAGACTTTACCCAGGTTCAGGACGCCCGGAGGCTAAAAGACCTACTCCTGTATGTCTGGATTGAAGTGTTCATCATGGTGTGGTGTACAAGGGTGTTCTGGGATGAACCCGGCAGAGTTCCGGCCGGAGGTAGACGAAGAGCAGATCCTGCCCTGGGGAGATCACCTCTCTCTACCCTCCGAACCCTAGTCTAGTCTTGCTTGAGCTCTATCTTAGCTTCCCCCCCTCCTCGGTGCCATGGTCCTCCTTTTATAGGCTAAGGGGATCCGACATGAGCACACGAGGAGCGTGAAGGGTTTTTGGCGGGAGAAACCCTCGGTGGTCTTCAGAGGAGACGTGGGCTCTTCTCCTCCAAGCATCTTCTGGAGGGTGGCGCGGTCGTCCGCCCATGGGAAAGGTGGGACGGACAAAGCCTGTCCGCCCCACCAGCCTCGCTCGTGGCAACGTCACCTGGGCACGTCCTTCGTCTTGGTGCCCAAGTCTTCCACCAGCTTCCGGCGAGCTGGTGTTTTTATCCTCTCTGCAGTATGGATGGAGGACCCGGGGGTACGCCTGGCCTCTTGCCGGGCGCACGGACCCGCGGGTGCTCCGCCTTGTTCTCCGGGCATCGAGTGACCACGGAAGGTCGCCTGGTCCTTAGCCGCAGCGCATTGTTGTCGAACTTGTCGGGTTCCCTTGGGGTAGATGAGCTGACCCATCTGCTGAATTTGACTCCTTGCCTTGTCCATCTTCATGGTGGGCCCTAGTGGTGGACCCACTTTGGCAGCATCAGGGGAACCCCATGTTCCACTGCTGCGACAGGGTGCCTTTTCAGCAATAATTTTTTCTTGCACGGTTTTCTAATATAAATCAATTTGTTTCACCAATGATATGTCGTCTAGAAAATTTGTGATCCAGAATTGTTATAAGAAAAATTCTCAACAAATAGCATGTTTTCTTCTTGCCAGCTTTGATTGTTCTTACTAAATTGGGATGTCTATAGAAATTCACCAAAATCTAGAAAACAATTCTTTTATTAATTATGTTATTTTATCACATGTACGTCGACAAAACATATTCGATTAACCGTAGCAACGCACAGGCATTTAACTAGTGAATATATAGTGGAAGCGTTGCCTTCAGAGCACCATTCCTAACACTATGCCTGTTGGTCCCCTCTCCAAATCGTTCCCCTCCAAGGAGCCGCACCAATCACGATAGAGCCATCTCGTTGTGGATCTTATCCATTTGATACAACCTATGGAGAGACTTGAGCACCACATCGTTGTAGTATCGTCAAGGGCATGCACAGTAATATGACGGGTCAAATCATAGCCAAACAACCGGAGAGAAGTAAGTGCTCGTAAAATATTAGATTGGGGTTCGTATGTTCGCATTGTATAGCGTTTGGTTGTGGCGGCGTGATGCTGAGATATAAGAGCATCTCCAACCGAGGCCCCCAAAACCGCTCTATACGTCCGGGTGGACAGCTCGGACATCCTTTGGGTCGAAAACACCACCCAACCGCACACCCTATAGGCAGTACAAATGACCGGGCTGTCAGGCAGACCCCAAATCCAGCCCATATGTGGGGCGGGTTTGAGGCCACGCGGACGCGCCCGGACACGTCCGCCACGTCGGCCCTGACAGCGCGAACCCACGACGGGAGGCTGACCGGCGCCGGTGTAAGGCTCACGGCCGGCGCCGCGTGGCACGGACTTGCCCACCTCCGTCCCCACAAATACCCCACCACGACCGACCGAAACCCTAACCGCACTCCACTCTCCTCGCCTTCCTCGCTATGGCGAAATGTCGGCCTCTTTCGACTGGAGCGCATCGGAGGAGGAGCTGTTCGGCGCGACGCCGCCGCGCCGATCTCCCAGCCCCGTAGACGAGGAGGAGGAGGCCTTCCACATTGCCGTTGAGCAGTCGCTCAAGGATGTGGCCGACTCCAGCGCCGCGGCGGCACCGGCTAGCCAAGGCCAATGCAACCGCTGGTCCGAGCTTGCGCTGGCGCGGCGCCATCCCGAGCCGGCCAGATTTGTTGCGGCCACATCGGCTCCTCCACGCCGCTCGACGCCAGTAAGATCCGCGCCTCCCCACGGCCCCCCTGTCCAAGCTCCACCAGGGTGAAAGATTCTGCCGGACGGGGGCGGCAGATGGAGGCTGCTGCCGAAGACCCCACCGACGTTCAAGCAAATGCGCACGCCGGAGACGGAGGGCAAGGCGTATCGGCAGCTCCGCAAGGAGGAACCTGCTGCGGTGGAGCGGGCATTGCTCGCCGGAGCGACCGAGCCGCTCCCTTTGACCGTCTTGGCGCGGTCGCTGACGACCGCCGAGACGGACACCAGTCTCCTCCGCCGCAAGAACAAGGCCATGCTCGACGTCGCCATCGCCGAGTCGAAGAAGGAGGCGGCGAAGAACGACCGCGCGGCCAGACTCGCCGACGAGCAGACGTGCGCCGTCCGCATCATCGCCGCTCACTCCAACAGCTCCGGCTCCTCCCAGCCGACCCGTACGCGGCCTTCAAGGTGCTGCCCCGCCACCGCCCCTCCGGTGATGACAAGGGGAAGGGGTCGGCAAAGCAGTGAAGCGCCACCGATGAAGGGGAAGGGAGCGGCAGACGATGGCGGCACCGCCGGTTTGCCCACTTTTGTTAAATTTGTCTATACAGTTTAGCCGTATGTATGAAATCTGTACTCTATGAGCTCCGATCGATGTTTTGTTATGCAATCCGTAGTACATTTGAGCTCTGATCTACATTGCTTTAGCTACGTTACATGGCTAGTATGGTTTTGGAGTGTGGATTTGGGGGACACGATTGTAGGAGATCTAATTTGGGGATTTGTCCGGGCAGTGTCCGCAGATACCGTGGGCAAAAATTGGCAATCACGGTTGGAGATGCTCTAAGATAGCCATGCAAGGTATCAAATTTTTTTTACTCGTGGTCGCACGTGGCTGCATGAGAAGAAACAACCGCTTTGGCCATTTTTACAGGGTCATGTTTTGATCTGTTTTGAGCACCGCACTAGTCACTCGACAAAGCGGGGAGCCACCTTGATTGCCAAACAGTTTAAAAAGTGTAATGTTTCATTTTATACTGGTTTGCAAATTTCTCCCAATTTTATCACGAAAACACCTACTTTTCAACATGAACAAAACGCGCCACAAATACACCACAAGACGACCATCGTCCAGACGTCATGACGCTCACTTCTCCGTACGCATCGGCTAGTCCACCGTTCCGGCCGTCAGATCAATGTCTGTGCTCGGCACTGCCAATCCGGCAGTATAGAGTGCCATGCCGCCGCCCATGCCACTACGCAGTGGTGTTGATAGAGTGCGCTGTATAGTTCCCTATCGACCGCTATATTTACAGACCAAAGTGGGATTATACGTGCACCGTAAGAAGTTTTAGAGGCGGTTTAGTGAGTTTGGTAGAGAACTAGAGTTGCTTTTTACTACTCCGGTCTCTAAACTGGCCTGTTTTTACGGTTTGAGTGCTTTCGTAGAGTCAGCTAGCTAGAGTTACTCTGGAAATCTTTGCGTTTGGTTCCAAGGCGTGAATGCTCTTGTGATGAGCAGTGATTCAGTGAAACGTCGCAGCATCGCGTCATATCGAGAAAATGTTGTGTGCTACTACTTTTACTAACCAGGCGCATGCGGAAGAGACAGGGTGTGTTTGGATTGTGCCCAATCTAGCCTTGCCAAAATTTTGGCATGACCAAATACAGGGCATAGCCAAAATATTGGCAACCTATGACTGTTTGGATTGTAGCCCATAGTTCCTGCCAAAATTTTGGCAACCCCATTGGCTTCCATTTGGTTTCAAGCCAAATGACTTGCCAAATATTTGGCTCGCTAGATGGGCTGCTATTTGGTTTGGTTCCATATCTGATAACGTGTATGACAACAAACAAGAGAACATGAAATTCAAAAGTACATGATACACATATGTAAAGCGAATTAACCGACATGGTTGATGGTTCAACACATTACATAACCCATATAGTGCTCGATACATCGGATAAGTTCAAGCAACAAAATCAGGTTCACGTGCTAACTGAACCTTTACCAGGACACTTAAGATGCTAGAGCCAGCCACACACCCAAGTCTGCTTAATATACACAAAATATGCCTGATATATGGTGTCCATACTACCACTAGGTGCTAAAGTATTCCTAGTGATATAAACAAAAGGTAGCCAACAACTAACTAAACTTGATCATGGCAATTTAGTGAGCAGCTGCAGATCCACCATCACGACCATCATGATGAAACTGACGACCAAGATAGCTAATGACCCACTCTAGGAGCACTGTGTCATCAGCATAGTTGAGGTAACTACGAAAGATATCTTGATCTGGCTTGGATAGATGGGCTGCAATATCAATTTTACCCTTAGCTGTGATGGTTAGGGAATTTATTCGCTTCCAAAGATTTGCATAAGGATATGCAGGTGGCATTGGTTGCACAGAAATAATAGGGGTTGCAAGAGACTCGGCTAGCTTCTTAATACTGGCTGCTATGTCATCATTAGATACCTTGCCCTTGTTGTTTGCTTTGCCCTTGGTTGGCTTCTTGGAAGGTGATGAAGTCACTCACTTGCGCTTCTTGTTTATATGATTGCCATCCAAGTCGAGTTTAGGACTGTCGCGACCAATTGTATCCGAGTTAGCTTCATCACTGTCTACTGGAATTGGATAGCCTTCAAGTTCCTCCACATCCTCATTGTCATCATTACCATCATCAACATTGACAGTGGTTTGGTCCATTGCGAGTGAGCCATCAGCTTGGGATTGGTCGGAGAACAATTCTTCCAATTGATGGAAGAACCTGATGGGTCTAGTAAGATAATTGATTGCAGTTTTCTGCACAAGACAAGGCAACACAGGGGTAATATATTATGTAATGAACACAACATATGAGAAACTGCACATGTAAGGAAAAGAGAATACAAGCCATGACATAAACACTTAAACTGAGGTGTTGCTTTTCTGACTCGGGGTGAATAATTTATAAAAAAATCCATTAAAATGGAGAAATAAAATTGAACGTATGTGCTTTGAATCGGCAAAAGGGCAAATAAATAAGTCTGCTACCAAGTACTGTATAACTGGATTAACATGCGACATATTCTTGCAGGAGACAAATAGCAATGATTTGATAAGCAATACATCAGATCTAGCAACAAATAGCAACGATTTGACAAAGAATATATCGGATCTAGCAAGTACTAGCACTTACGTCCAGCATATCTCCAACCAAAAGGTCAAGCTTGAAGTTGAATCGGCCATAGAAAAAGGGGATTGGGGTAGGGTTTGATGGGGATTTGAGAACTGACCTTGGCGTGAGTTGATTGAGAGAAAGCTGCAAGAGAAGGAGCAACGCCGGCAGCGGGCGGAGCAGCTCGTACTGACTCGGGAACCTGGCGTCTAGGTGATAGCTCCAGCCAGCAGATCTTGCCCTCTGGTTCTCGTATGCGCGCGCTGGTGAGACAAGAAGGGGAAAGTGAAGAGGACACGCGCCAAAAGGGGGCGCACCCTTTTATACCTCGGTGGCCTGTGCGCGCCAGATTTGGCTGCCAATATTTTGGCGGTCGAATTCCGCGCCGCCGTCTCGCCCGCGATTTGGCGGAAAATGAACGTGGGCGCGCCGGCGCCGGCGAAGGTGAGCCAAAATTGGTCGAGAACCAAACCGCAGCCAAATAGGTGGGGCACGACCAATATTTTGGTAGGGCCAGCGTTGGTACCCATCCAAACGCACCCACAGTTCACACGCACACGGCCACTCTCCCATCTGTATTTACTTCATCTCGGGAACTCCAATGGCCGATACTTTTTTTTTTTTTTTTTTTTTTTTTTTTACTCCTACTAGCTCTGGAATTCCAACGGAGCTAGTAAGGGGTCCGAGGAGAGAAAGCAGTAGTCAGAGAGCACCGTCACCATGACTCCATGAGTGACAGCGACGAGGGGTTCCATAGTGCGGAGGACATGGAGGCCGAGATGGAGGCTCCAAGGAAGAGGGAGGCCGTGGTCAGCTACCGGGCTGCGCTGAAGAAAGACAACAAGATGGCCAACAGGTTTTCTCTTGGCTACCTTGAGCACAAGATACTATCTTGGTCCGTCCAGGATATCTTCAACAGGGACCTCCTCAGGCAGCAGGTGAGTTGCGAGTCTTGCGACCTTGTTTTCTTGTAAGCTGCTCCACACTTGTTCTTTTGTATGTTTTGAATCCAAACTATTCCGTATAAATCTGAGAATAGTTTTGACTGAACCGGGTGTGTTGGGTCAGTTTTTCGTTTTGGGTTTGTTTGGTTTGGGTGTAAATGGGTCGAGCGTGACGATAGGTTGGTTCAGTTCGGCTTCTTCACAGAACAAGTTGGTTCTGGTTGGGTACTGGCGGGACAGTTCAGGTTTCACGCAAGTAAAACCCGGCTTCATACCCGGTTGGGGAGAGCAGTTCGTACGCCAGTAGTCTCCGCCGACAGTCATCCAATCTCTGCCGCCGCAAGCGCCTCTCCGGCCGCGGCCTGCCGCAGGAGCGCCGCTGCCGGATCCCTTCTCCGCCTCCCAGATCTAAGAAAATTCATGATCTATTCTCTAGATATTTAGCAGTTGAGCGAGTTGGGCAAGCGGCAACTGCGAGTTGAATCGGGCAAGCGGAAACTGCTAGTTGGGGATCCAACGCCGATGAGGTCGGCGGGCGGGACGGTGAAGTCCTCGGCGGCAGCGCGCGGGTGCTCTCGGCGGTCGCCCACCGCGGGCCTTCGAAGGCGCTCATGGCGGCCGGCACGATGTGGAACATAGCGCACGCTGTGTTGTGTTTGGCGGCGATCGGTGGGAGCCAGTGGTGGCAGAAGTCGAGGATGATCCAGTCCAGCTTCGTTCCGGCGGACACGGCGTCCGCGAGGAAGGCGACGAGCGGGGCGGAGAGGCCGTCCATGGCATGCTTGAGGAGATCGATCTTCTCGGGCCGTCGGGCGTCACGCCGGTGGTGGATTCGGCGCCTTCCGGCAGCCCGTCCACGGATGGCAGCGGCAGCGACACGAACCGCAGATGAGCGGAGAGGTGCTGCGGCACGGGAGGGAGCCTGGCGAGGTTCCAGGGCGTGGAAAGGGCGTTGCCACGAGCGGCCAGGCGCTTGGAGAGCTCGAGGAACGGGAGCATGTGCCCGAACGCCAGCCATGGGAACACCACCACCTCCAGCTGCCCACCGGCGCCGGCGTCGACCGCTTCCATCGGCTGCGCCGGACATCGAGCGCTTCAACGGCGGGCACTGCGTCAAGATGAGGTCGCTGCCACCTGCCGGTGTCCAGCATCGCTTGATATGTACGGAGTACTAGTTGGCTCAGTGTGTGCTCGTTGCTTCATTATGTCAACCCATTTGATCAAACAGTTCTTAACCCATTTCCGTAACAGTTTAAACCCACGGTTGAAGACTGGTTTAGTTTGGTTTCAGTAAAAATTCTAGCGTGTGTGGTTTTGGTTGGACTGAAGTGACTATCAAATAGGTTTAGTTTAGGTTCGGCTCCTAAGCTAGCTCGCGTGAGTTTGGTTGAGGTATGGTCTAGGTATCCAACCATTCTCAGGTTTGATTCTGTATGATCCAACACTTGGTCGTTGTTTCCGTCTTTCGGGCTTCAATCGATCTTGTAAGCTATCCTTTCCTGCTGTTTTAAAAGCTGAACTGAATGAAATCAATGAATGCAGTGTAAATAGATGAACTTTGAGTCTTTGCTAAATGTATCTTGGTGAGTTCTTAGATGGGCCATCCAAAAATTCTTACATGAGCATAGAATTTGTATGGATAATTATACTACCTCCATCCTAAAATATAAGTCACGCTATTTATGTGCTGATATTTGATGATTAACTTTGACAATTAATATATACTAAATTATATAAATTGAGAATGTATAAATGGTACCGTTGGATTCTTCTTACAATTCTCTTTCATTTCATATATCATAATTCTAATTTTGTGGACATATTATACGTACAAATCATGTTCAAACTTGTACGCCGTTGACCAGCGAAATTTAAGGGCGACTTATATTTTTGCGATTCCCACGCAATGTTTTCGATATATAATACTAGCTGATTTATGGAAAAAATAATTGTTGAATTTAATGGTTGAATCATCAGTAGGATTCTCTAAAAAAAGCATTATGGAATTTTTACTTTTTGGAAGGGAACGGAGCACATTTGATTTTGGTTTGATCATCACAACATAATATACCAGATGTCTTGGAGGACAATTGTTTTAGGGATTTTAGAGGAGAATGTAGGAGTTGTTGATTAAAATGCTCTTCTGTACAAAGTCCTATTAATAAGGCAAGGCCTTATAGGCCTGCTCGGCCCAAGTTATGGGTAATGCCCATCTAGGCTCTAGCCGCTCGTCAAGGCCCATTCAACGCTCTCCCTTCTCCTGTTCTGTTGTTGCCCTGGTAAATGATGAATCGAGCTTCTCCAATGGAGCCTACTCTGCTGCCCTGTCCGAAGTCTGAACAGAACAGGAGTGACCCCCCCACCTTTCACCGTCGACCTCTATCGTCGCTCGCTTCGTTCCGCCTTCGCCCACTTGCCTCTTTCATCTCTACTTCAACTCAGCTGTGCATTATGGGTGGGGACCGGAGCTTGTATGCTAGGTGTTCGTTGTTTTGCCAAGCAGAAAAGCTCCCTTAAATAAGAACAATTTTCAACCGAATCTCATTTTATTCGGTAAAATCTCCGTTCCTATAACATAGGTACAGTAACCAGTATATTCTTTGTGCACTTAGTATGATTGCTCATTTCAACATCTTTGTGCACTTCGTATATTAGTCCAGTGCTGAATCATGATTTCTTAACATAGCTATATTTTTAGTATGCTGCAGTTATTGGATGCCAGTATAGTGTATACTCCCTCCGTCTCCAAATAGGTGGCTTATAAATGGAGTAAAAAAGTCAACAATTTGTAAGTTTGACTAAAAACATATAGAAGAAAATATCAACAATTATAACATTTCGTAATAACATTATGAAAATATATCTTATAGTGAATCTATTGATACTGAATTGGCATTATAGATCTTCATATTTTGTATATATTTTCGGTCAAACTTAAAAAATGTTGACTTTTTTATTCAATTTATACGCCACCTATTTGGGGACGGAGGGTCAGAGGGTGTATATCATTTGTATCTCTGCTGGACCAACCCTTCGGAACTGTGTATTGCATTTTTTCTTCTCACACAAATCATGGACTGCTTAAATTTTACTCCAATGAGAACTAATCAAGTTGTGTGGACATTCATCACAGGTCAAGAGCATACCAGATACGTTCACGTCATTATACACTTATTTGAACTCATTCATATGCCCTCTGATTGAAGAAGTACATGCTGATGTCTTTTCATCATTGGACGGCTATGCTCACGCAAACTTTATAGAAATAATCTCGGTGGAGAAGCTTCATGGTGAGAAATCAATATTTTGTTTTGAGGTTTCCGAGCCATCAAAGGATCAGAAGTCGAGGGAGACATACGATCCCAAAGAGGGTGACATAATAGTTGTGTCCTTGCGGAAACCGCAGCATATGTCTGATTTAAGACAAAATAAGGCATCCTATGTTTTAGGTTCAGTTCTGAAATGTGAAGACAAAGGAGATAAAGATTCCCCACGCAACTGTTGTATTGTTCGGTTTTTATCTGGTATTCCTTTTGAAGTAGATCCAGAAACGAAAATACCAACAAGGCCATCATTTGCCGTGTTTCTCATAAATATGAAGACATACAACCGTATATTGAAGTTCCTTCGTATGGAAGCAGAACATCAGAACAACAGTGATAGTGCGGGCATCGTCGATCTGGTTTGGCAATACAAGCGCACGGTATGGCAGTTGTTTGCATGCAAAAATAAGTTTAGCTCCTTCTGGCAACCTGTCGCTCTCCATGCAAGATTTCCTCTGTGTTAACATTACTTTTGCTAATATTTCCTCTTTATACATGACATTGAGTCTGTCAGTAGTATTAATCATATCATTCTGAAAGTGGAATTAGATAACTTCCTCATGTTCTCTTACTATGAACGGTTTATATGGACATTACTCTACATAATTGATTTACTTGCCCATTTCCCCTTGAAGGTAGTGGATGATAGCTCGTCATGCTCCCAGATATCTCAATGCTTCGCTCGTAGATCAACTGATGGTCTTGACCTTGAGAAGTTCAACTTAAATGATTCACAGCTGAATGCAGTAGCAGACTGTGTCTCAGGAATGGAGAACAACTCGCCTTCCCTAAAACTAATATGGGGCCCCCCTGGGACAGGTAAAACAAAAACCATTAGCACCATCCTGTGGGCAATGCTCATCAAGGGCTTGAAGACGCTTACCTGTGCACCAACCAATACTGCCGTAATGGAAGTTGCATCTCGAATTGTGAGGCTTGTTCGAGAGTCTTCAGATGGCAGTGTCTGCTTTCTGAATGACATTGTCCTGTTTGGAAACAAAGATAGGATGAAGATAGATGATAAGCATGATCTTTCCATGGTATTCCTTGACGCGCGTGCAGAGAGGTTGTTGCCTTGTTTCGTACCACACACTGGTTGGAGGCATTGCTTGTGCTCACTAGCAGATCTTCTTGAGAATTCTGTTATCAAGTACAAATTGCACATTGAAAGCATTATGAAGGAAATGAAGAGGGAAAAGGAAGTACTTGAAAAGGATGAGGGCAAAGCCCTCCCGCGTACGGACATGGAAATTCTTCTCCCACGTTATCCTTTACGTTCCAATCCCAACTCCAAAGATCATCTTGTAGCACCTCTCTCGATATTCCACAGGAAAATATCATCTTGTAGCACCTCCCTCGACAATCCAAAAAATATTCAGGAAATGAAGAGGGAAAGAGAAGTACCTGAAAAGGATGGAGAAAAACCCCTCCGGGGTAAGGACAGGAAAATTTTGCCCCGCGTTATCCTTTACGTTCCAATCCCAATTCCAAAGATCATCTTGTAGCACCACTCTCGATATTCCGCAAGACAATCCATAACAGACCTGAAAAAGATGAAGAAGAGTGCCACAAGGAAGGATGTCATAACTCTGAAGCTATGATGGAAGCATTTAGATTACTACCGTTCAAGGATTATTTGAAAGATAACTACAATCAACTTTCAGCGGATTTGTGTTGTTGCATTGATATACTGTACGATGATCATCCAAGAAATTCAGAAACAGGGCAGAACTTTCAGTATATGCTGGAAGTGCTTGAATTGATCAAAATTCTGCATGCTTTGATAAATTGTGACAGGGATAGTGATGATATATGGTCAGATGAACTTCTTGAGGGCAAGGTAGATGAGGACTGCAGTTCCTGGCCTGAGCAGCTAGCCAGTGTGCGGACTAATACCTGCAATAAATCCAAGTTCAAGATGGCCAGATCTCTGTGCGTGCAAGAGTTAAGATATCTTTGCAAAAACTTTGAGCTTCCAAATTACGACAGCGCGAAGCAAATTCAACTGTATCTGCTGCAGAGAACGAAATGCATTCTATGTACAGTTTCCAGCTCTTACAGGTTGTACAGTGTGCTAATGGACAAATCTACTTCTGATGTTGGCGAATTGCTCAAGAAGCCTGAAAAGTCGAATCTTCTAGAGTTGCTGATTGTAGACGAAGCTGCACAGCTCAAGGAGTGTGAGACCTTAATTCCCTTGCGGCTGCCTGGCATAAGGCAGGCTGTTTTTATCGGAGACGAATATCAGTTACCTGCTCTGGTGAAAAGCAAAGTAATCTACATGCGTTGACTATTCTTTTCTTTCAGTTTTTCCTTTTGTAAGCGATGAACTGACGTGTAATGTGGTTCTGTAGATATCTGAAAATGCTAACTTCGGGAGAAGTCTTTTTGAAAGGTTAGTATGCTGGGCTATAGCAAGCACCTTCTCAATGTGCAATACAGGATGCATCCAAAAATAAGCAAATTTCCGGTTGTGACATTTTACGGTGGCAAGATATCTGATGGTCCCAATGTTACTACTAAGAGCTATGAAAAGAGGTTTTTAGCAAGCAAAATCTTTGGGTCGTACTCATTCATAAATGTAGATGGAGGACATGAAACAACTGAGAAGCACGGCCGTAGCCTCAAAAACACAATTGAAGCTGCTGCAATTTCGCGAATAGTACAGAGGTTGTACAAAGGTAACCACATTTTATTACCTTTTTAGTCGTAGTACTACATTTTTTTTGTAATAACCTCCATTAAAAAATATAGGAGTGAAAGAGTTATTTTATAAGGCTGTACTATATTTTTTTGCCTCACTGCATGTAAAAATAACTCTTCTCCTTTCTCTTACTGCAGAGTCAGTCTCTACAGGAATCAAGATCTCTGTTGGTATTGTGTCCCCATATAATGCTCAAGTTAGAGCAATCCATGATAAAATAGGAAATCATGCAATATGCATGACGGTTTTTCTGTGAAAGTGAAATCCGTGGATGGTTTCCAAGGGGCAGAGGAAGATATCATTATTATATCAACAGTGAGGAGCAACAAAGCTGGTTCTGTTGGATTTCTCACAGACATGAAGAGGACCAATGTAGCTCTGACAAGGGCTAAGTAAGTTTCTTGGTTGCTCGATTTCAGGATACATGCAAAACCGAATTAAAAATATATTCTCCTTGCGGTCTTCCAAATTCAACCTTGCCAGTTAATTCTTTGATAGCATGGTGTTGATTATCAAACTGTAATTATTAGAAGTATTTTAAAATATGAATCTGGTAGTATCGCTTTATGTCACAAAGCTTTCTTTTTGTTCTAGTAACATTCAACCTAGTTTAAATGAAAGAGTAACTTATTTGTTTGTGGTTGGCAGGCACTGTTTATGGATAGTAGGAAACAGAATGATGTCCAACAGCAAGTCTGTTTGGCAGAAGATAGTCAGCAATGCACGTGACCGAGGTTGCTATTTTGACGCCAAGGAAGACAAAGATCTGTCCAATGCAGTAAACACGGCCATGATTGAGCTTGGCGATGCCGAGAATTTTGCGAAAAGGAACTCGCTGCATATAAGCAGGCCAAGGTTTCGGTATTGACAGAAATTCTATTCAAATTCGTCATCATATGGACACAAACTGCTGCTAGCAAGTGTGAACTAATGTTTCTTGTGTTTTATATGCAGAACTCAAAGCGCAAGTACCGTTCGTGAGACGTCAGGACCCCAAATCATATGTGTTTTGGCATGATGTTCTTGTCTCAGGTCTGTGCTGAAGAAACTTCCATCTGTTAGTATGGTGTGGCTAAGTGCCGTGAGAAGACCTACATTTTGTTTGCTTACCTTTCTTGCACCAAGACTGATCGACATAGATCATTCACCTTATTTTAGAACGCTGTTTTCTGAACACCGTGGTCAGTTGTTTTTAAGCTAGATTGTGTTTGTGATGCGAAATGGCTTCTGTCATTCTATTTTTGGAACTCTCGTAATAGTCAGACAGTTATTCATAACACAAGTGCACTCCATTATTTTGGGGTAAGCTATAGAGCGGGCCGTGATGGTCGGAGTGCACACAACGACACATACGGCGTGGTCACGCTCAGCGGTCGATGTGGATGCTGCGCCAGCCGAAGTTCCTGCACGCCTGAGTGTCCTCGAACACCCGGTACGGTGTGCTGGCATAGCTGTGCTCGCTGTAGAGCGTCGCCGTCTCGCCAGGGAAGTTGAACTCGTGGCCGCCATGGAAGCGGACGGGGCTACAGCCGCCAGGGATTTGGTTACCGGTCCAATCATCGCGGTTACCGGGCCGGAACCGGATTTCTCGGCCCCCTCCGGTAAATTACTGGGCGAAAAATCCCTGACCTTTTAAATTTGGGACCAATTCTTACTCCCAAAATCTGTTTTTAATTTTGTTGTTGTTTTAAGTTTGAATTTTAAATTTTGAGTAAGAATCGTGTCCAGTAACTGCCGGTAATTTTCCGGTTACCGTGGTTACCTGAAATCCCGGCCTCCTCCGAGATTTTTTTCAAAACGGTAACCAAAACCTTCACAGCCGCATGTCCCACGACGTCAGTTAGCTCCTCGGCCCTGTCCTTGCAGTCGCCGCGACACCTGCCACGGCCGTGGCAAGGATGGCGACGTCCATTGCCGTGGCAACATTCTTTCTTTTTAGATAAAAGGCAATAATGTCCTTTGAATTAACAAAAGCTCAGACTGTTAAGGTTCGCCTCGTTACACTTACTCTTCTGTTCTGTGTTGCCCGGCATGTGACGTCTTCAGTTTGAGACTTTATAGCAGGTGAAAGTAGGAGGTCGAATCCCTAGGACTTGAAGATTATTGTTTTGGGATGTTTCATTGTAGCTGTCGATCTAGAACGGATACATCGCTTCTTACGTGTTTGTGGAAACCGGGACTACGCAATTGGGACTAAAGCCCCTCCCCTCCCCCCCCCCCCCCCCCTAGTCCCGGTTTTCCACGAACCGGGACTAAAGGCTCTCCACGTGGGCGGAGCCGTGCGCGGGCTGGTGGAGGACCTTTAGTCTCGGTTGGTAACACCAACGGAGACTAAAGGTTTGTTTTTTTTCTTTTCAATTATTTTTCAGGGTTTAGGGTTCAGGGGGTTAGGGTTTAGGAGGGGTTTAGGGTTTCGGATTTTATGTTTTCCATCATATGGAGATCACGTCGATGCGCCAAAAACAAGTTTTCATATACATAAAGTTCATACTACATGGAGATTATGTTGATGCATATACGTACACATACAATTTGATATATATATATATATATATATATATATATATATATATATATATTTAATTACATGGAGATCACTAAATTACATGGAAGCATATTATCGGATATGGTATTCTCCGGTTTCAGGTATGACCTCCGCAAGGAAAAATCCCGCTAATTCCTCCGCAATTGCTTTTACGCGGTACTCTGGTAGGAGCGCGTTCCGCATCTTTTCCATGTTTAAAAGAAGGAGATCAATATGAATATATGAGTTGTGTGTATATATATATATATATAGGAAGCTCAAATGGGGCTCCTAGGAGCATGGGCACCAGGATGGAATACGATAAGTTTTAGGTATGTGGACGAAAACATATACCTTGGGTATGTATACCTTAGGTATGTAGGAGGTACATATGACATTGGGTATGCACATAACGGGTATACATACCTAATATGTACACATACCTAAGTTATTTTTATATATACCTGATTTGTACGCGTAATATTGGACACACATACCCGAGGTATATATAGCATGTAGATACCCAACATGTGCATACCCAAGAGTATGTGTACCTCATATATACCCAACATGTGCATACTCGAGGTATACGTGTTGTCTACATACCCAAAACGTACAGTATTCCATCTAGGTGCCCGGGCACCAGGGAGCATCTGTATATATATATATATCAAATCATCATAAAAAAATTATGAATGAAACTCAACACAATTGATGGTAATAAAATAAAATAAAATTGAGAATAGTGTTTATGTACTTCAATTTGTCTTTGATTTCTGCGGTTCTCACTGATCCTCATGTGAATGAACTCGCAAACGTAGTATGCATATAAATTAGTCCCTTGTGGCTGAATTCAATCAAATAATAATCAAGCATAATAATGGCATTGAAACTAGAATTAAAGAGATGCGCGGATCTAGGTAGTACTACTTACCTTGTTCAGATGAAAACACAGCTCCAGTTTCCATTCACCGACTTCATCCTCGATGAACCGTTTCCAAACCCTGCCCAGCAAAGAAAATGAATAAATGAGTTATTAATTACTTGATATCAGAAAATGAACGAAAGAGGCCGATATAGTGCGATAATGATTGAAATTACTTCTGGAGCATATAAACCACGCTCTTGTATTCTTTAGTATCTTTTCTTAAAGAGTCCATGACTTCAAAGGTTTCTTCGTCAATTCTAATGATTAGCAGAATCCAGTGGAAGCTGCGCAAGTTTATGTACGCAGTCATGCATAACTCATCAATTACAATTAACATCGAGTAAGCAAAATAGAATGTGTACAAGACAGTAACACTGACCTGAAGTTGTAAGGAAAAAGTATTTCTGCTTTGGTATTTTGTCGCTTTAAAAACCTTAGCAAAAGTTTCTCTATGTCCTTGGCGTGGTTTTGTATGGTGACTTCATGAACTTTATCCGGGTCAATAAACCCAATGTCCCAGATTATCTCTTTTTTGCATTCGAGAATCTTCATTCTGCATAATAGCGTACAAAAGAATATATTGAGGATAATTACAGGCAATGAACGAGCTGAGCTAAAGACTTAAATTACAGAAATAAATCACTTATAGACAATAGCAACTGATGATAACTTTGTCGAGGGCGTCTTGATTGTATAACTGAAAAAGTTCGATAAACTCAACATGCACATCGTATTCTTGGAAGTAGTGATCTTCCTTAACTGCCACCATGAGCATGATTCGCCCTTCCTTTGCGACTTTCATGTACCACTCATGCAATCTTCGCATTTGTGTTGTTAGATTCGGGAACTGCTCAGGTCTGACCAGGGACAGCCCGTGAACATATTTCCATGCTAGATCAGTCATGGGGTAACCAGTTTCGCCTATGAGTTGAGCAACACTGAGATTAGTATTGTCGTTGTGTACGTCGTTATCGGGAAACACCTTGAGCGGGGGGATCGATTGTATTTCCTGTTCTTCGAGCTGGGAACTTTTTTCCTGCTTCTCCCCTGCTGCATCTGTGAGCTATATGACTTCTGAATACAACGCTCATAGTCTGATGGAAACTTCGGTTCCCGATCCGATAAGTTCTTCACGAAGCGCACAACGACCTCCGGAGGTAGTTTCTCCTTTGGCTCGGGCTTTTTCGGTGCAAGTTGTCTTTTCACATCGGTAGCCACGATCTCTCTAGTTTCCTCAATAGTCATGTCGTAAGGTAACTTGTCAGGAGCCTTGTCGTCCCTGGTTTTCTTCTTTCTACCTTTCTTCTTACTCGGCGGAAGCGGTGCTCTTCCGCTTTAGCCAGTTAGTGGGCGGAGACGACTGGCGCGCCGGAGATCGAGATGGACTCGTGCTGGGGTCCCTATCGGGGAGGGGTGGACTTTGCTGAGATGAATTGCTACAAGGAGGAGTCGGCGGAGGGGTGGAGTTTTTTCCATATAATGATAGCACCCTTAACTTCTCCTAGTGTCGTCTCCCCTTCAGCTCCAACCACGTCAAGCTCCAGTGTCTCATATCCCTTCAGAACTTTCATCCACCCCGACACGAGCATAGCCAGCTGGAATCTGACTGCCATGTAAGCGTGCTCCAAGTTCATTAGGTAAAGCAAAGCCGACCGCCACCTTGAAGGATATGTTCTTCATTAACTGATGTAGATCACATATTTTCTTCTCCGTGATGCATCCATGGGGTAGCGAGCCATCGGTGCTTCATCCATCAGTGCATCACGATCAGCCAGGAGCGTCGTGGAACCCACGCTGCTTATCAGCTGAGATGGGACGGTACTATGGAATGCAGGATCTTCTTGCTGCTGCTCAGATGCCCTTTGTTGGCTCATTGTGTCCAGTTGCTCCTGCTGTCGCAGGAACATGCGTTGCAATTCCTCGTGATTTTGTTCTAGCCGTTGGATCCGGTCTGCCTCCTGCTTCTTTTTTCTCTGACATGTTTTATAACTGTCATTGCACTCCTGAAACTCAGCCCTCCACGAAACACCGGCGCCTTTGCCTCGTGTTCGTCCATAGTGTTCAGGATTTCCGAGGACAAGTGTCAGCTCGTCGTTCTCTCTCTCGGGCTGGAACGTTCCCTTTTGAACTTTTTCTATTGCTTTAACAATCTCTTTGGAGACCGTTTGAATTTTTTCCTTATTTTTTCCTTTGCAATAATCTCCCCTGTCTGTAGGTTCAACGCTGCCTCATGCCCGTACAACCAGTGCTTGGTCCTATCCGGCCACTCCTTTATAGCTAGAGTGATTCCTTTAGCAATCAGCTCGGCATCATTTTTGTCCCACTTAGACACGACAGTCTTGTAGCCACCTGCCCCATAATATGGTGATATTGATTTTTCGCAACATTTACCTTATTTTTTTGAGAGGGTCGAGGGTGCGCGCGCGTTCGCGTGGAAGCTGGATCTCGCGGGCGCACGCGAGAGGCCCTCTGATCCTGCCACGTGCCGTGATGGCAAAGCGCGCCATGATTTGGTCTCGCGAGCAGCCAGCTACTCCCTCCGTTCGGATTTAATTGACACACATTTTGTTACACATGGATGTATTTAGACATCAAACAAGTATAGATACATCCACATTTGGACAAAACCAAGTCAATTAATTTGGAACGGAGGGAGTAGCTGCTAACGATCGATGGGATAGTCTTGCTAGCTGAATAGGATTTCTTGGCCTGGGCACGCGCGGGTTTGCAAGGCAGCGCAGTGCGCGTGTGTTGCAGCTTTTTTTTTCTCTTTCTTTGTCTCTTAGCTTAGTACTATAAAACGACTACAGTAACTAGTACAGTAGTCAACAGAAAATTTGTATCGTGCATTTAGTCGCAGCACCGTACTACTGCATACCAGTGCAGTAAAAAAACAGTTCATTGTGTTGTAAAAATATTTTGTACGTAGTATTTTGTCGTAGCGTGTGCTAACACGCTACGGGCTGCGCCCTGGCACGGCCCTTTCGACGCGTCTATCATTAATAAAAATCTTGAAGGAATTGCATTGGTCGCTGTCCCTAATATTCCGTCGATGCATTTGTCGTAGCGTGTGCTGCGGGCTGCGCCCAATTTAAAAGGCAGTACATCGGTGTATCGGAAGGCAGTGCATTGTAGAGCAGTACATCGGTGCACCGGAAGGCGGTACAATAGAGACGCTCAGGGTAGGACATCCGAAGGCAGTGCATTGTAGAGCAGTACATCGGTGCACTGGAAGGCAGTACAATAGAGACGCTCAGGGCAGGACATTCGAAGATAGTACATCGGGGTACTGGAAGGCAGTGAAATACAAGCGCTCAAGGCAGGACATCCGAAAGGCAGTGCATCGGTGCACCGAGAGGTAGTGCAAATACACGCGCTCAGCGATCAGGCAAGACATCCGGAGACCGTACAAAAAATAGCCGTTGCGCAGGCAGTGCAACCTATGTAATGCAGGCAGTGCAAAAAAAAAGTTCGTCGAAACATATCAATATGGGATTTAGTTTTGAAGATCTCGACGCGACTAACCCATTCCCGAAAACAGAATGTGATTTGAAAACTCGGTTTGCTAGATATTTTAATTTTTGTATTCGCATCTATCTAGAAAATAACGGAAACAACCTGACATGCACTGCTTACGGAGGAGAGAGAAGATGAACCAGCCATGCATTCAGTTCGCGACGGAAGAAAAAGAATGGACGGGAGCGGCGCTCCCGCGCGTGACGCGTGTCGAGCAAAGAAGGGCAAGGCGGGAGAAAAGGAACACACCAGCGTACAGCACGTGTCGAACCGAGGACAGACGCGAGGTGCGCTCCCTGAGAGCACGCGCTTTTTCTAACATTTTCCTATTTTTTCCAACCTTTCCAAAGCTTCAGACGAACCCTTATACGCCTTAAATGCGTCTATAATTTTGCTTCTCTAGTGCTCCAGTGAATGTTGGAGTTTTTTTCTTCTTCTTATATTCACTCCATATTTTTTTCTTGAAGGTTTGGAATTGTTTGTCCATCTTCTTAAGAGCCCACTCCTTGACTTTCTTCTTCATGTCAACTGACAGATCTGGCGATAGGTTGAAATGTGACATTAGCGTATTCCAAATCTCATCTTTGGATCTTTGGTCGACATAACTAACGCCTCCATCGTCTACCTTTGGCTTATGTCATTCTCGAATGTTGATCGGGATGTTGTCCCTAACAATAACTCCGCATTGAGTTAAAAAAATTCCGTTCTCTGTGGGAGCAAGCGGTTCGCCATCTTCAGCAATTTCGTCGATCTGGAACCTTTGATGATCTCCCAACCTTTTGGCCGGGCCTCGTTGCCTTCTAGCAGATTGGCTCGATCCGGAGGGCCTAGCAGATTGGCTCGATCCGGAGAGCTAAAAGAAGAAAGATTCGTTAATAAGTGCAATACAAATCAATTAATGCATCTAGTGATCACGAGAGGCTTAATATACCTTGCCGAAATTTGTTAAGGGCCCTTCGTCTCTTGGTTCTAGCTCAACTCCCTCACCGTAGTCATTCAAAAATTGTGAGCTGTAATCTTCTCCACCGGCATCTTCTCCACCTTCTCCACCGGCATCTTCTCCACTTTCTCCACCGGCATATATAATATTCAATATTTCCTCTTCACCGTCGTCCCTGCCGCGGGCGTCCATAGCTTAACTGTAAACCGAATGTAAAAAAGGTAAAAAACATGAGCACTTGAATTCTATAACAACAATGTAAATGGCAAAATTTTACGACAACAGGAAAATAGTTCTCCATGGTGTCAATCATCTAGAGTAAATAAATCTAGCATATGTATACAAATAAATCTAGCATACTTTATTTGCATTTTTAGGATTTATGGATTTGAATCTATGTCAAATTTACTCAAATCACTCATTATTGGATGTGTCCGAGTGAATATAACATTTCTATTGCACCAATGTGTTCTAATCATTTCTATGAATACCAATGTATATATAGTACTCCCCATTTTCATCAAAACTTTATCCCGTCTAAGAATATTTTCTACCCATCTATCATGTGAAAATTAGTCATACACTAAACATTTCCTAAAATTTCCTAACACTAAAATTTCCTAAAATTTCCTAACACTAACAAATATCATCAAATCTAGCACATGGAGGGGACAGCGGCTACGGCGGCGAGCTTCTAGGGCTAATACTATCTAGGGTTACCTCGACGGCATCGTGGTCGCCGGAGATGGAGGGGCGATGGAGGCGCGCGCGACGGCTCTGGCGGCGAGCTTCGGGCGAGCGGATGGAGGCGCGGTGGCCCCACTCGATCCGCGGCGTGGAGGAGCGGCGATGGAGGCGCGGCGGCTCCGCTCGTTCTGCGGCGTCAAAGGTGGACTCTGGCGGGGGCAGACGGCGGCAGAGTGGCAGCGGCCGTCGATCAATTTCGCCCGGAGCAGAGGAGGAGAGGAGGCGCGCGCGATGTGGGGATTGGGTCGATTTTGGGTGTGAAAAAACAAAGTACCCGCGGAAGGGACCTTTAGTCCCGGTTGGTGGCACCACCCGGGACTAAAGATGGACCTTTAGTCCCGGTTGGTGGATGGAACCGGGACTAAAGGTATTTTTGGGCCGCCGCTAAAAATTGCACGCGCGAAGCCCACCTTTAGTCCGGGTTTATTGTTGGAACCGGGACTAAATGGGCTTTTGAAATTAGTTTTTTTGTTCTCGTTCCTTTTTCTTTTTTCTGATTTCTTTTATATCTATTGATTTAATTGTCCAAATCAAGTCAAATTAGTTTCTAAAAGTTTGTAAAAATCATATCTATATTTGAAAACATTCTCAACAACTTTTGGAACATCCAATATTTATAAAAATCATATCTATATTTTCTGATTTCTTTTATATATATTGATTTACATGTTTAATTATCTATATTTGTAAAAATCATATCTATATTTGTAAAACTCATATCTATATTTGATTTAATTGTTTAATTGTCTATATTTGATTTAATTGTTTAATTGTCTATATTTCTAAAAATCATATCTATATTTTTGAGTGAATCTTATTGCACTTGGTTGCAAATGGAGTCCTCTGTCTCATAGAATGAGAACAAAAAAGGTTATATAAAAGGTTTAATACATTATTACACATCACCAACATTCCTATCTAGTGTTGGGGTATAAATGTTTTCTTCGTGTGTGTCCCTTGCTTATGATTGCGCCGTAACCATGGAGAATCTTCATTATTAACGGGATGCTTGGGGTCAGTATTCACTGTGAAGGGCAGAATTTCATCAAACTTATTGTAATCTTCTGACATGTCTGTCTTGTCCTCCACTCCAACGATGTTTCTTTTCACTGAAAGAACTATGTGGCGCTTTGGCTCATCGTATGATGTATTCGCTTGCTTATCTTTTCTTTTTTTCGGTCTGGTAGACATGTCCTTCACATAGAAAACCTGAGCCACATCATTGGTTAGGACGAATTGTTCGGTGTGGTACCCAAGATTGTTGAGATTCACTGTTGTCATTCCGTACTACGGGTCTACCTTTACCCCGTCTGTCAGGTTGACCCATTTGCACCGAAACAAAGGGACCTTAAAAGAAGGTCCATAGTCAAGTTCTCATATATCCTCTATGTAACCATAATATGTTTCCTATTGCCCATTGTTGTTTGTTGCATCAAAGCGGACACCACTGTTTTGGTTGGTGCTCTTTATATCTTGGGCGGTCGTGTAAAATGTATTCTCATTTATCTCGTACCCTTGGAAAGTCAATATACTCGAAGATGGTGACCTGTCCAACAAGTACAGCCGCTCTCCAACAAGGGAGTTATTCATGAGATGCGTCTGCAACCAACCGCCGAAATTCTCCATGTGTTTTCCTTTAACCTAGGAGTCTGACTTCTCTGGGTTTTTGGAGCGTACAATATCCATGTGTTCCTCGATATACGGAGCCACCAAGGTGGAATTTTGTAGAACTGTGTAGTGTGCTTGAGTAAAAGAATGCCCATCCATACTTATTATTGCTTTCTTTCCTAGCGTGCCTTTTCCACTCAGTCTCCCCTCATGTCGCGATTGAGGAACACCAATCGGATTAAAGTCAGGAATAAAGTCAACACAAAACTCAATGACCTCCTCTGTTCCATAGCCATTGGAGATGCTTCCTTCTAGCCTAGCACGATTATGAACATATTTCTTTAAGACTCTCATGAACCTCTCAAAGGGGAACATATTGTGTAGAAATACAGGACCGAGAATGGTAATCTCTTCGACTAGGTGAACTAGGAGGTGCTCATAATATTAAAGAAGGATGGTGGGAACACCAACTCGAAGCTGACAAGACATTGGACCACATCATTCTGTAACCTTTGTAGAATTTCTGGATCGATTACCTTCTGAGAAATTGCATTGAGGAATGCACATAGCTTCACAATGGGTACTCGAACATTTTCCGATAGAAACCCCCTCAATGCAACCAGAAGTAATTGTGTCATAATCACGTGGCAGTCATGAGACTTTAGGTTTTGAAATTTTTTCTCTGCCATATTTATTATTCCCTTTATATTCGATGAGAAGCCAGACGGGACCTTCATACTGCTCAGAACTTCAAAAAAGATTTCCTTCTCTTCTCTGGTAAGAGCGTAGCTGGCGAGACCTTGATACTTCTCTGGATGCAAGTCGTCTCGTTTGGTCATACATTGCTGGTCCTGCCGTGCTTCCGGTGTATCTTTTGGCTTCCCATACACGCCTAAGAAGCCTAGCAGGTTCACGCAAAGATTCTTCGTCACGTTCATCACGTCGATTGCAGAGTGGACCTCTAGGAATTTCCAATCGGATAGCTCCCAAAATATAGATTTCTTCTTCCACATGGGTGTGTGTCCGTCAGCGTCATTCGGAACAGATTGTCCGCCAGGACCCTTTCCAAAGATTACTTCTAAATCCTTTACCATACCATATATATCATCATCACTACGGCGGGTAGGCTTCTTCCGGTGATCTACCTCACCTTTGAAATGCTTGCCTTTCTTTCTTAAGAGATGTCTGGGCGGAAGAAATCGACGATGCCCCGGGTACACATTCTTCTTACATTTATCCAAATAAATTTTTTCAGTCTCATCTAAACAGTGCGTGCATGCATGGTATCCCTTGTTTGTCTGTCCTGAAAGTTTACTAAGAGCAGACCAATCATAGATGGTTACAAACAACAACGCTCGTAGGTCAAATTCCTTCTGTTCGTGCTCATCCCACACACATACACCTTCTACACACCACAACTGTAAAAGTTCTTCAACTAATGGCCTTAGGTACACATCAATGTCGTTGTCGGGTTGCTTCGGGCCTTGGATAAGCACTGACATCATAATGGTATTATAGGAGCATACCACATCACCTTGGCAGGAACCCTCTTCCTGGGACGCTCGCCCTCAACATCACCAGGGTCATCTTGGCTGATCTTATACCGCAATGCACCGCATACAGGGCATGCATTCAAATTCTCGTACTCCTCACCACGGTAGAGGATGCAGTCATTAATGCATGCTTGTATCTTCTGCACCTCTAATCCTAGAGGGCAGACAACCTTCTTTGCTTCGTATGTACTGGTGGCCAATTCGTTATCCTTTGGAATCATCTTCTTTATCATTTTCGGCAACTTTTCAAATCCCTTGTCAGATACACCATTCTCTGCCTTCCATTGTAGCAATTCCAGTGTGGTACCCAGTTTTTTCTCACCATCTTCGCAATTTGGATACAACAAGTTTTTGTGATCCTCTAACATGCGCTCCAACTTAAACCTCTCCTTTTCAGTTTCGCAGTTTCTCTGTGCATCAACAATGGCCCGACCAAGATCATCAGCGGGCTCATCTGATGCCTCTTCTTCAGCTTCTTCCCCCATTGTAGTACCACCGTGTTCAGGTAACATAGGATAGTTTTCATCATCCTCTTCTTCTTCATTGTCTTCCATTATAACCCCTCTTTCTCCGTGCTTGGTCCAACAATTATAGCCGGACATGAAACCGGACTGCAACAGGTGGAAGTGAACGGTTTTTGAGGAAGAGCAATCCTTCGTATTCTTACAGACACTACATGGACAACAGATAAAACCATTCCGCTTGTTTGCCTCAGCCACACGGAGAAAATTATGCAGGCCATTAATGAACTCGGGACATCGTGGGTCACCGTACATCCATTGCCGGCTCATCTGCATTATATAAGTATATCAAAAACCAATACACTACATCATGAATAGAGAAGTGACCAAATTAATTAATACAAGTTCATCACATTAAAACCAAACTAGAGTAGTGACCAAATATTATTATTGCAAAAATATATACATAAAGTTCATACATAGTTCTCATAAAACATGCATTGAAACTAACGTATAACTATCTAACGCATTTAAATGCAACAACAAATGCAATCAAAATCGCAACTAAGGTAACCATTGATCCAACAACATAATGATACCAAGACTCTTTATTAATTGCATATTTTCTAATCTTTCTAATCTTCAAGCGCATTGCATCCATCTTGATCTTGTGATCATCGACGACATCGACAAGATACAAATCCAATTTCATCTTCCCTTCTTCAATTCTTTTCAATTTTTCTTTCAAATCATCGTTTTCTTTTTCAACTAAATTTAACTTCTCGACAAGAGGGTCGGTACCTCCTAGATAAAAATATCTATGTCAAGTGTTGGTCGGCATAATTGTCATAAACACGAAATGAAAAAAATAGTTATAAAAGATAATATACCACATCCGAATCATAGACCAGACGAGGGCCGACGGGGACGGATATCAAAACCATGGCACTATACATATAACAAACAATCATACAAGTAAGAAAATTATACAAGTAATAACTATGCATCTAAATCATACAAGTAAGATTTTTTTTAAAAGATAAAAACAAGATACTCACCAATGTGGTGCCGGCGAAGGGACGGCGCGGACGATCGACGGTGGTGAGGACGGGGACGAGGATGGGACGGCACTAAAACCCACAAATCATACTTTAATTTGAGCTAAAATTGCATATAAAACAAATAAACTCCCTAACTAGCGTAGGCATTTCATCAAACCCCTAGCTAGCACTAGAAATATGAAATGGGCTAAACTAGCAATGAAATGAGCTAAACTAGCAATGCCGGATGAAAGGATGAAGTTGCTAACCCTTGGATAGATGGGACACCGCCAATCTTGACAAATCGTGGAAAAAATGGGGATGAACTCGAACTCGGGAGAGGAAACAGAGGAGAAAAATGGAGACGTCTCGAGCAGGAAAAAATGGAGATGGCTCGGGGTAGGTGGTGATATGTAGGAGAAAAACTTTAGTCCCGGTTGGTATCACGAACCGGGACTATAGATGGACCTTTAGTCCCGGTTGGTAATACCAACCGGGACTAAAGGGGCTCGTGCTGGCCCCACCCTGCGGCTGCCTGCCGCGACCCCTTTAGTCCCGGTTGGTATTTCCAGTCGGGACTAAAGGTCCCCTACGACCCGAGAACTAGAGCTGGCCGGCGTCCTAGCCGTTGGAACCGGGACTAATGCTCACATTAGTCCCGGTTCCAAACATGGTCGGGACTAATGATCAGATCCGAAGGCATGTTTTCTACTAGTGGTATTTTCCTTGAATGAGTCAATGTGTGTACGGCGATACTAACTAATGCTGCAAATATGCCAGGCAACAAGGCTAGAAACTATGAAAGTGAAAATAAACAAATTCCTTTATACATACTACCTTTCGTTCCGAAGTATAAGATGTTTAGCTTTTTTGATTCGGATGTCTACCTAGATGCGTTTAAGTGTATAGATTTACTCATTTCAGTCTGTATCTAATATATATTGAAATGTCCAAAACATCTTATAACTTGAAACTAATGTAGTATATCCTAACAAAAAGAAATGACATAGGGACAACTCCATGATAAGGTTGGTGCTCATGATTGGTGCTTTCATACTACCATTTGTAATGCTTGGTCTACTGCATCCTCCTCCCCCGATTTTAGTAATGGCTTAATGGATGCAGACTCGATTGAAAAATATAAACTTGGTCTCTCAATTTAAATATCCAATATTCCTTCCTAAAATCATTTCGAATCCATCCGATGCCCCAGCAAAAGTAGTTTCAAAAGTGATGTGGTGCAATTTGGCAGAATGCCGACCCTATAAGATTTTTTCGTAAAAACGAAACGTGTGAAAATATCTTACAAATTATACTAAAAATTTACAATATATTTTTCCACTAAATACTAAATATTGTCAATGGTTTCTCAAAAAGTTACTCCCTCTATTTCAAAATATAAAGTATTTTTAGTTGTTTCTTGATTCGTACTTATATGGACGTATTTTAGAGTGTAAATTCACTCATTATGCTCCGTATGTAGTCCGTATTCTATAATGACGCGCGTTAAAATACTTTTACAGTGTCAGATTTGTTGTTTTGGCGCGAGCACATACACCATTTCCAGACGAGCTATTTTACAGCGCGTGGCACACAGCGCTTCACCAGGCGTGCTAAAATGCAGCACGCGTGACCAGCACAAACACAAAACACACACAAAAAAATAGAAAAATAAAGATCAAACACACACAAAATAAATCAGCAATAAATAGTTTAATATTATTACAACTGAAACAAATAGTTTATCATCAATATAACAAATTGTTCATCAGCAATACAACAAACATATAAGATAAAACTAGTTTTGTTGGCCCATCCCTGACCACCACTTCTCGATAAGATCTTTTTCAATCTCATCGTGCGCATCGGTATGTGGGCTTCTTCACAAAGTAGTGCCGCATCAATTTGTTGTGAGATTCGATCATTTCCCTTCACAACTTTTATTGACCGAAAATTGAACCACGGTGTTTCGGCTTTTTATTCGCGTTTATAGCCAATACTAATGTTGTTTCTCCTCTTCTTGAGGGTTCCATTCTTCATCGGAAGAATCGTATGACAAACTCACCTATAAACATAAATTCAGACTAATTTAAACTACCAACAACACTCACAAAATTGATGTAGAAACATAGCATCGGCGGCTATACATACCTTGCAAGGATTTTGTCAAACACCTTGTATGCGCTGAGTTGCTTGACGGCCGCCGTACACTGGTCGTCGGACATCTCAGTGTGCTGGAGCCGAGAGCGGCGAGCTGAGGGAGCGGTGGCGGCCGCGGGAGAAGCTGGGGAAGCGGCGGCGGCTCCCGGACGACCGTGTGGACGAGGTATTGTGCGTGGCTGGGACGCCGGAGGAGGTCGGGGAAATGGGGCAGGCGGCGGCGCGAGGACGTGGAGATTCAGATCAGCGGTTGGATCTTCACTTTTCCAGCGCACTGTATCCGGGGCACAGAATATGCCGCGCGCGGTGTCACAATATCCAGCATGCTAAAAATATTTTACAACGCGCCCCGTTTTACAGCGGCTGCTGGATCACGTTTTTGGCCTCCGGCGCAACCGCACGCGGCATTGGAGATCCTCTAAGCTGGACGGCTGGTTCTAGTGCTTTCGTTGAGTCTGCTAGAGCCTAGAGTTGCTTCTGTCTGAGTCCAAATCTTGGGTTTGGTTTCCAATATGTTCTTGCGAGCAGTGAAATGGCACATCGTCGCGTCATCATATCCAGAAAATCTTGCGTGCTACTTTTACTAACCAGACGCATGCGCCCATCGAGAAGAGAGACAGTTCACACGAACACGGCCACCCTCCGACCTGTATTTACTTCATCTCGGGAGCTCCAACAGCCGATATCATATCATCCAAACCACATTTACTCATACTTTAAGCTCGGGAATTCCAAACGGAGCACCTCTATATGCAGGCGGAAGCGGTGTGACACTGACTATACATGCGTCTGTGGTTCTGGTACTAGTCGTAGCTAGCAGGGGTCCGAGGGGAGGAGAGCAGTAGACAGAGAGCACCGTCACCATGAGTGACAGCGACGAGGAGTTCCATAGTGCAGAGGACATGGAGGCCGAGATGGAGGCTCAAAGGAAGAGGGAGGCCGTGCTCAACTACTGGGCTGCACTGAAGAAAGACGACAAGACGCTCAAGAGGTTTTCTCTTGACTATCTTGAGCACAAGATATTATCTTGGTCCGTCCAGGACATCTTCAACAAGGACCTCCTCAAGCAGCAGGTGACGTACCACTGACACTCTCGAGTTTCCGATCCCTGTGTTTCTTGCAAGCTGCTCCCACATTTCAACTCGATCGGTCGCTTCTTTTTTTTAATAAAGAGTGTATATTAATATCGCGGAGATACAAATTACACTCAGGCTCTGCAACAACGCAATAAACAAAGTTACTACGGATGCACACAGCCGAAAGACAATAAGAAGAAGAAATAAAAAGAAAAGTCCCGCTACAGAGTTACAATCATTCAAGCAGCTGCACAACCACCACCAAAACAACACCTGATACCCAATTCTTCAAAAGCAACGCCTTCAAGAAGAACAGTGCCAGGCCCAACCAATTAAGGCCAGATCTTGGGCTTTCACCCTGAAGATAGTTCTCGCACTCAAAACAATGTCTTCAGCAAGACCACTGTCAGGCACAACCAATTAAGTCCAGACCTTGGATTTTCACCCTGAAAGGTAGGACTTTGGACTTCACGTATGTTGTCGCCCCCACTTACATGCCGCTGCTCCAAGTCATGAAACACCAAGCCAATTCCTCATCGCGAGAAAGATTCGAACCACCATTGCTAGCCTCAAATCTCGACTGACATGACCTTCTCCGCCAGCACCATGGAACGAGAACATGTCCCATGATATTAACAGCCAGCAGAGATTCGAAGCGCTCCCTCTGAAACCAAACGGCCAGAGTAAAACATGGTGCGCACGACCGAATCCCACCCGATCCAGCAATCTCCAGGCATGAATCGCCCAGTGGAGTTCGCCGGCGGAGCCTTCCGGAACTCGTCACTTCAGCCAAATCAACGAGAGCACGCATCTAGTAGATCATCGTCTTCGCGCGGGAGAAACCCTAGGACCGCCGCCATTATTTCAGCAAAACCAGCTAGCCCCCACGCCGCCGGTCGCCTACCGGCAAACAGATCGAGCGGGCTGACCTCCAGATCTCGGGCCCGTGCGCCGCCAGATTGGTGCTGCGCCACCGACAAGGGCTAGGCGCGACGCCGCCACTGGCCTGCGAGCAGGACCCGTCCCAGATCAAAGGCATGCCGCCAGATCGAAGGAGCAGCACCGCCGCCAAGGGCAAGGCGCGCCGCCGCCTCCGGCCTGCAAGGCAGCGGCCTGCCCTGCCTCGTCCGCGCCTCACCGCCGCGCGCCGGTGCGGGCACCGCTGCTCCGCCGCCCGGACTCCGCCCGACGCCCCGGAGTCGGTCTCCCCGTGCGATGGGATCCCCACGAGGTGCGCCGAGGCCACCGCCTTCAACGACAAGGGGTGGCCGCCACCGCCGACGCTGCGGCGGCAGCGGCCGGAGAGAATCGGCTGGGGGTTGGTCGCTAGGGTTCGGGAGGGACCTCCGGAGCCGCCCTCGCACGAGCGGCCCGGGAGGCGTTTTCTTGATTGGGGAGCCTCCGTGTCCACTGTTAGTCAGTTCAAAGTTGGGCACATAGGAGTCGGTCGCTTCTTTTGTATGTCTTGATTCCAAACTGTGATTCCACACCTTGTCGTTCTTTCGGGCCGTGATTGATCTTGTAAAAGCCATAATCTCCTGCTGTTTTAATAGCTGAACTGATGGTACTCCTTTTCCAGTAGAAAAAGCGCTGCCTCAAATAGTCAAATGAATGCAGTGAAAATACACGAACTTTTAGTCTTTGATAAATGTATATTGGTGCGTTTTTAGATAGACGATCCGAAGGTTTTAACACGAGCATAGAATTTGTAAGTTTAACTATATTATCATATTATGGAATTCTACCAAAATGTTGTCAATATATAGTAGCTGATTTATTGATTTTTTTTAAATTACATCACTGTTGAATTTTCGATTTTGTAAATCGAACAGACTATAGTAGAATCATGAGTAGGATTCTCTAAACAAAATTGCATTATGTATTTTCCACTTTTCGGAAGGGAACGGAACACAATTGATTTCTATTTGATCACAACATAATATAGTCGATAAAGGCACGTATCGTACCGCTTCGTCTCTCGTCTTTCACCAGGCGATCGGATCGCGAGGCGATCGGATCTGGATCCACGTCTCCCGTTGGCGCCGCCGAACGTCTGCCCCGCCTCTGTGGTCCTTAGGCCATGGGGTACGGTGGATCTCGGTCCGCGTCGACGGGAGGGTTCCGTTTTTCTGATTTTCGTGTCCAGGTTTGCTGTGGCGGCGCTCTGTTGGTGGCGGCGGCGCTTATTGCAATAATGTCTCCCCAGTTTCAGCCCCATCTCGACGGTGACGTCGAGAAGCTCGTGGGAGTGGTGTGGTTCTCGAGTACTTCTTCTGGCGATGGCGATCTTCAGATCGTCATGGAGCTTCATCGGCGGTTCATCCTTCTTCTTCGACTCTGGGACGGATGTGGTCTTTTTGACCCGTTCGACGACTTCCCGTCCGAAACCAACAACGTCAGGCCGGCTCTAGGAGGAGCGGCAGCGGCGGCGCGCCGTCGACACGGTCTGGAGGTTGAAGATGAAGGGTATCTCAAGGATCTCGTTGTAATTTTCGTTTTCGTTGAGGTGTTTTGTATTGTTCGGTGTTTCTTTTAATGCCAGTGTCCTTTTCGCAAAAAAAAAACATAATATAGTCGATGCCTTACAGGACAATTTTTTTAGGGATTTTAGAGGAGATGCTGTTTTTACGAAGTCGTATTAGGGCAACATAATTTCTGGGCTACAGGCCTTCTCGGCCCAAGTTGTTGGCAATGCCCATCTAGGCTGTAGCCTCTCGTCAAGGCCCATTCAACGCTCTCCCTTCTCGTGTTTTGTGTTTGCTGTTCTGTCGTTGCCCAGGGAAATGATGAGTCGAGCTTCTCCAATGGAGGCTCTGCTACCATGCCCGACCAGGAGTGACCCGCCACCCGTCGATCGCTCTCGTTGCTGGTGGAGTCTATTCGTTCCTCTTTCGCCCACTAGCCTTTTTCATCTCTACTTTCTACTCTGCTGGTTCATTATGGATGGTGATCGAAGCTTGTATACTAGGTGTTTGTTGTTTTGCCAACCAGAATATCTCCCCTTAAATTATAACAGCATTCAACCAAATCGTAGTTGTTTCATTAAAATCCCCGCAAGTGTAACATGGGTACTGTATCCAGTATATTCTTTGTGCACTTAGTATGATTGCTCATTTCAACATCTTTGTGCACATAATAACATTAGTCAAGTGCTGAATCATGATTTCTTTTCAAAGTTATGTTTTTATTATGCTTTTTTCTGCAGTTATTGCATGCCAGTATAGTGTGGTATGTATCCTCTGCTGGATCATCCCTGAACTGTCTATTGTATTTGTTCTTCTCACACAAATCATGGACTGTGCTTAAATTTTTACTCCAATGGGACCTAATCAAGTTGTGTGGTCATTCATCGCAGGTCAAGAGGATACCAGATACCTTCTTATCATTATACACTTATTTGAACTCATTCATATGCCCTCTGATTGAAGAAGTACATGCTGATGTTTTTTCATCATTGGATGGTTATGCTCAAGCAAACTTTATAAAATAATCTGGGTTGAAAAGCTTGATGATGAGAAATCAATATTCTGTTTTGAAGTTTCTGAGCCATCAAAGGACCAGAAGTCGAGGGAGACATATGATCCCAAAGAGGGGGACATAATAGTTGTGTCCTTGCAGAAACCGCAGCATGTGTCTGATTTGATACAAAAAAAGGCATCCTACGTTTTAGGTTCAGTTCTAAAATGTGGAGACAAGGAAGATGAAGATTTCCCACGCAACTGCTGTATTGCTCGGTTTTCATCTGCTATTCCTGTCGAGGTAGATCCAGAAACGAAAATACCTACACGGTCATCATTTGCTGTGTTTCTTATAAATATGAAGACATATAGCCGTATATGGAAGTGCCTTCGTATGGAAGCAGAACATCAGAACAAAAGGAGTAGTACCAGTGGACGAGTAGTACCGGCATCGTCGATCTGGTGTGGCAATACAAGCGAAGGGTATGCAAGTTGCTTACAGACAAAAATAAGTTTAGGTCCTTTTTGATACCTAACTATGCCTGATATCAGTTTTAATATGTATTATATAGGATATAGGAGTTAGAACTTACGCTTTGGCAAACCGTGGTTCTCCATGCAAGACTTCTTCTGCGTTAACATTACTTTTGCTAATGTTTCCTCTTTACATCATATGAAATCTCTCAGTAATATTAATCATATCCTTCTGAACGTGGAATGAGATAACTCCCTTATGTTCTTTTACAATGCATGGTTTACATTACTATACATGATCGATTTACTTGCCCATTTCCCCTTGAAGGTAGTGGATGATAACTCGCCATGGTCCCAGATATCTCAATGCTTTGCTCGTAGATCAACTGACGGTCTTGGCCTTGAAAAGTTCAACTTAAATAATTCACAGCTGAATGCAGTAGCAGACTGTGTCTCAGCAATGGAGAATCACTCGCCTTCCCTAAAACTAATATGGGCCCCCCTGGGACAGGTAAAACAAAAACCATTAGCACTATCTGTGGGCAATGCTTATCAAGGGCTTAAAGACACTTACCTGTGCACCAACCAATACTGCTGTTTTGGAAGTTGCATCTCGAATTGTCAGGCTTGTTGGAGAGTCTTCAGATGGCAGCGCTGCTTTTTGAATGATATTGTCCTGTTTGGAAACAAAGATAGGATGAAGATAGATGATAGGCATGATCTTTCCATGGTATTCCTAGACTCGCGTGCGGAGAGGTTGTTGCCATGTTTCGTACCACACACTGGTTGGAGACATTGTTTGTGCTCACTGCTAGAATTCTTGAGAATCCTGTTACCAAGTACAAATTGCACACTGAAAAAATTGTTGAGGAAATGAAGAGGGAAAAGGAAGTACTGAAAAGGATGGGGGCAAACCCCTCAGCGTAAGGACAGGAAAACTTCGCCCCACGTTATCCTTTACGTTCCAATCCCAACTCCAAAAATCATCTTGTAGCACCTCTTTCGGTATTCCGCAAGACAATACATAACAGGCCTGAAGACGATGAAGCTGAGTGCCATAAGGAAGGATATCATGACTCTGATACTATGATGGAAGCATTCACAGTACTGCCGTTCAAGGATTATATGAAAGATAACTACAACCAACTTTCTGAGGATTTGTGCTATTGCATCGAGATACTGTACAATGATCATCCAAGAAATTCAGAAACAGGACAGAGCTTTCAGTGTATGCTGGAAGTGCTTGAATTGATAAAAATTATGCATGCTTTGATAAATTGTTACAGGGATAGTGATGATATATGGCCAGATGAATTTCTTGAGAGCAAGGTAGACGAGGACTGTAACCCTGTTCTGGGATGAGCAGCTAGCCAGTTTGCGGACCAATACATGCAATAAATACAAGTTCAAGCTGGCCAGATCCCTGTGTGTGCAAGAGTTAAGATATCTTCGCGTAAACTTTCAGCTTCCAAATTATTACAGCGCGAAGCCAATTCAACTGTATCTACTGCAGAGAACGAAATGCATTCTCTGTACTGTTTCCAGCTCTTTCAGGTTGTATCATGTGCCGATGGACAAATCTACTTCTGATACTGGCCAATCGCTCAACAAACCTGAGAAGTCCAATCTTATAGAGTTGCTGATTGTCGACGAAGCTGCACAGCTCAAAGAGTGTGAGACCCTAATTCCCTTGCAGCTACCTGGCATAAGGCAGGCTGTTTTTATTGGAGACGAATATCAGTTACCTGCTTTGGTGAAAAGCAAAGTAAGCTATATGTGTTTACTATTCTTTTATTTCAATTTTTCCTTTTGGAAGTTATGAATTGACATATAATGTGATTCTATAGATATCTCACAAGGCTAACTTCGGGCGGAGTGTTTTTGAGAGGTTAAGTATGCTGGGTTATAGTAAGCACCTTCTCAATGTGCAATACAGGATGCATCCAAAAATAAGCAAATTTCCAGTTGTTACATTTTACGATGGCAAGATATCTGATGGTCCCAATGTCACTAGTAAGAGCTATGAAAGAGGTTTTTAGCAAGCAAAATCTTTGGTCCGTACTCTTTCATAAATGTAGATGGAGGACATGAGACAACTGAGAAGCATGGCCGTAGCCTGAAAAACACAATTGAAGCTGCTGCAGTTTCGCAGATAGTGCAGAGGTTATTCAAAGGTAACCACTATTATTTCCTCTTTAGTGTTGTACTGGGTAGCAAGTCGTTTTTCTTTTTTATAATAACCTCATTAAAAAATATAGGAGGTAGTGTTTCGTTTTTTAATAGGGATTAAGGAAGTCATGAAACTAATAGATTACTTGAGGGAAATGGGTTGACCATGCTATCCATGTTTTAATGTGTTGGGAATAAGAGAGACAGGTTTTTATGAAAATTGCATGCATAAATGTTGTAGATAGGGGGAAGAGGAATGTTTGCAAAAGATAGAAAATGTTGCTACATCTGCATGCAAGCTTACATGTCCATTATTTTTTAATGAAAGGAGTACTAATTATGCTGTTCTGTGATGTGCATATAATCTGAACCACTAGGAGATTTACCTTGGCTGACTGCATGCAAAAATATATTTTCTCTTTTTCTCTTATTGCAGAGTCAGTCTCTACGGGAATCAAGATCTCTATTGGTGTTGTGTCCCCATATAATGCTCAAGTTAGATCAATTCATGAAAAACTCGGGAAATCCTATAACATGTATGACGGTTTCTCTGTGAAAGTGAAATCCGTGGATGGTTTCCAAGGTGCAGAGGAAGATATCATTATCATATCAACAGTGAGGAGCAACAAAGCTGGTTCTGTTTGATTTCTCACGAACATGCAGAGGACCAATGTAGCTCTGACAAGGGCTAAGTAAGTTTTTTGGTTGCTTGATTCCAGGTTACATGCAAGAACGAATTAAACATATATACCCGTTGCAGTCTTTGAAATTTAACTTTGACAGTTAATTCTTTTATAATATGGTGTTAGTTATGAAAGTGTAATCATGACAAGTATTTCAAAATATGAATCCAGCAGTATCACTTTATGTCACAAAACTTTCATTTTGTCAGACACTGTTTATGGATAGTATCATCAAGGGCTAAGTAAGTTTTTTGGTTGCTTGATTCCAGGTTACATGCAAGAACGAATTAAACATATATACCCGTTGCAGTCTTTGATATTTAACTTTGACAATTAATTCTTTTATAATATGGTGTTAGTTTTGAAACTGTAATCATGACAAGTATTTCAAAATATGAATCCAGCAGTATCACTTTATGTCACAAAACTTTCATTTTATCAGACCCTGTTTATGGATAGTATCATCAGAAGGAGTAACTTATTTGTTGGTTGTTGCCAGGCACTGTTTATGGATAGTAGGGAACGGGATGACTTTGTCCAACAGCAAGTCTGTTTGGCAGAAGATAGTCAACGATGCGCGCGACAGAGGTTGCTATTTTGACGCCAATGAAGACAAAGATCTGTCAAATGCAGTAATTAAAGCCATGATTGAGCTTGACGATGCTGAGAATTTAGTGAAGATGGAGTCGCTGCATATAGGCAGGCCAATGTTTCAGGTATTACCAAAATCCTTCTCAAAATCTTTGTCATCTAGAAGAATTGAAAAAAAACAGTTACTAGCAAGTGTGAACTAACGTTTCTCGTGTTTTATCTGCAGAACTCAAGGCTCAAATATCGTTCGTGAGATGTCAGGAGCCCCAAATGGTACGCGTTGATGGCATGATGTTTTCTTTTTTATCACGGGGCCACTGCTAAAGAATCTTCCATTTTCGCTAGTATGGTGCAGCAGAGTCTCGTGTGGTGCCCTATATTTTGTTGAACCTAAGATTGATGTGCACGGTCAATGATCAAGCCCAATTATGTTCGTTTACCATTGTTGCACCAATGACTGTTCGACATAGGATCATTTACCTTGTTTTAGACTGATGTTCGCTGGACATAGTGGCGACTTGTCCTGCAGCTAATTGTGATTGTGGTGCGTAATGGCTTATGGCATTTTCTTTCCGAATCTTCTCGCCTTACAGTAAACAGTTATTCATTACACACGTGGACTTCATTATTCTGTGGTGAGCTGTAGAGCGGAGGTCAGAGTACACGCGGCTGGCCCGATTACACTAAGCAGCCGCTGTGATGCTGCCGGCGTGGCTAACTGTCGTGGGATATCCTACATTTTGTTGAACCTAAGCTTGACGCGTGCCGATTGCTCAAGCTCAATTATGCTCGTTTACCATTCTTGCACCAAGATTGATCGACATAGATCATTCACCTTATTTTTTTTTTTTCGAGAACCGCAGGAGATCTGCGCTCGTTATATTAAGTTTAAGAAGAAGAGTACAGGAGAGCTACACGTTAGTTACAGGACAGAGTGCCCGGCACCAACACCACAACCACAGCTCACGATCATACCCACTTTGGGGCAGATCCCACCTCTCAGCTGAAGAATTAGCCTATTCCTCTAGTCGGCCCACGTCAACAACTCAACCAGCTACGCCATTCATCCAAGATACGAGTCTGAAGAACGTTGGCTGTGCAGAATACCCCGTCGAAGACGCGCGCGTTGCGCTCAGTCCAGAGGCTCCGCATAACTAGCAGCAGCAACGAATTCAGCTCCTTCTGCACCTTCGCGGGCACGAACGACGCGGCCGCTGGCCACCAATCCGTGATCGTCGCCGTAGTGCTCGGCAGCAGCCGCTGCAGTCCATGCGGCCGGAGGACATTGAACCAAACCCCACGAGAGAAAGGGCACTGCATCAGCAGGTGATCAAGCGTCTCATCCCTCAGCTCGCAAAGGGGGCAGGAACCTTGGTTCGGTAGTCCTCGAGCTGTCAGCCTGTCCGCCGTCCAACATCGGCGCCGTAGCGCTAGCCACCCAAAGAACTTGAACTTGAGGGGGGCGAAGGAGTTCCACACGTTTGTCGCCGCCGGGAGCGCGGTGGATCCGGCGAACAAGCTTTGATACGCCGATCTGGTCGAGAACTGCCCGTTGGCGGTAAATTTCCACACAAACTCGTCGGCCATGTCCTCGTGAAGTTGGGTGGACTGTAAGAGGTTCCAGAGGGCGAAGAATTGCACCACTCCGTCGACCGTGATCTCCCCTGCAATGTCTAGCACCCAAGCGTTCTGAGGCCTTCCTTCCTGCACCGTGCATGAGTGTGCAATCCCAGGCCTGACCAGCTCAAGAACCGTTGGTGCAATAGACGCCGCCGTGCGTCCGTGGATCCAAGGATCCTTCCAGAAGAGGACCTTGTCGCCTCTGCCCAGCTCGATGCGTACCGCCGCGTTAAACAGACCTCTGGCATCTGCGGATAGCGACAGTTCCAGCCCTTGCAATGGCTTATCAGTGCAAGTTCTCTGGAACCAAATCCACCTGGTGCGAAGGGCCGCACTCAACCATCTCAAGTTGTGGAAACCTAGTTCGCCAAGTGCCTTTGGCTGACAAACTGCAGGCCAAGCCACAAGGCAATTCCCACCTTGGACCTCATCTCTGCCGACCCACAGGAACCCCCTCCGCAGCTTGTCGATCATCTTCAGAGCCCAGGGCTCCAACTCTAGCGCCATCATCTGGTAAATGACAGAGGAGGTCATAACTACCTGAACATAAATCACGCGACCTTCCCGTGTTAGCAACCTCGCCTTCCAAAACGGTAGTTTGTTAGCCAGCCTGTCAATAAGAGGCTGAACATCTTCTTTTCGGAGCCGTTTGATTGTCAGAGGCAGGCCGAGATATTTGCATGGGAACTCCCCAATTGGGCAGGCCACGATTGGAGTCACCTCATCAAGGATCTGCTGGCTGCATCTGATGGGGATTGCGACGCTCTTAGCGTAATTCACTACCAGCCCCGACGCAGCCCCAAAGCACGACAAGATCCCATGCACCACTTCCACCTCCTGGACTGCTGGTCGCGCGAAGACAACAACATCATCCGCATACAGAGACACACGGTGCCGGATCCCAAATTGTTGGAGGTCAGACAATAGACCCTGCTGCTCCGCCACCTTGAACATAGCAGACAACACATTCATTACCACGATTAAAAGCATAGGGGAGATAGGGTCCCCCTGCCTCAAGCCTCGCCCATGTCTGAACCTGTCCCCTGGGCTGCCGTTGACAAGCACATGGGTGGATGCCGTGCTAAGTAACAGAACAATCCAGCCGATCCACCGAGGCCCAAAACCTCTCTGCCGCAGCACACTGATCAAGAAAGGCCAAGACACGCTGTCAAACGCCCTAGCGACATCAAGCTTGAGGAGCAGCGACGGGACCCGAGCCCTGAACAGCGTTCGCGCAGATTGCTGCACCAGCACGAAATTATCGTGTATGCACCGCCCCCTAACAAACGCACTTTGATTCGAGTCCACAAGGTCAGGCAATTTCGGAGCAAGGCGCATCGCAAGGATCTTGGCAAGCAGTTTGGAAAAACTGTGCACGAGGCTGATTGGCCGGAATTCCCTCACGTCAGCCGCCCCATCCTTCTTAGGAAGAAGTGTAATCAGCGCCCCATTCAGCAAACCGAAGTTCTGGCCCTTGCCCAAGAAGATGGCCTGCAGCGCTGCAAGGATGTCAGTTTTGATCACGCTCCAACAACACTGATAGAAGTCCCACGAAAACCCGTCTGGCCCTGGCGACTTGTTGGACAGCATCCCTTTAATCACGTCCCACACCTCTGCTTCAGAGAAATTAGCCTCTAGTGTTGCGAGATCCAGCGTCTGCAGGCCCAGGGCCTCCATCGAGATGTCATGGTCCCTAGGCTGGGCGTGCCCCAACAGCTCAACGAAGAAATCGGTGGCCATTTGTTCCTTCTCCTCTTGCTCCGTGGCAACCACGTCGCCGTTGCGGAGGCAGGCAATGTGATTCCGCCTCCGCCGAGCCGAGGCCAGCATTCTGAAGAATTGCGGATTGGCATCCCCATCCTTCAGCCCGGCCACCCTGGCTCTCTGCCTCGCAATCGTGCGGTCGAGGGATGCGAGCCCAAGCACCCGCGCCTTAAGGCTACGCCTCAGCCATAATTCTGCAGCGTTTAACGCTCTATCTTCTTGCGCACGATCGAACTGTAGGATCAGCTCATTTGCCATGCGCAGTTGATCACGAATCGAACCCACTTTCTGTTGGCTCCATCGCTGTAAGCCCTTCGCCAGCGCACGCAACTTCCCATCTAGCTGCTGCAGGGGATCGCCTCTAACCTCGGCATGATCCCAGATGTCCTTGATCACCTCCAAGAACCCGTCTAGCTTGGTCCAAACTCGCTCGAACCTGAATCTCCGTTTGCTGAAAAACTGAACCGACGTAGCCATGGCGATGGGACAGTGGTCCGAAAGCGATGATGACAAGGCCGTGAGGGATGCATCTGGGTGCAAGTCATCCCACTCTACCGAACCAAACCACCGATCTAACTTCACCAGGGTCGGTGAATTCCTCTCATTGCTCCACGTGAAACGACGTTCGGCAGTTTCCTTCAGTTCTAGCTCGTTCACCAGACGCCGAAACTGGCCCATGGAACGCCGATTCACATTAGCGTTGCTCTTGTCACGGGCCTCCAGGATTAAGTTGAAGTCACCTGTGACGGCCCATGGCCCACCCAAAGCGGCCCGAAGCGTCCTCAACTCGTCGAGGAAGACAGGCTTCAGGGCCTCCACAGTCGGCCCATAAACGGCCGTTAACCACCAACTAACGCCATTCGCAGCCGATAGCTGTATCGACACGCAGAATTGGTCAACCCTGGTGGCGAGCACCGTAACCTCCGTGGACTGCCACGCGCAGACCCGACCGCCGGCAAGTAAGCAAACCCGTCAAAGCGGGAGCCGAAAGTCTCCCTAATATCGAAAGGAGTTACAGATTGGAGTTTGGACTCCATGACACACACCACAGAAGCCAACGCATCAGCCACCACACGTTTAACCGCAACCCGCCGAGCTCGATCGTTCAAGCCCCTGGGGTTCCACGACACGATGTTTAGATTTGTACTCCCTCCGTTCCAAATTAATTGATTTCCATTTGTCTACACATGGATGTATCTAGACATGTTACACGTATAGATACATCCACATGTGGACTAATATAAGTCAATTAATTTGGAACGGAGGGAGTAGGTTCCATGGAAACGACCCACAATCCACCCATCGGCTCAGCAACTAGGCCTCCACGGCCTCTCCACCTGCCAACGTGGCCAGCGCACCTTCCCCAACCGCCGGGCACTCCAGCCCGAACAACGCAGCCAACGCCGCAACCTGCTCCGGCCGGCCCCAACGGGGAAGCAAAGATGGCTGCGTACTCGTCCAGTTGCTTGGCGGAGAGGCGTTCTTCATCTCGGCACAGACCCAACTTCTTCATCAGTAGCTTCTGAGCTTTCTTCACCGCGGACACGGGGATGCCCTTGTCCTTTCACCGCAATGCGCCTGCGTTTCCTCCTCGAAGAAACGGTGTGGAACAGCCGGCGCCGCACAACCTTTGGGTCCGGCAGAGGCAGGAGTGGGTCCTCCAGTTGGAGTCTGAACTGCCGCAACAGCGAAAGCAGCGTGCCCACATCCTCATGCACAGGAGACGCAGTCTTTACCACCTCTTCTTCTATCGTCTTGCTACGGTCCTCGTCGCTTTGCGGTGTGCAAACCCTCGCCACAGCCTTGTGCATGGCATCGCTGTACAGTGTCGCCGTCTTGCCACGGAAGTTGAACTCGTGGCCGCCGTGGAAGCGGACGGGCTTCAGCCGCACGTCCCTGCGCTTGACATGCGCCCAGTGCTTGTTGTGCACGCCGGCCCGTCCCACGACGTCAGGTAGCTCCTCGGCCCGGTCCCAGCCGTCGCTGCAACACCTGCCACTGCCGTGGCAAGGATGGCGACGGCCATCCCTGTGGCAACAATCTTTGAGGCCATGATCTGTTAAGGTTCACCTCGTTACCCTTGGTTTTCTGTTCGGTGTTGCATGGCATCGGACGTCTTCAGTTCCAGACTTTGTAGCAGATGAAAATAGGAGGCGAATCCATAGGACTTGACGATTATTGTTTTGGGATTTTTTTTCATGTAGCTGTCGATCTAGAGTGTATACATCGTTGCTTATGTGTTTTTGTATTTTCCGTTTCGACTGAATGCCCCCAGCTGTTATCATAAACGAGTCAACATGTGTACGGCGATACTAACTAATGTTGCAATTATGCTATGCAACAAGGCTGGAAACTATGAAAGGGAAAATGAACAAATTATTTGAAAATATATCCTAACCAATTAAACTTACTTTCAAAAAACAATATATTTCCCATAGGGAAAGAAAATGACTTGTGCTTCGAAAGAGAAATGGCATTGGGACAACTCGATGAGAACCTACTGCCTCCTCCCCCGATTATAGTAATGAGCTTGATGGATGCAGACTCGATTAAAAATCTAAACTTGGTCTCCCAATTTAAATATCGAATATTCCTTCCTCAAATGTCAAAACCATTCGAATTCATCAGATGCCACAACAACAGTAGTTTCAAAAGTGTCTTAGGACTTAGGAGTTATACTAAAAAATACAGGTTTTTCCCAAGAAATACTAAATATTATCAATGGTTTCTCAAAAAAGTTACTTAGGATTTAAGGAATAAGAATACCTTTTGAATACATCCATGCTAAAAATACATGACTACGAGAAATATTGTATGAAATGTCGTAAATAAAATACCATATTTTTTAGTATCTGATTTTTAGTATATCTTTTCAAATATTCCCGATTTTTCTAAATTACCTATGGGTTTTTCTCTTATGTTATTTCACTCTCTATATTTCCTATTGAATTTCATTTTTTCAAGTATTTCAATTTTTAATTATTGTTTCTTGTAAAATCATGTTTATGAACTTTAGTCTATTTATTTTTAGATTTACATGATATTATATGATCAAAATATCTCAAATTTTATTTGTATGATGACTGGGCCACCACCATGCGACATCACCACCACTTCATTGTTAAAACTATTTTCACTCGGGCCATGAACTAAATTTATACGATTTGGACAATCGAGTGATCAAAATTGTTTGGTGTCCAGTTTATGGACGAAACTGAGACTTATAATAGGAGATAGTTGAAGAACCACAAGTGGACTTCGATCTTGAAACTATATTATCGTTGCAAAGTTGTTTTGGGATATGTGAATGTATGGGAAATGCATATGCTTATGGTGAATTGTCTATATATCGGTAAGTTTTTCATGGCAATTATGGGGTGTTGTGACAAACGACGAGTGGTATAGAGAAAGGAAGGGTGTTTCAAAAAGTCACACCAATGGGGAGGAGCATTAAGACCGCATCAAACTGATGACAGAGGCCTCCAAAGAACAACCATGACTCAAAGCAGTTAGGAGCAACATTGTAACACCCCGTCCCACCCACGGGCCGGCGGCTGTCACGCCTGATAGCTCTATAGGATCTCTAGACTGGCCCCACATACCATCAATACTGGTCTCTTCTGTGCACTTTGTCCTCACTCGTGCGCTCCCAGGAAGGACTTCTCGGCCGGTCACCCATCCCAAATTTTCGGGGCCAAGCATGCTAAACATCAGAGTTCTTTCAGTATGAGCTTCTGGAAAACAAGTTGCAACCTGTTGATATGAGTATTCTATCAATTCTATTAAGCCCTATGCCAGGATATCACATCCTTCCCCCCTTAGAAGACTGACGCCCTCGTCGGTCAACCCCAGTCCAGGAACTTCCCCCCTTGGCACCTGTCTGTGTGTCCAGTTCCAGCATATGTCCCATGTTCGCGCCCGGCCCTGAGTTACCGCTTCTCCCTATAAGCCTTTTCCTACTAGTGCGAGGATTGACTCTGATACCAAATGTAACACTGTGACACCCCTCCCTGGCACATCCTGCCAGAGAGGCAGTCGTCCCGTGCGCCATAACAAGATAACTGGCCACACGTCACAACAGTGTAACATAATGGAAATCATTACACAATCAAGCACATCAGTGCTACAAATGGTTTACAAGGCCATCAAGGAATGACAAAATATCAATCCCAGCATGGCACGATACAGAGTTTTAACTGGCAGCGGAAGACATATGAGAGGCTACGGCTTGGAGCGGCTCCACTCCACAGGTTCTGGCTGGGCTACTGATCCTAGCACGCTCTTGCTTCAAATCCTTACTAAGGTGGAAGATGAATCCTCGACAAAACCTGGCCACAATCACAAGGCCCGTGAGTACATTAATATGCACTCAGCAAGAATCGCCACTCACCACAAACAATCCAACAATCATGCAACAAGATATACATTGGAAATAAAATCCTACAACATGGCAAGAGTCTACTCAAGATAGACCAATATGATAACATATAGGTAGCATGGCATCACAAGCAAAACATGGCATAAGCAAACAACAAGAGTATCACCAGTACAGAGTCCAAGCCAGGTGGGGTTGGATCGTATACCGGCAATCAAACAAAGAGGTTACCTGTGACGAGTAGACGAGTGTATCAGTGGGTACCAAACCTTATAATTACTCCTGTCAACACAATCAGGCTTCCAAGCCTCTAGCCAACTCTGACTATCAATCCAGCCAACTCTGGCTATCTCCCGGGGCATGCACGGTTGATGTTGGCTCTGGCCTAACTATAGGCTTCCAACGCATCACACCGCCATCCCATTCACCTCACAAGTAACATTCCCTGCATCATCTTATTGTTCATTTAGTGAAATCAGGTTGTTCATCTTTCTTTCAAACAAGCCTTAGGTTTAACCTCCTGACACGACAAAGACACACAGTGTGACCGACACTGAACTGTTGTTCCATAACCTTGGAACGAGGCTAGACATCCAGATTTGACACTCTCGAGAGGTTGCAGATACCACCCACCTAAGTGCACCACACTCAGCCGGTACTTTAGGATATCATCCTTAAGGCGAACTCAGCAAGATACACTCACCTGACCGTTCACGCTACCAAGACACTCCCTGTATAGCCACCGACATAACTCTATGCCTTATGCAGAAGTGAATCCGGCACGTCCCCAACCCATGAGCGACGCCTAGCTCCGGAACCTTCGCAAGACTAGCCCCGACCAACTATGGTAACCGACTAGACTTGCCAAAAGGGTGGCATCAAAGGAGGCTCGTTAGGATTACGTAGGTCAAGGCCCGCCCATGTGAGCGACAGTGGCAGTGCTTTCGATGTTCACATTAGTGGCACCGTGGACTGACCCTATCGTTGTTTGGAGGGGTGTTTCATTTAATCAAGTTCCATCATTCACAAGTCCAAACCAAGAGGATTAGTCCAACACAACAATCACAATATCATAATATATCATCACACGACAAAATATTAGCAACACAATAAATCAAGCAATAGTAGTATCCATGTCCAAACTTAGCAAAATAAAAAGAACGTCAACCGGAAGACTACGGCGGCGAACCCGCCGACCAGCGCCTTCTCGTTTGATAAAAGAAAAGAAACGTCAACCGGATGACTGTGGCAGCGGTCTTCCGCTGGCAAGCGTCTTCTCATTTGACAAGGAAAAATAAACGTCGACCGGAAGACTGTGGCAGCGGTCTTCCGCTGGCAAGCGCCTTCACAGATCAACTACGAAATATAGCTTGGTTGGTTTGATCGGACGACTGTGGCGGTTCCTCCAGCCAGCGCCCTCGCAGATTGATTACAAAGTTGGTGAGACATGTAGCCTCCAAACAATGAACCGAAAAGCAATCGTAAGAAAGAAAGCATCCATTCCACTCGAGGATTAACCTGACGTGGTGTCAGCAATCTTGGCCAAAAAGAACCAAATGGAAAGCAAATGTCCCAAGCGTCGCAGTCTAGGTGGGCTTACGCCAACCACGTTTGACGGAGGGAGAAGAAGCAAATAACTCTTTTGGCAAATGCCCCCAACTCCAAGGATCATAAGACGACATTCGTCCGCTCCTCACCTCGGCGAAGGAGAAGAAGCAAACAATCATAGGAACGCAGGTTTTATAGTTGTTTATTTAGAGGGTTCGACAAAGCCGCGCAAGTGCGAGGCGCACAGTTAATTCACACGTCATTCTAATGCATACATGGATGATGAACATAACATGGCAGGAGCAATAATCCGACTAACATATTAAACACTACAATAAAGACCGACATAATACATACCGAACGCAGACAAACATAAACACTGGCATGACAACAAGCAAGTAACAAACAATATTGTGGGACGGCTCATAGCAAGGGGTTAGCTTGCCTCCGAAGATCGACACCGTTTGGCTTGGGGGGTCACGGACGTCACGGTTTAGGGTCTCGGTTTGCCGGTGCCGCGGAATACCTACGCATGCACACAAGGGTGCTGAGCATACAAGTATTTTTCAAAAATGTAAAACTGATACTACTGGACAGAGCTTTTCAAACTAAGAATTTACAAATTTGAATCACCTCAAACGGAGCTACGGATCAAAAGATACGGCCGTGCGATGAATAGCTATCTGCTGCTCACTCGGGAAAAAAACAGAGTGGGCTGAATCTGACTGGGCTGGGCTGGTTGCGCATTTCTTCGGTAATACGCCTCCGTTTCAGGGAAGCGTACTTCGCGGGAAGCCGCCTCCACTTAAACGACGTGGCCGCTGGGCCAGGCTGGGCCCACCTGTCAGCGTCACTGGATCGCCACGCTGGCTGCCACGCTAGTTGTCCCCTTCCTTGTGTCGAGGAAGCTCGGGAGGGAGCGCGGTCAGGGGAGCACGGCAGCGCGGGCTCGCCGGTGCTGCAGCTGTGGGGAGGGTCTGGGGCTCCAGCGAACGGCGGCGGAGGGTCGCCGCGGTCCACTGCGCCTGGGGACGAGCTCAGGCAGGAGGGGGAGGGCCAGGGTGGTGGTGCCCGTGAGCTTCCGAAGCTCGGTGGGGCATCAATGGGGGTCGAGGAAGAACACGAGCTCTCCAAGCCTTGCCATGCTCCGCTGGGTCTACGGGGGGCTAGGGAGAGGGGTAGGAGGTTCTGGGTAGGCTGAATTGGGCGGGGAAGCTCGGGGTAGCCTGCGGTGATCCGAGGACCCGCGGCCACGATTCCGGCCAACACGGCCGGACTTGAGCTCCAATCGCCAGCTAACTGTGCAGAGAGGTCCACGGGAGGGAGAGGGAAGGTGTGGCGTGCTTGGGGGCTGCCGGGGGGCTTTTATAGGGCTGGAGGGGCAGGCACCATGCTAGGCACGACGAGGGAGCGGGGTGAGGGGTCCGGGTTGCCGTGGCGACACGGGGAGCATCTCACTGATGGTGTAGCTGCGGCGCGTCGCCGAGCGTGCGGCGCACTCGTCCACAGTGGCGATATGGGGACGGGTCGGGGTCCTGTGGCGGCACTGTTGTGCGGCGCGTCGGCTTGCGCTCGGCGGCGCTGTTGCGTCGGTGCGGCGGCTAGCTGCTGGCGGGCTGCGGGGGAGGGCGAGCTGGGGAAGCAGAGGAGCACGGGGAGGTCGAGCGGGAGAGGGGGGGGGGGGTCCCCTCGAGCGGCTTGGAGACGGCTGTGGCTCGGACGCGTTTCAGCCACGCCGCGGTGCGCGTCCTGGATGTCCAGAACACGCCACGACGACGTCGTCGCGTTCCAGCGGCTCGGAGCGCGGGATCACGGATGGTTTCCACCATCGAGATCACAAGAACAGTAGTAACACAACTAGATCGGCCAAACTCCCAATCTCCCTACTCCACCACACAAATTTTCTGAAACCCTAATTGAACCAACGTGTTCGATGAAATGACTCTGGCCTTGCTCAACTCAGAAAAATCTCCAAAAATTACAGTAGGCTTGGGTGGATGTGCAGAGGAGGTCTGTGGAGTTTGAGCTCATTTGGAGACTTGGAAGTAGGTTAAACAAATTGGGGTCCAAAAATGCCATAATGGCATGATTTAGGAAAAGTGGTGTTCCAAGCTTCACCTGGGGTGATCTCCTGGCATTGTGTGTCTTTGGGTCATCTTGTCAAGATCACCAAGTATCAAGGTCATAGGAATTTTCTAGGTCTAGGTTTTCTTGAAGATCTTGAAATGGCATCAATTTGGCCTTACAAAGGAAGTGGTCTAAATATTGCTCAAATGGGTTTGTCTCCGAAAGATCAAATGCAGGAAATGCCAAAATATGCATTCCCTGAATTTATCAGAATTATTGGAGGTTCCTAGATTGGTTAAAACATTTCTAGACTAGAAATGGCAGTTTTGAAATTATGGCCTAACTTGGAAATATTGCATTGGAGTATGCAATATTTTTGCATGGATGGTCTTTATATGGACATGGGGTCCTCTGGTATTTTTGGTGGAATTTTTAGAGCTATGGAAATGGGCTTTCCTTTTATAGGTGGAAGAAAAGGATTAAAAGGTTCCGATAATTAGGGCTAGGGTTTTCTCGGAGAAAACCTGAGCACAAAAATTATCAGGGTGATGGAGTGGTTTGTGGGCTTATGGGAAATTCAAGAAAGCAATTTCCAAGTCAATTCATCTTCAAAAGTTTTGGAGAAATATTTAGAATAAGAGGAAAAAGTTTTTCAGGTGTCGGAAAACACCACTAAAATTTGGGTTCAATTTTCGGGGTGTTACAGACCTTCCCCCCTTAAAAGGAATCTCGTCCTCGAGATTAAGGAGGTTATACAAGGAAAATCTTGAACGATCCATTTATATCCCGGTTAAAAACTTTTTCAACAAAATACTAGAATTTTGACACCAAAAGAGGTCAACAATACTTTTTACAAAACATACCTTTGTTTTTCAAGCATGATATTTCTACCATACTCAAGGCATTTAACAGATGGCATGGCAGGGGCTCACTCAATCAACATAAGATCCACCACCATGGTGAAAATTAAATCTATGGTTTTTAGCTCAACCAAACACAACATGGCAAGATCAAACAAGACCTACAACCAAACTATCAACCAACAACCAAAGATTTAACTCGGGCAAACAATTACCCAAGTTTTGCAAAACAAAGATTAGGAATATGCTAATCATATCCTCTATCTAGGGTTTTTATTTTGGAAAAGCTGTATATATACTTTCATGTATACACAGGTTTTGAAAAAATAACAGGGTTTCCTTTTTTTTTAAAAAGAAAATATCTGTGCCACCAATAATTGGTTCACAGACACAGTGGGATAGGGCCGTTTCCCAAAATCATTTTTGCAAAAGTTTTCTCCTAAAGATACTGGAAAGACGAGGATTACGGTCTTGAATACAGATAGGAGCACACGGAGCTATCTGCTTACTCACTGACATGTGGGACCGGGGTCCACCTGGCCGTCTCTTCTTTCCTTTCCTCTTTCTTCTTCCTTGCTCTCGCTGGTTCTGAACACTGCTGGTTCTGAGTGCGGGAGTACTCCATTGCGCTACTGCTGCGCGTGCGGTCCGTCGTCTCAGCGGCTATCACTGCTTTGGGGAACAAATCTCCGACGATTTCGCGCCATTGGGCGAACACTGCTCGTGATTTCTTTCATCTCCCGCGCAATGCGGTGCCGGGGAGCGGCTATAAATCCGAATCTCTGAAATTTCTGCTTCCGCATTGCAACCATGGGCTTCATTCGAGATTTCTTCAGAGCCTTTGTCGAGATCATGGAGGACGGGGACTTCCTCGAGCGTGTTGCTGCCTTTGTGCTCTTCGTGGTCTTGGTTCCGATGGTGGGAGCACTGCTGTTCGTGACGGTGGTCCTCCTGACCGTTGGTCTGTGCAACTGGTGGTCTGGCGCTGGTGGTGATGCGGCGGCGGAGGAGCAGGCTGCGGCGGAGGGGCAGGCTGCGCCGCCGGTTGATGAGGTGGCCGCTCTTCCAGCTGGAGGTGAGCCGGCCGCTCGAGCCGTCCGTCGTCGTCGCGTGGCTCGCGTCTCGGCTTCGGGTGAACCAGGCTCATCTTCTAGCAACACCACTGAGCTTGAGAGGGAGTAGGATTTCTGGGGTGCCTTCGCATCTGTACTGAGGTAGTTGTAGTGTTCTATGCTGGAGTAGAACTTGTATCCTCTGTTTCTGTAATTTCCCTTCTGTACTGAACTTAGTGGATGTATCGAATTTGTCTCCTCTGATGAACTGGAACAAGATTTTCATTTCTGAACTTTTCTCAGCTGCAACAAACTGGGTCTTGCAGCACAGATAGAATTGTAGAGGTACTAACATACAGATAGAAGAACTAGTTGCACTGAAAAATATCTTTTAGAAAATAACCCTGCATCTTATGGCCCAAAGCATTTGCAGGAGTGTGGCATAATCCTCTCAACCATAATGGTTAGCCAGAGAATCAGAACACCTAGCTTTATTACGGCTGGTTCAACATCAACCAGAAAGCATACAACAAACTTACATTACAAGCTAACACAAGGAAAACCAACAACCTTCCTGACTCTCACCTACCAACACACAAGCGCCACTCAGGCCAACTAAACAGGGTTCTACTTAGCTTGACGGCCTCTGGGAGTCGGCGGAGCGCGGCCGAGACGAAGAGTGGTGTCCACATCTCCATCTTCCGCGGGGTGAGGAATTGCAGGCACGCCTTCGAGGATTATACCTCGCTCTTGGGGGTGCTGCTGAATTCGGGCTAGTGCTTGCGTCACAGATGCATCAAGACTGCGGTCCAGCAAATCATCTGGGAACGGGAGTCCTGCACCCCGAGCTTGCCCCTGGTGGTGGGTAGGTGGGTTCCTTGCTCGACACAGTTGCAGGCGAGCTTGACCAAGGTTGCGCCTTGTGGTCATGAGTTCCTCCATCATAGAATGGCTGAGCCTTGTCATTGCAGCCCCGTAGGTGGCCAGGGTGATCACGGCAGGGTCGACTTCTTCTCCAATGGGAGTTTGGATAGCATCCGCACCATGCTGGGGTTTGGTTGGGAGAAGGTGGAAAGCTCGACTTTTCGCCATTGCTGGTTCCGAGTACCGCAGGCGAACGAGACCTTCCCAGGCTGCTACCTGGATGGCTTGAGCAAGAGTGGCCATGCTCCTACCTTGGATCAGGACTAGGGGTGAAAACGGAGCGGATACGGTCGAATAGTAGTGAAACCATTTCCGTAACCATATTTTTTTCGGATTCGGAGTCGGAGCGGATAGTGTGCGGATACGAATACGGAATCGGAGCCTCCCGGATACGAATGTGGACCGAATACGGGACGAATACGGTCCGGTCGCGGATAAATATTTTCTCGGATGTCACTCCAAATATAGGCCTGACATACATCACATGTTATGTATTTTCGTATGGTGATCATTCACACATTGACATATGACATAATCAGATCAATAAGGTAGAAACTCCTTACATATAGAGTATAAGTGCATCCATAATACCTAATCGTAACAAAATAACAGAGCAGTTCATTACATAGTTCATCATCCCCTCAATTTGTCGAATAAAAAGATCACAAAAAACAAAACGCTGAATGTGTGTGAATCGCCGAAGATTAATTTATGAGTATTATTTATTCTTCACTTCTTTGTGACTCTATGACATACTTCAGTCGCTCTCGTCTGAAGAAGGCTCGATGATCTCATCCTGTACATGTGGACAGAGGCAAACCAATCAGCTAACATACTTAATTCGTTTCAATGACATAAGAATCAGCTATAAAGAATACGTATCAGTAAGAGCACCACTGCTTTGCTGAAATTGCTAACCTCTATAGTTACTGAAGCCTCGGGTTCAATTTCAGGTTCTATTGTCACTATCTCCAACTCATCAATGAGTGATGCGATTGCTAACAAATGACAGAAAATACTAGTAAGATACTTTGTGCATAGAATAAAAAATGCTCATGTAAAAAATTAGAGATGGAGATAAATATATTAATGACTACAGTTTAATTACCTCTTTTACCCGCAGCTATCCAATCTTTCGTACAAATCAGTGCCTCAACCACCTCAGGGTCTAGACGTGTACGGAATGGATCAACTACACGCCCACCAGCACTAAATGCCGACTCAGAAGCCACTGTTGATACCTGAATGGCAAGAACATCACGAGCTAACCGTGCGAGAACAGGATAGGTTCCCTGCTTGCCCTTCCACCATGCCAATATATCAAATGTTCCATCAGTTTTTTCGTTCCACCTTACTGGATCTTCTTTCAAATAACTTTCTATCTCAGATTTTTCAACATCTTGTTGTGCCGACTGATCATATAAGTAATTTTGGATATCTTCATCCATTTCATCAAGGAAAACATCATCACCTTCCTGAGTAGCCACACTAGTTGTTGCAGTACTAGTCTTCTCAGAATCTTGTCCACTGGACATGTAAGCTTCAAATAACTGATTTACGCAGCCATGAAAATATTCATATGATAGCCAGACTCCTCGGCATATATCTTGGACATAAAGAACTCCACAAGCCTTTTCTTGTACCTTGGATCAAGAAAGCAACCTACGGCCAGAGCAATGTTGGACTTTTCCCAATACTTATTATACTTCTCTTTCATGGCTTTTGCCATAGCAGAAATCCCAGCATCCTTACTACGACTCCACTCATCAATAGCTAGCTTAATCTCACAAAACTTTCTCCAAAACAGATTTACCGTTGGATGCAAACTTGCAGAAAAGAGCTCAGTAGCATCATAAAATTTCTTCAAGAATTTAGTTAAAGTCACTGCCTTATCCCACTCTTTGTCTCCTATAGCACACTTCTTGTATTTACTCTTATTCAAGAACAATAGCTTGTCAAAGGCCTTTCTGTAGTATATTGCATCCTTCAACATGACGTATGTCGAGTTCCACCTTGTTGTACAATCCAGCGAAAGACCCTTTGTAACATCCAAGTTTTGTTCCTTTGCATATTTTATAAATGCCTCCCACTGTAATGTTGAATTCTTGACAATTGTAACAGTAGCTCTGATATTACGGACTGAAGATGCAATCACTTTTAAACCATCTTGAGCAACAAGATTTAAGATATGGCATAAACATCTGACATGAAAAAATGCACCATCACATACCAATGGGGATTTCTTATCAAGTATGGGAACTAGTTCTTCGACACACTTGTCATTAGATGATGCATTGTCTAAAGTGAGAGAAAATACTTTCTTTTCAAGGTTCCAATGCATCAAGCTCTTGCAGAACTCATTCCCCAATTTTTTCCCCGAATGGTTTCCTTTCACATGCATGAATTTCACAATCCTTTTCTGCATCTTCCAGTTATCATCTATCCAGTGTACAGTAATGCACATATAACCTAAATTTTGACCAGAAGTCCACATATCCATGGTTGCAGAAAAGCGGGATGAAATAGAACTGAACTCACTATACAACTTTTGTTGTTCCTCAACATGCATCTCAATTATAAGTTTCCTTGTAGTTGGCCTAGACTTGAATGAGAAACCAGGACGCAATGATTTGATAAAGTCAACAAAGTACTCGTGCTCCACCATGGCAAAAGGATAATCATGCATTATTATTGAGATATGCCACTTCCTAAGGCTGACTTCTGCATCGTACCTATTACTGATCTGTAGGGAAGGGGTGCCGTCTTCTCCCTTTGCTACACTGAGTGTTTTCTGTCCTATCTTCACATTATGCTTTGCTTTCAAATGATTCCGGAATGCAGTCGTTCCTCTATTGGAATCAGCTCGAGCTTTGTACCTGCATCTGTTGCATTTTGCCCACAGCTCTGTCACTTCTTCACCATCAGGAGTCTTGGTCGTCACTTCTTTCTTGGTGAAGTGCAACCATACCTTAGAGGTACACTTCTTCTGCTTCTTTGCAACAGGAACCGAATCATCTTCATCACCTTCACTACTTTGCACATGCACATCCGCAGGAGACACATCAACTTCAGTTGCAGCAGCTGCTGCCCTAGAGGCGGCCCTAGTCATAGAAGGTGACCATGCAGTACTTGCCGTTCCGCTGATACTCCCATCTCCTGATTCCATCCTTCCTGACCTGCAGGTTAAGAACACGTTCAAGATTAGACACTTGTTCGGAATAAAATGGGGTCGTTGGGAGGAGATGGATGCATGAATGCTTGCAGACCTGGCCGTCGGGAGGCGATGGATGCTTGAGGCCCCAGCTCGAAGGATCGGTAGCAGACGTACGTCGAAACCAAGAGGAACGGTGGACTACGGCGTTACGGCAAATAGGGAACAAATGATGGCGGCTAGGGTTACAGCGTTATAGGAAAATAGACGGAGCTGGAGGCTATATAGGGTTACGGCGTTAGCAGGAATAGACATAAGCAATCAGTTTTAGGCCGGGCCATAGCCTTACATGTTATTGGGCCTATTGTTCGAGGTATTAATTTCCGGATATTTATCGGATAATTGCCGGATATAACCGTGAAATACGGTATATCCTCGGATACGGACGGATACTAGTAAAACCACATTCTTTTCCGTATCCGTCAACTACTAGCCGTATCCGTGACCGTATCCGGTAACTATCCGACCGAATCCGTATTTTCCTTCCGTAAGCCTCCGGTCGGTCGGTCGGTCGGAAATAATCCGCTCCGTTTTCACCCCTAGATCAGGTAAGACGGACTTGTGCCCAACGGACACGAGCCGACATGCACGTCTGCTCGAAAGTCACTCCCGGCAGGCGAGAGTGAGTTCTCGAACACCACATATCGAGGGCGAGCAGGCCTACCAAGAAGATCACAGACGGCCTTCCACAGCATCAGTGGAAATCCACCATGATCCTCGGCAGTGGTTTCCAGGATGACCTTGGGGTTCGCCATCGGGTTATTCCTGGATCTGGGTGTAGGATGAGATGCGAATGCGGGATTCCTTTGCGGGATCCGGCTTCAAGAGAGCTGGGTTGGCTAAGGACAGCAGGCGAGGGTGGGGATAAACGGCAGCTAGGACTGGGTCTCATATACCGGGTTGTGTCGGCTCCTCCTCATGGAAGAAACCGGCGAGCCTCTCTCGGGAAATGGGACACGTCCTATTGTACCTTACTGTGGACCGACACCAGCCATGCCGGTTAGGCGGAGATGGGTTAAATCCATCGGGCTCGCTCTCGGGCAAAAGTAAGGCTGGGATTTCCATGCTAGGGTAGTCTACAGCCAGCCTGGGGCTCTGATACCATGTCTGTGACACCCCTCCCTGGCACATCCTGCCAGAGAGGCAGTCGTCCCGTGCGCCATCCCAAGATAACTGGCCGCACGTCACAACAGTGTAACATAATGGAAATCATTACACAATCAGGCACATCAGTGCTACAAATGGTTTACAAGGCCATCAAGGAATGACAAAATATCAATCCCAGCATGGCACGATACAGAGTTTTAACTGGCAGCGGAAGACATATGAGAGGCTACGGCTTGGAGCGGCTCCACTCCACAGGTTCTGGCTGGGCTACTGATCCTAGCACGCTCTTGCTTCAAATCCTTACTAAGGTGGAAGATGAATCCTCGACAAAACCTGGCCACAATCACAAGGCCCGTGAGTACATTAATATGCACTCAGCAAGAATCGCCACTCACCACAAACAATCCAACAATCATGCAACAAGATATACATTGGAAATAAAATCCTACAACATGGCAAGAGTCTACTCAAGATAGACCAATATGATAACATATAGGTAGCATGGCATCACAAGCAAAACATGGCATAAGCAAACAACAAGAGTATCACCAGTACAGAGTCCAAGCCAGGTAGGGTTGGATCGTATACCGGCAATCAAACAAAGAGGTTACCTGTGACGAGTAGACGAGTGTATAGTGGGTACCAAACCTTATAATTACTCCTGTCAACACAATCAGGCTTCCAAGCCTCTAGCCAACTCTGGCTATCAATCCAGCCAACTCTGGCTATCTCCCGGGGCATGCACGGTTGATGTTGGCTCTGGCCTAACTATAGGCTTCCAACGCATCACACCGCCATCCCATTCACCTCACAAGTAACATTCCCTGCATCATCTTATTGTTCATTTAGTGAAATCAGGTTGTTCATCTTTCTTTCAAACAAGCCTTAGGTTTAACCTCCTGACACGACAAAGACACACAGTGTGACCGACACTGAACTGTTGTTCCATAATCTTGGAACGAGGCTAGACATCCAGATTTGACACTCTCGAGAGGTTGCAGATACCACCCACCTAAGTGCACCACACTCAGCCGGTACTTTAGGATATCATCCTTAAGGCGAACTCAGCAAGATACACTCACCTGACCGTTCACGCTACCAAGACACTCCCTGTATAGCCACCGACATAACTCTATGCCTTATGCAGAAGTGAATCCGGCACGTCCCCAACCCATGAGCGACGCCTAGCTCCGGAACCTTCGCAAGACTAGCCCCGACCAACTATGGTAACCGACTAGACTTGCCAAAAGGGTGGCATCAAAGGAGGCTCGTTAGGATTACGTAGGTCAAGGCCCGCCCATGTGAGCGACAGTGGCAGTGCTTTCGATGTTCAGATTAGTGGCACCGTGGACTGACCCTATCGTTGTTTGGAGGGGTGTTTCATTTAATCAAGTTCCATCATTCACAAGTCCAAACCAAGAGGATTAGTCCAACACAACAATCACAATATCATAATATATCATCACACGACAAAATATTAGCAACACAATAAATCAAGCAATAGTAGTATCCATGTCCAAACTTAGCAAAATAAAAAGAACGTCAACCGGAAGACTACGGCGGCGAACCCGCCGACCAGCGCCTTCTCGTTTGATAAAGAAAAGAAACGTCAACCGGATGACTGTGGCAGCGGTCTTCCGCTGGCAAGCGTCTTCTCGTTTGACAAGGAAAAATAAACGTCGACCGGAAGACTGTGGCAGCGGTCTTCCGCTGGCAAGCGCCTTCACAGATCAACTACGAAATATAGCTTGGTTGGTTTGATCGGACGACTGTGGCGGTTCCTCCAGCCAGCGCCCTCGCAGATTAATTACAAAGTTGGTGAGACATGTAGCCTCCAAACAATGAACCGAAAAGCAATCATAAGAAAGAAAGCATCCATTCCACTCGAGGATTAACCTGACGTGGTGTCAGCAATCTTGGCCAAAAAGAACCAAATGGAAAGCAAATGTCCCAAGCGTCGCAGTCTAGGTGGGCTTACGCCAACCACGTTTGACGGAGGGAGAAGAAGCAAATAACTCTTTTGGCAAATGCCCCCAACTCCGAGGATCATAAGACGACATTCGTCCGCTCCTCACCTCGGCGAAGGAGAAGAAGCAAACAATCATAGGAACGCAGGTTTTATAGTTGTTTATTTAGAGGGTTCGACAAAGCCGCGCAAGTGCGAGGCGCACAGTTAATTCACACGTCATTCTAATGCATACATGGATGATGAACATAACATGGCAGGAGCAATAATCCGACTAACATATTAAACACTACAATAAAGACCGACATAATACATACCGAACGCAGACAAACATAAACACTGGGCATGACAACAAGCAAGTAACAAACAATATTGTGAGACGGCTCATAGCAAGGGGTTAGCTTGCCTCCGAAGATCGACACCGTTTGGCTTGGGGGTCACGGACGTCACGGTTTAGGGTCTCGGTTTGCCGGTGCCGCGGAATACCTACGCATGCACACAAGGGTGCTGAGCATACAAGTATTTTTCAAAAATGTAAAACTGATACTACTGGACAGAGCTTTTCAAACTAAGAATTTACAAATTTGAATCACCTCAAACGGAGCTACGGATCAAAAGATACGGCCGTGCGATGAATAGCTATCTGCTGCTCACTCGGGGAAAAAAACAGAGTGGGCTGAATCTGACTGGGCTGGGCTGGTTGCGCATTTCTTCGGTAATACGCCTTCGTTTCAGGGAAGCGTACTTCGCGGGAAGCCGCCTCCACTTAAACGACGTGGCCGCTGGGCCAGGCTGGGCCCACCTGTCAGCGTCACTGGATCGCCACGCTGGCTGCCACGCTGGTTGTCCCCTTCCTTGTGTCGAGGAAGCTCGGGAGGGAGCGCGGTCAGGGGAGCACGGCAGCGCGGGCTCGCCGGTGCTGCGGCTGTGGGGAGGGTCTGGGGCTCCGGCGAACGGCGGCGGAGGGTCGCCGCGGTCCACCGCGCCTGGGGACGACCTCAGGCAGGAGGGGGAGGGCCAGGGTGGTGGTGCCCGTGAGCTTCCGAAGCTCGGTGGGCATCAATGGGGGTCGAGGAAGAACGCGAGCTCTCCAAGCCTTGCCATGCTCCGCTGGGTCTACGGGGGCTAGGGGAGAGGGGTAGGAGGTTCTGGGTAGGCTGAATTGGGCGGGGAAGCTCGGGGTAGCCTGCGGTGATCCGAGGACCCGCGGCCACGATTCCGGCCAACACGGCCGGACTTGAGCTCCAATCGCCAGCTAACTGCGCAGAGAGGTCCACGGGAGGGAGAGGGAAGGTGTGGCGTGCTTGGGGGCTGCCGGGGGGCTTTTATAGGGCTGGAGGGGCAGGCACCATGCTAGGCACGGCGAGGGAGCGGGGTGAGGGGTCCGGGTTGCCGTGGCGACACGGGGAGCATCTCACTGATGGTGTAGCTGCGGCGCGTCGCCGAGCGTGCGGCGCACTCGTCCACAATGGCGAGATGGGGACGGGTCGGGGTCCTGTGGCGGCACTGTCGTGCGGCGCGTCGGCTTGCGCTCGGCGGCGCTGTTGCGTCGGTGCGGCGGCTAGCTGCTGGCGGGCTGTGGGGGAGGGCGAGTTGGGGAAGCAGAGGAGCACGGGGAGGTCGAGCGGGAGAGGGGGGGGTCCCCTCGAGCGGCTTGGAGACGGCTGTGGCTCGGACGCGTTTCAGCCACGCCGCGGTGCGCGTCCTGGACGTCCAGAACACGCCACGGCGACGTCGTCGCGTTCCAGCGGCTCGGAGCGTGGGATCACGGATGGTTTCCACCATCAAGATCACAAGAACAGTAGTAACACAACTAGATCGGCCAAACTCCCAATCTCCCTAATCCACCACACAAATTTTCTGAAACCCTAATTGAACCAACGTGTTCGATGAAATGACTCTGGCCTTGCTCAACTCAGAAAAATCTCCAAAAATTACAGTAGGCTTGGGTGGATGTGCAGAGGAGGTCTGTGGAGTTTGAGCTCATTTGGAGACTTGGAAGTAGGTTAAACAAATTGGGGTCCAAAGATGCCATAATGGCATGATTTAGGAAAAGTGGTGTTCCAAGCTTCACCCTGGGGTGATCTCCTGGCATTGTGTGTCTTTGGGTCATGTTGTCAAGATCACCAAGTATCAAGGTCATAGGAATTTTCTAGGTCTAGGTTTTCTTGAAGATCTTGAAATGGCATCAATTTGGGCTTACAAAGGAAGTGGTCTAAATATTGCTCAAATGGGTTTGTCTCCGAAAGATGAAATGCAGGAAATGCCAAAATATGCATTCCCTGAATTTATCAGAATTATTGGAGGTTCCTAGATTGGTTAAAACATTTCTAGACTAGAAATGACAGTTTTGAAATTATGGCCTAACTTGGAAATATTGCATTGGAGTATGCAATATTTTTGCATGGATGGTCTTTATATGGATATGGGGTCCTCTGGTATTTTTGGTGGAATTTTTAGAGCTATGGAAATGGGCTTTCCTTTTATAGGTGGAAGAAAAGGATTAAAAGGTTCCGATAATTAGGGCTAGGGTTTTCTCGGAGAAAACCTGAGCACAAAAATTATCAGGGGTGATGGAGTGGTTTGTGGGCTTATGGGAAATTCGAGAAAGCAATTTCCAAGTCAATTCATCTTCAAAAGTTTTGGAGAAATATTTAGAGTAAGAGGAAAAAGTTTTTCAGGTGTCGGAAAACACCACTAAAATTTGGGTTCAATTTTCGGGGTGTTACAAACACCCCGGCTCACCCCTGGGCCCGCGGCTGTCACGCCTGCAGCTCTATAGGATCTCTAGACTGGCCCCACAAACCAACACTGGTCTCTTGTGCGTAATTTATCCTGACTCGTGCGCACCAGGGAAGGACTTCTCGGTCGGTCACCCATCCCTAAGTTTCTCTGAGCCGAGCACGACATCGGAGTTTTTTTGAGATGAGCTTCATGAAAAGAAGTTGCAATTTGCTGATATGGCTATTCTATCAATTCTATTAAGCCCTATGCTAGGATGTCACAAACATACCCACAACACATGCACCTAGGAGTCGGTGAGTGGACGACAGACATGATCCGACTTTACTTAAAGAAGACGTCGCCAAGGAAACATCGATGTCTACGTACATTGTGCCCGAATGCCCTCGTGCTTAGGAGGCGACCAATTCCAACTGCACTAATCGCTTCATTGACTCCTCTAGCAAGTCAGCATATGCCTCCAAGGAGGGAATGCTGCCAAGATGTCACAGCTGCCTAGTCTGGCGAGCCATACCTAGAATTTCGACAAATTCCAATAGAAAACAACTAAAATCAAAACTAGTATAAAACATCGGTGGTTTTTGATTTTTTTTCTTGTTTCTTTTGGCTAGTGAGTTATGAGTTTCACTCCCAAGTTCTCCATTTTTTCGTTTATAAATTACACGTAGAGGAAAGTTTTGCTAAAAATATAGCACCCTTGAGATTTGAACACGGGTATCTTTATCTTTATACATGTAGGAGTAGGATGAGCGTACCATGACTAATCCACAGACCAAAGCGAGTCACTGCTTTTTTTTTTAGAACATGTCGAGTCATCAGGCTCGCAGCAGCCAGCAGCGCTACATGTTCCTTGCACACAGCCTAATGCCTCAAGGCCCACCATGCTGGCAGCCTAGGCACGTGCACACAGCAGAACGGTTGAGCGGAAATGCCCATCGAGACTTCTCTGTTTGACACTGGAAACGCACTAACGGCTGAAGCGATCGGCAGCCAAGCCCGGGCAAGCGCCGGGACACAGGGACGCTGCGTCCGCCCATTAGTATGGGCAGTCCTCTGAGTATGGGCATACTTTTCCAAAAACGTGAAAGCGAAAACGAAAAGTAAAAAATAAAGCTTAGATCATGTTCCAAGATGTCCCTAACCGACGCGCCACAAGAAAAGGAGCACGATCTAGTGATCCACATGACAAAGAACCACCAAGCTTCCTACATCGAATGTAAGCGTGCCACCTGCAACACTTCGTGCCGCTCCTACCCGATCAGCCAATCAGGCCATCCTTCCACGACGATCTCAAAAGCCAAGGACTCCCAACAGGGACGCCGTCGCCTCCACCCCACCCTCCGAAATCCTCGCTTTCCACGACACTTCACATTGGCGCGAGCGCCCCGCCTCGTCGGCGACAGGACGCCACTGACTCCACGTAGTCCCTCCACTACGTACCAATCTCTTTTGCTCCACGATAGAACCATTGATCATGCTACAAGCTCGCCTACCAGCCTGCGCTTGTCATGCATCAGCGGGAAAGCGACGCTCGGCGATGAATCAAAAGCGAGCGTCATGACGCAAGGACTAGGCCCCTGCGCACATGCGGCATGATATGCAAAAGATTATCCAATACCGTAGCCTTTTCGCTTTTGTATATAAATGCCTCGTCAGCTGTTGTTGCCGCACTCACTGAAAACCGCTATGTACATACAAGTTAAGATTGGCCTTAAATCTGTCTAGCATCTGTCGTGTGGCTGGTTTAGTAAATATCAGCCAGCTGATCATTAGTGGAAATAAACCTGACATCCAATGCACCAGTAGCTTCTCGTTTCTCGCACAAAATGAAAATCGATCTCAATGTGCTTAGTTCAAACATGAAAGACTGGATTCGCCGTCAGGTAAGCAGCCCCAAGATTATCGCACCATAAGATGGGCGTACGCTGCTGGGTCACACCAAGTTCCTTGAGTAGAGAGTCTACCCATATTGCTTCGGCAGCACTATTTGCCAATGCCTTATACTCAGCCTCGGTACTTGATCTCGAAACTCGGTGAAGGATGGTAAATCTACCCTGTTTTGGAAGGATTTCTGGCTGAATGACACCCTCCTATGTGATCGCTTCTCCCACTTGTTCTCCTATGCACTTGATGAAGACACTTCTGTGGCAGAGGTGGCTAGTGCCATGGCTGATCCTGCTCTCCTCTTCGCCCTCCCCTCTCGGTTCAGGCGCATGAGGAAAAAGAAAATCTTTTGCAGCTGCTGAATACGGTGGACCTTGTTCCGGATGTGGTTGATACCCGAATTTTTGCCTGGGGGAGCTCATCCTACTCCTCTGCTCGATATTATAAGTTCCTTTTCGCCAATGCGCCTACTGACAGAGGACTTGATCTCATCTGGGAGTCCAAGTGCTTGCCCAAGCTGAGGATATTTGTTTGGCTGCTCATGCATGATCGCTTAAATACCAAGGACTTGATGATCCGCAAAAACTGGCATGTGGAAGGGGGGCCTATGTGTGTGCTATGCACGAACCAAATTCTGGAAACTAGAGATCATCTCTTTTTCGATTGCCCCTTTGCAACTGTATGTTGGGATGCAGTTGGAATCTTGTGGGACACTCAGTCTCTAATCTCTCCCAGGATGTTGGCAGCCAAGACGGCATTTGGAGGACCATGTTTCATGGAGATTTTTGCTGCGGCTGCCTGGAATATCTGGAAAGCCAGGAATGACCACATTTTTAAGAACCATATTCACTCTTTTGGGAGTTGGAGGGTCAAGTTCCTGAATGATGTCTTGCTTCACCAGCATCGGGTTAAGCCTGCATTTGTTTCCCTCTGATTGAGGGGGTTAGACTTTCCTTTACCTAACTTTGATGTATCGCTTTTTCCTCTTTGATCCTCCTGAACTGTAATAATCTTGAACTTGCTCTGGTGGTTAATGCTCATCTTGAGCATTATGCATTAATAGAAAATCGAAAATTATACCGTAGGGATCTTTCCCTACGGTAATGTGCCTCAAAAAAAAAAAACTTGATCTCGAAACTGTAGGTTGATTCTTCGAACTCCATGAGATGAGATTCGGTCCAACAAATACTGCAAAGCCACCCGTGAAGCGCCTATCATCCACGTCACCTGCCCAGTCTGCATCCGTAAAAATACTAATGCCGGATAATGGAGATTTGCGAAAACGCAAACCAGTCTGTAGTGTGCCCTTGACATATCGCAGGATGCGCTTAACTGACTCCCAATGTACATCAGTGGGCTGAGAGAGAAACTGACACACTTTGTTCACAGCAAAAGAAATGTCCGGACGAGTGAAGGTCAAATATTGCAGTCCGCCAACAACACTGCGATACCGGAAAGAATCATCGGCACCAAGTGGCGAACCCGTGTCACGAGCCAATCTCACGGAAGTGTCAAGCGGTGTGGACGTGGCATTGCAATTCTCCATGTTGACTCGATGAAGAAGATCAAGAGCATACTTCCGCTGAGTCAACGTCATACCTCCTGAATTGTAAGACGCCTCCAATCCAAGGAAATAATCCAGCTTACCCAAATCCTTAATAGGAAAACTGTCCGAGAGGGAACGCACCAGACTATCAACAACCTCCAGAGTAGAGCCAGCAATGACAATATCATCAACATACACCAACATGTATATGTGAACCCCGTCGCGAGAAAATATAAACAAAGACGTATCAGCCTTGGACGAGACGAAACCAAGTTGATGAAGAAGCTGACTCAGGCGAGCATACCATGCACGGGATGACTGCTTCAGACCATAGATAGACCGCTGAAGCTCTGATACCAAGTTTGAAGAATAGGTTTAGGGCTTTGTGCGTGAGGTCAAAGCCTCCACACGTCCATATTATATAATGATCAGGTTACAGGTTACATACACGACAGAAATATGGAAAGAGGTACGCTAGACCTAATACGAATACAATTCTAACAATCTCTATTAAGTAATCTCACCTACACAAAGAACCCTAACTAGCTAGAGTGGAGATTTGGTGATCCCGCAAGTGATCTCGCTTTTTCAAAAATTTAAAAATATATTTAAAGTTTCAAAAAATCTGAAAAAAAATCATGCGGGTTCCCAATGATATATCCTACAAGCGTACACATCGTAATGCAAAATAATTTCATTTTAAGCTACACAAAAATGACAAATATATAGATCTGAATATAGTGAACAATATATAGTTTCATATTTCCAACTTTTGTCTTTTTTGTAGCCCTAAAGATATTGTATTTCGAAGCGTGATTTTGCACGCTTCTAGAATATATCATTTAGAACATGCATAATGTGTTTCAGATTTTTTTTAAACTATTAAATATATTTTTGAACTTTTTTAAAAACGAGATCACTGGACCTCGGAAGCCAAAATGACTTTCCGAACTAGCTCGCCCTATGATCCAAATACTTGACGTCATCCACTGTCCTTGGCCAGTCGGCCCCTCTCCAAACTCCAAAGAGTTACCTTGAGCAAGGATCCGTGCCCTCTGGCCTCTGCCATAGTGATCGAAAAAGAGTTGTTTGTTCAGAAATAGGCAGGTGAGAAACAAGATGACGGTAATTGTGAATTTCCCTCTGACTTTATTCACGTGTTGTCACAAGATCGTACAAGGTTTACAATATGGATCTCGTTGGGCTTATAGATGCACCCGACGAGTTTAGATGTAGTTTTATACTATGGAGACTACGGAGGCTAGAGCTTCGACTTGGGTGTATATGAGTTTGTCCTTCTGGATGGATGCCTTCTGGTTTATAGGCTTTGGCAGGTTTCTCTATGTTGCATGTTAGGGATTCTCGATGTCTTGCATGTTAAGTTGATCTTGTAAACTTCTTTAAATGTATGTTCGGTTTAGGGAATCTTCAGTGAGTATTCTTGTAGCACGTCAGGTCAGGTTGGCGAAGGTTCTAGATGAGGGCGCGATCCATTGTGGGAATCCGAATCTTCAGACGTTTTGGGCCGGAACTGGTGCTGGAACGGATCCACAGTTGTTCAAGGGTGTGCAGCTGAACACCCAAAATTTTCTACAAAACAATTCATATGTAGTGTACGGTGGACATATTGCATCATTTGTGATATTTCTTAGCATGTATACGTTGTGTTTCAAGTCCAAATCAAGGGAAAAGCTCGAATTTGTGCTATTATTGGCATGAAGTCATGAACCATTTCCAGTTTTTCACCTATATATTTTATGTTGGTTGGAATTTGAACACCCAAAAATTAATTTCAACACCAGTGGTGCATATCCTTATATCGTAAGATTATGGGCTAAACCCATTTATCTTCGACACGCCATCTCTAGCAGATCTTCTAAAATCTCATACCGCAAAAACATTATTGAGGCACCGCTTAAACTTGTTTTAAGGTTTGAAAATGCATAGGCCATAACGGTTGCTGGAAATTTATACCGTAAAATTAAAATACGACACTTTGCGCTGGTTTTCAACAAAGATCATGGCGGACAAACAACGGTTCATACATAGTACTCCCTCCGTCCCAAATTATGAGGCACACTATTTTTATGCTGGTCTTTAAGGTCGACTTTGACCACTAATATATACTAAATTATATGGCTTTATAAATGGTACCGTTTGATTCGTCTTGCAACATTCTTTCTATCCATATATCATTATACTAATTTTATGGCCATATTTAACTACAAACTATGGTCAATTTGTACGCCGTTGACCAGCGAAATTTAATTAAGGGCGCCTTATATTTCGAGACAGAGGGAGTATTGTTTATCAAACAACACATCATTTCATACATAGACGAGAATAATTTAAACAACACTAACATTGTACGAAACCATGATAATAATCCTAAGAAAAAGTAGCCACACCGATATACTTCACGAGCCGGCCTTCGGGAGCGGTGGCGCGGCGAGCTCACTCGTGTCATCGGAGGAGTAGACAAGGAAGAAGGGATGGCGGTCCCTCTTCATGCGCCACACCAACTCGCAAGCAGTGTGCTCGGCGTCTGCTTGGATGCTTTGCACCAGCAACTGGCGGTTGAAGGCTTCCACCTTGCCCGCATGCGCTCCATTACCGCCTCCTTTTAAGGGGTATGCTAGAGACGTCCTAAGTATATCCATAGTGGGGTATTATAAGTTGCATCATGCATGTCATGTTACCAAAAGTTTTATGTGGTATGAACTTAATTATGAGAGAGGCGAGATAGTGGTATTGCGATATCTTTCCAAGACAAAAATGGGTATACTACCTAATATAACATCTAAAGTGTCAATTCATAGGTCTTGCGCATATCTCTAAATTATCAATTTGACCAACTTAACATTAGTTTTATAACACAAAAAATATACCATTAGAAAATATAACATCTAAAGTGTCAATTCATATATTCTTTTATTATGTAACTCATGTTAAGTTGGTAAATTGGCGAACTAGGGTCAGGCGCACGGACTCGGCCCCCTTGACGGATGGGGGGCTTGGGCACGACCCTGCCGTCAGGGTGGAGGGCCTCGGGTCCTTGTCGCTGCCGCCGGCTGCCTCAGGAGGCCCGGTCTCTGTGGAGGTGAGCTCCGTCGAGGAGGACGATGACGATGAAGAATTGGCTCTGCTGACGCCGATGGCCTCCACCAAAGGCGTTGTTTCTGGCTCGGTTCACGGCAATGTGCGCCATGTTGAGGAGGCGACTGTGGAGCCCTGCGGCGGCCTCTCTGTTGCTGCCACCGCTCTATGTGATGAGGAAGGCTGGGTGCAGGTGGGTCCGGGCGGCCGTCCTGACCGCGTGCCATCGTCTCCACTTCCGGCAGAAGGTCTTGACCGTAGCCTCGCTTTCAAGCGTTGGGCTCGAGGGAGGTGTTTGCGGTGCCTCAAGCGTGGCCACCCGGTCAACACATGTCGTGGGCCCTTCAGATGCATCCGATGTCGTCGTCCGGGTCATCGGGAGCGCTTCTGCCGTGCACGCTCTCCTGCTGCTCGTTCTCGCTCTCCAGATCCTCGGCCTCGTTTTCCGGATGCTCGTGCTCCTTGCCAGCGGAGCCATTCTCCGTCCGCTCAGCCTCGTCGCCTCGTCGCCCCAGAGTGGGGTCGGGGTCGGTGCCACTCGTTGTTGCGTCCTGCGGTGCAGCCAAGGCCCTCTCTTAGGTGTTGCGAGGAGTTCAGTGCCTCTTGGCTTGAGTCCCACTTTGCCTTGCTGCGCTTGGAGATCCGTCAGCTGGTCGATGACCACATTAAGGAGGCGTTTCGCCCCCTTCGTGAAGAGGTGGCAACTCTCAGGTTGTTGTTGGCAGGCATTGGTGGTCCTATGCAGCAGACAGAGGCATGTGCTTCTGATGGCCCAGAGCTCGCCCCCACACAGGCGTCGGAGCAGATGTCGTCTGTGGTTGAGGAAGCACTTCTATATGGCTGTTTCTCTCCTCGTGGCAGTCCCTGCCTGTCGCCGCAGCTTGTTGTGATGGTTGCCTCTGAAGGCGACGACATAGGTGGGATCTTGGCTCCAGAGCTTCAGGAGTCGTGTGGGGATTCATCAGTCGTACTTCCGATGGAGTCGGGCTCGTTAGAGACTTTGGCGGTGGCCTCGACGCCCTCTTTGGGCAGTGGAGGAGTGTTGGCTCCTAGCTCTGAGACCCGTTTTGTTAAAGAGCTCTGCTGTTTACTTGCTTGTCTAGAGGCGGCTAGTCCTGGATATGGCAAGGACATTGCTTGCGTTTTGACAGGGAAGGCCTCAGAGGACCTAATCAGGAAGGTGAAGAAATCTCTCAAGATGGGTTCTGTTAGGGGTAAAAGAAGAAAGAAGGAATGGCAAGGAAAGCTTCGGCAGATGCATGGTCCTAGAGTTGTGCAGTTGTTATAGGTAGATGGACGTTGTTGCTTAGGGTGTTGCTTGCTTTAGGTGTTGCTCTCTGTAGCTGCTATGTGGGCTCCTCTCTGTGTTGTTGGTGTTTGTTGTATGGTTTTCGCCTGATTTCTTCCGCTAATAAACCGGGCACCCTCTTCTTAATAAATGATAAGGCAAAGCTTTTGCCTTTGTTTCAAAAAAAAAGAGTAATATCATATGCATAATAGTAGTGTATGTTACTTCCGAAAACCTAAAATGGAGCCCGGGCTACGTGAAGCTCTTTTTTTGAAAATTCGAAATCGACATTTTTAAGTTTCAAAAATCACGAAACAATTCTCAGATGTAAATATTATCGAGATCTACAATCGTGCAAATTTTTAAATTCAAATTCGTTGTATTTTGGGCTGCACAAAAAAGACAAACGGGTGGATCTAGGTGGTGAAGAATACCGTTTTTTTTTTTAAATTTCCCAATTTGTATTTTTTGTACAGCCCAAAATACAACTATTTTAGAGTTAAAACTTTGCATGATTGTAGATCTCAACAATATCTATATTTAGTAATTTTTTGTGATTTTTTGAAACTTAAATATCGATTTTGATTTTTTTTTTAAAATGAGCTCCATGTAGCCTAGGTTTTAAAAATCCACTCTCATGTTACTTCTCACTTTAAGCAACTTAAGACGAATAAGTTGATGTGATGTAGTTGCAGGAGAGAAGTGTAGAGATTGGATAAGAGCAAGTACAATAAGGTCCAGTCAGCAGGCTGTAAGAATTTAAATAATATATTTGTGCTTACATGGAGGAGAGAGAATGGAAGCGGGCTCTCATGTAAGAGCCAACTACAGCACGTGTTCCTAGGCACTATGTGAGAGTGGAAAGTGGGCCAAATATTAATAAAATCGTCCATATCTATAGCTAACTATAAGGGCTTCTTTGGATTACAAGATTTTAATGTCATGTGAAGTGGATTCTCACAGGATTCTGAAACGCAGGAATTTTGCAGCAGGTGCATTTGGATGGTGCACATGAATTGAACACAGGAATTTTGAAAGATTGATGAGAGAAAGTAGAGATAGAGTGAAACTGCATTGGACTTCGCGTAGGAAAATTAAAATGAGGTTTGAGCTCATGTTGAGAATCCTATGGAATTCGGGTCATAGGAATAGATTTCAAAGGAATTTGATGGCCCCAATCATATGATAAAAGGGTTTTCATAGGAAAAAATCCATAGGATTCATATCCTCCAAAATTTCTTAAAAAATCGTACAATCCAAAGAGGGCCTTATACTTGTTGGCTATTAGGTTGGCTATAAATGACATGACACTATTTTATAGGCAACACCCGCCTATACTATCATACTTGCTCTAAGTACATGTTGTAAGTTAAGTGACAACGGCAGCCATCCACGGATCTACATGCATTCAACTGGGTGCACAGGATACAGTGTAGAAACAATTATTAGTAAAATAATCATTTTCCACCATGTATATACCTAAAAAGAAGTTTTTTCTCTCTCGATGCACCGATAGGCACTTGGTGTCTATACGTCCAACACCGACACAACAATCAAGGAAAAAATTAGCGCGCTATAACAAAATAGCGCCGGCTTTAAAATACGCTATTAGCGTGCTATATCGCGTTATAGCGTGTTATTAGCGAGACATTGTACACGATTTATTTAGCGAGACAATTCTCAAAATGCTATAGCGTGCTATTAGCGACGTTATAGTGCGCAGTTATGTACTTAAGTTAAAAGATTGATAAAAAAGTACACTTTATGAGATTGATAAAAGAGTAAGTAAATGCTGCTATAAGATAATAAGACTGGCTAAATAATATGACAATGTCCACAAGCGGCAAAAGAAGAAAAACAGTACTGTAATATCCTTGCTCTAAACTGGCCGGTGCTTTCGGAGAGTAGCTTTGCAAATCTTGGTTTTGGTTCCAAGGCGTGAATGCTCTTGTAAGCAGTGAAACGGCACATCGTCGCGTCATATCTAGAAAATCTTGCGTGCTACTTTTACTAACCAGGTGCATCGGGAAGTGAGACAGTTCACACGCACACGGCCACTCTCTCACCTGTATTTACTTCATCGTTAAGCAAGGGAAGCGGTGTAACTCTGGCTATACATGAGCCCGTGGTTCTAGTACTAGTCGTAGGTAGCAGGGTTCCGAGGCGAGGAGAGCAGTAGATAGAGAGCACCGTCACCATGAGTGACAGCAACGAGGAGTTCCAGAGTGCAGAGGACATGGGGGGCGAGATGGAGGCGAAAAGGCGGAGGGAGGCCGTGCTCAGCTACTGGGCTGCCGTGGTGAAAGATGACCGCAAGCTAAGCAAGTTCGATCTTGGCGACCTGGAGAGGAAAATGTTCTCTTGGTCTGTCCAAGATATCTTCAACAAGGACCTCCTCAGGCAGCAGGTGACGTACCACTTTGGCCTCTGGGTGGCCTTCTTGAGTTCGATCTCGCCTTGTTTGCTTGTATGTATACTTGTACTGTAATGACCGGCCGTCCGGCATAGATCCAATAACTCAGTCACTACGATTCCACACCATTTCCCCTTCTTTAGTTTTTTTTGTTTTGTTTTGCGGGGTTCTTTAGGGTTTGATTGATCTTGTAAAACATCCTCTCCTGCTGCTTTAATAGCTGAACTGTTGATACTTCTTTCCAATTCTTTAGGGTTTGCTTGTATGTATACTTGTACTGTAACGACCGGCATAGATCCAACAACTCGGTCACTACGATTCCACAACGTTTCCCCTTCTATAGGGTTTTTTTTGTTTTGTTTTGTTTTGCGGAGTTCTTTAGGGTTTGATTGATCTTGTAAAACATCCTCTCCTGCTGTTTTAATAGCTGAACTGTTGATACTTATTTCCAGTTGCCCTAAAAAGAATGAAGGTGCATATACATGAACTTTGAGTCTTCGGTTTTTACATGCGCATAAAGTTTGTATGGCCAAATGTGTTATGGAATTCTCCTTGAAACAGGCTTCACGCCCCCGCTTTATAAATAAAGCAACAGCCCACAGTCATACAAAGTCATACAAAGGATCAAGTAGCAAGTTCAAAAAAATTAAAAAATACGTCCGCTCGGGCCACAACAAAAAAAAGCCCAAACATAAGCGACAAGTCACGATAAAAACTCCACATGGAGTAGCACTCAATGGCTGGACGGCGCAAAAAGTCGGCGTGTCGCCCTCAGAAGGTCCTCGAACATGCCATCAAGCCGCACCTTGTCCCGCTGTCTACAGAAGACACGCTCGATAACCATCTTATTACGTATAGTCCAGTTCATCGCGGCAAACACTAGAAGCGGCGACTCCTCCTACCGATACGGTTTGCCTGCACTTCCAAATTCCAATAACTCGCCAAGGTCTTGAGCCTGCCACACAGGACCAAGCGGCTCAGCCAGGAAGCTCCAAAGAAAGCGAGCTACGGAGCAAGAGAAAAGAATGTGGGTCCCAGACTCGGGACCGCACATAAAGGGCAGGTGCCATCGCCTAGGCCAAACCGCTTGGCAACCACCACCCCCATGGGAGGCGATCCCGTAACAATTGCCAAGTGAAGATTCTCCTACAGAAATAATCCGCGATTTATTGAGGTGTAATAGCTGATTTATGGAGTTTTCCCAAAAAAGTGCATAACAGTTGATTTTTCACTCTTTGTTTATGGAACGGCCCAATTCCATTAACTAAAAGGCGCAGCAGAATCGTTAGCCACGTGCAGGACAGTGTTTGGCAGATCATCTAAAAAAGCATTATGGATTTTTTCACATTTCTGGAATGGCAGAGAATATTGTTTATTTTTTAGCACAGTATAATATAGTTGATGTTTAAGCAGAGAATGTGTTTTTAGGGAATTTAAGAAGAGAATGAGGTGGTTGATTAAAATGCTCATTTGTACGAAAGCCATATTGAGTCAACAGTAATCTCTAGGGCACAGGCTGCTCGGCCCAAGTTGTGGGCAATGCCCATCTAGGCTGCCTAGCCGCGCGTAAAGTGGGATAAGTGGGACCCTACAAACACGGTCAATTTCTACTATCCCACTTACACATCCCTAAAGGCCCATTCACGCCCTCACTTCTCTTGTTTTCTGTTCGTCGTGCCCAGGGTGAGGATGAGTAGCTCCTCCAATGGAGGCTGCTCTACTGCCCTGCCCGCACAGGAGTGATCCCCCGCCCGTCGAACACTCTCGTCCCTCGCGGCTCACCTAGTCGATGTAGTTTGCACTTGCTTAACTGTGCTTTATGGATGGTGACTGGAGCTTGTACTCTAGGTGTTCGTTGTTTTGCCAAGCAGAAAAGAACCGCTTGAATAAGAACATTTTTCAACCGAATCACACTTCCTAGGTAAAATATCCGCATTTGGATGAACCACCATGGTAGGACTGTAACTTGTAGGATCGATTATATACTTTGGGCACATCGTATATTTGTTCATTTCAGTAGGCTTGGTTTTTTTGTTCTGTATTAGTCCAGTGATGAATCCTGTTTTATTAACAAAAAATATGTTTTTTTATGTTGTGTTTATTTGCATGCCAGTATAGTGTAGATCATATGGTTTTTATAATTTGTAGACTTACACAGATAATTAACCGCTTAACTTTTACTTCAACTGAGAACTGATCAAGTAGCATGGGAATTCATTGCAGGTCAAGAGCATACAGGATACCTTCACGTCATTACCCACTTATCTGAACTCGTTCACATGCCCTCTGATTGAAGAAGTACATGCTGATCTCTTCTCATCATTGGACGGTTATGCTCAGGCAAACTTTATACGAATAATGTGGGTGGAGAAGCTTGATGATGAGAAATCAATATTCTGTTTTGAGGTTTCCAAGCCATCAAAGGATCAGAAGTCGAGGGAGACATATGATCCCAAAGCGGGGGACATAATAGTTGTGTCCTTGCAGAAGCCACAGTATGTGTCTGATTTGAAACAAAATAGGGCATCATATGTTTTAGGTTCGGTTCTAAAATGTGAAGACAAAGAAGAGGGAGGTTTCCCACCAAGTTGCTGTATTGTTCGGTTTTCATCTGCTATTCCTGTTGAAGTGGATCCAGAAACAAAAATACCTATGGGGCCGTCATTTGCTGTTTGTCTCATAAATATGAAGACATACACCCGTATATGGAACTGCCTTCATATGGAAACAAATGATCCGAACAGAAGGAATAGTACTGGTATCGTCAATCTAGTGTGGCAGTACAAGCCAAGGGTATGCCAGTTGCTTACTTCCATAAACAATTATATGTTCTTTTTAATACTTTACTATGTCTGCATACGTAGGCTGTCTCATTATGCTTTGGCAACCTGTAGCTCTCCATGCAATATTTTCTCTGCACTAATATATATTTCTGCTTCCACCACATTGAATATGTCAGTAACGTATATATATTAACTGATTTACTTGCCCATTTTCCCTTCTAGGTAGTGGTTGACAGCTCGTCGTGCTCCCAGTTATCTCAATGTTCTGCTCGTAGATCAATTGATGGCCTTGGCCTTGAGAAGTTCAACCTAAATGATTCACAGCTGAATGCAGTAGCTGACTGTGTCTCAGAAATGGAGAACCACTCACCTTCCCTAAAACTCATATGGGGCCCCCCTGGGACAGGTAAAACAAAAACAATCAGCACTATCCTGTGGGCAATGCTCATCAAGGGCTTAAGGACACTTGCCTGTGCACCAACCAATACTGCCGTACTGGAAGTTGCATCTCGAATTGTCAGGCTTGTTGGAGAGTCTTCAGATGGCAGCGTCTGCTTTCTGAATGACATTGTCCTGTTTGGAAACAAAGATAGGATGAAGATAGATGATACTGATGATCTTTCCATGGTATTCCTTGACTCGCGTGCAAAGCGGTTGTTGTCATGTTACGTCCCAAACACTGGTTGGAGGCATTGCTTATGCGCACTGATAGATCTTCTAGAGAATCCCGTGACAAAGTACAAACTGCACATTGGGTATATTCTTGAGGAAATGAAGGACATGGAAAAAGATATTCCTAAGAAGGATAGGGACAAATCCCTCCAGCACGAAGATCGTCTTCTCACTCTTCTATCAGTGTTCCGCAACTCCAAAGATCATCTTCTCGCACTTCAGTCGGTGTTCCACAAGCCAATCCCTGACACGCCTGAACATAAGGAAGGACGGTATGGTTCTGAAGCTATGGATAAAGCATTCATAGTACTACCATTCAAGGATTATTTGAAAGGTAGTTACAACAAACTTTCAGAGAATTTGTGCAACTGCATTGAGATACTGTACAACGATCATCCAAGAAATTCAGAAACAGGACAGAGCTTTCAGTGTATGCTGGAAGTGCTTGAATTGACCGACATTCTCCATAATTTGATAAAATTTTATATGGATAATGATGTTGTATGGTCAGCTGAAGTTCTTGAGGGAAAGATAGAAGAGGAATGTAACCCTGTTTCCTGGCCTGAGCAGGTAGCATGTCTGCGGACTAACCCATGCAAAAAATCCAAGTTCAAGCTGGCCAGATCCCTGTGTGTGCAAGAACTGAAATATCTTCGGGAAAACTTGGACCTTCCAGCTTGTTACAGCACGAGGTCAATTCAACAGTATCTGTTGCAGCGAGCGAAATGCATTCTCTGTACAGTTTCTAGCTCTTTCAGGCTGTACACTGTGCCCATGGACAACTCTATTTCTGATGTATGCGGATTGGTCACGAAGCCCGAAAATTTAAATCCTCTGGAATTGCTGATTGTCGACGAGGCTGCACAGCTCAAGGAGTGTGAGACCTTAATTCCCTTGCAGCTGCCTGGAATAAGGCAAGCTGTTTTCATTGGCGACGAATATCAGTTACCTGCTCTGGTGAAAAGCAAAGTAAGCTATATGTGTTGACTATTCTTGTTCATTTTTTCCCTTTTGGAAGCAATATATTGACATGTAATGTGATTCTGTAGATATCTGACAATGCTAAGTTTGGGCGAAGTGTTTTTGAGAGGTTAAGTATGCTGGGCTATGGTAAGCATCTTCTCAATGTGCAATACAGGATGCATCCAAAAATAAGCAGGTTTCCAGTTGTCACATTTTACGATGGCAAGATATCTGACGGTCCCAATGTAACTACTAAAAGCTATGAAAAGAGGTTTTTAGCAAGCGAAGTCTTTGGGTCGTACTCATTCATAAATGTAGAGGGAGGACATGAAACAACTGAGAAGCACGGCCGTAGCCTGAAAAACACAATTGAAGCTGCTGCAGTTTCGCGGATAGTGCAGAGGATGTTCAAAGGTAATCATCAGATATTAATTCTTTATACTCAATTTTGTAATAGAAAACATAAGAGGTTGAGTTTTAGCTCTTCACATGGATTAAGAAAGTTTTGAAACAAATACATTACTTGAGGGAAATGAGCATGCTATTTATGGGATCAATATATCGGGAATATTCCCGAGAAGTTAGTTTTCAGTAATAAATGTTGAAGAGAGGGGATGCCAGCTAAATTTGCATGCAAGCGTACATGCCACATATTTTTGAAGGGAAGGAGAAATAAGTCTGCTTTCCGTAATGTACATATAATCTGAACCGCTAGGAGCTTGATTTTGTCTCACTGCATGTATAATGTTTATTCTCATTTTCTCTTAATTGCAGAGTCAGTCTCTACAGGAATCAAGATCTCTGTTGGTGTTGTGTCCCCATATAATGCTCAAGTTAGAGCAATCCATGAAAAACTCGGGAAGTCCTACAATATGCATGATGGTTTCTCCGTGAAAGTGAAATCTGTGGATGGTTTCCAAGGTGCAGAGGAAGATATAATTATCATATCTACAGTGAGGAGCAACAAAGCTGGTTCTGTTGGATTTCTCACAAACATGCAGAGGACTAATGTAGCTCTGACAAGGGCCAAGTAAGTTTTATGTTTGCTCAATTCCAGGGTGCATGTAAAAATGAATAAAAATATATACTCCATGTGGTCTTCCAAATTTAAATTCGACACTTAATTCTGTTATAGTAATTAGAAGGATTAATAAATATGAATCCAACAATATCACTTTATAAAATATGAAAACAACAGCTTGACTGAAAATCAATGGCGTCTTTGAAATATAATCACAAGGAGTAACTTATTTATTGGCTGTTGTCAGGCACTGTTTATGGATAGTAGGTAATGGGATGACTTTGTCCAACAGCAAGTCTGTTTGGCAGAAGATAGTCAACGATGCACGTGATCGAGGTTGCTATTTCGACGCCAGTGAAGACAAAGATCTTTCAAATGCAGTAATCAAGGCCGTCATTGAGCTTGACGATGCTGAGAATTCAGTGAAGATGGACTCCCTGCACATTAGCAAGCCAAGGTTTCAGGTATTGCCATAAAGCCTTCTCAAACAAAACTGGTGTAAAATTCAAAAAAACAAAACTGGTGTCATATGGCCACATCATTCTAGCAAGTGTGAAACTTATGATTTTTGTGTTTTATATGCAGAACTCAAGGCCTAAATACCGTTCGTGAGATGTCAGCAGTCCCCCAATTGTACGTGTTGTTGGCATGATCTTGTCGCAGGGCATTGCTGAAGAAACATCCATCTGCATTAGTATGGCGCTGCTGAGTGTCATGAGATGCCCTATATTTTGTTGAATCCTAAGCTTGATGTATGCACGCTGATTGCTCAAGCTCAGTTGTGTTAGTTTTCCATTACCGTACCAAGACTGATCGACTTAGACCATCCACCTTGTTTTAGAATGCTGTTTTCTGCACACCGTGGTCAGTTGATATGAAGCTAAACTGTGGTCGTGGCACGACATGGCTTGTGTCATTCTGGCCATACAGACTACAGTGCAGTTGTTCATTAATCATTACATACGTGCAATTCATTATTCTGTGCCAAACTATAGAGCGGGTGGCGGAGGTCAGAGTACATGCGGGTGGTGCGGTCACGCTCAGCAATTGATGTGGATGCTGCGCAAGCCGAAGTAACCATGCGCCTGATTGTCCTTGAACACCTGGTATGGTGTATCGGCGCAGCTGTGCTCGCTGTAGAGTGAGCGTCGTCGTCTTGCCATGGAAGTTGAACTCGCGGCCGCTGTGGAAGCGGAAGGGGCTGCACCCGCACGTACCTACGCTTGACATGCATGGTGCACCCGTGCACGCCGGCATGTCCCATGACGTCACACTAGTAGAAAACAGGGCTTTCATCCACACCTTTTGTCCCGGCCACAGTACAACCCGAGACCAATGGGGCATTGGTCTCGGGTTGATATTTCCTGACGCCCCTCGCCTTGTATCCCGGTTCGAAAGGGAACATTGGTCCCGGGTCGTGTTACGACCCGCGACCAAAGGGTCGCCACATGCATGCGGGCACATGCGCAGCCGTGGACCCCCTGGCAGGGACCCTTTGGTCCCGGTTCGTAACACGACCCGCGACCAAAGGGTCCTCCCTGCATATATCATCTCCCACCCCGAGCTCCACCACCATTTTGAGCTCGAGTTCAACACTCATTTTTCCTCCATTTCCTCTCACTCTCTCAAGTTAATCCCCATTTTTTTGCACCATTTGTGAGGATTAAAAGCACCCCATCTATTCAAGGGTTAGCAACATCATCCTTTCCTCCGGCGTTGCAACTTTAGCTCATTTGATTGCTAGTTTAGCTCATTTGATTTTTGTAGTGCTCACTAGGTGTTTGATGAAATGCCCAAGTTAGAGAGTTTATTTTTATATGCATTTTGAGCTTACACTAATTTATGATTTGTTGGTTTTAGTGTCGTCCCGTCCACGTCCTAACCGCCGTCGATCGCCCGCGCCGTCTCGTCACCGGCACCAACTCGGTGAGTCTCTTTTTTATTTTACAAAATCTTAGTTTTATGATTTAGAAGCATAATTATTATTTGTATAAATTTCTTAGTTGTATTCTTGTTTGATATATATAGTGCCATGGTTTTGACATCCGGCCACAGCGGCTCTCGTCCCCTCTATTATTCGGATGTGGTATGGCTGTTAATAACCATATATTTGTTGCGTTTCGTGTTTATGAAAATCATGCCGACCAACTTTTGACATACATATATATTTATCTAGGAGGTAGTTGAACCGGAAATTCCAATGGACCCTATTGTCGATTTTTTTGTGAAAGAGAACGATGAGTTGAAAGCTAAATTAAAAATAAGTGAAGATCTCCGCCTAGAAGAGAAGAGGAAAATGGAGGTCAAGCTTGCTAACATCATCGATGAACACCAGTTCAAGCTTGCCGACGTCATCGATGCTTACGAGATCAAGTTGGATGCGATGCGCTCGAAGCTTAAAAAAATTAGAAGTTATGCCATTAGCCAAGAGGCTTGGTATTATTATGCTGTTGGTTCAATAGTTACTTTAGTTGCGATTATGATCGCATATGTTGTTGGATTTAAATTTCTGAGATAGTTGTATGTTTTATGAGAACTATGTATTACATTTGGTCACTACTCTACTTTGGATTTAATGTGATGAAGAAGTATTAATTAATTTGGCCAGTATTATATATTCATGATGTAGTATTGTAATGTTTTTGATATATTTATATAATGCAGATGAGCCGGCAATGGATGTACAGTGACCACCGCAGTGTCGACTATATCAATGGCATGCATAGTTTTCTCAAGGTGGCTAATAAAAACAAGCCGTCGAGTGGTTTTATTTCTTGTCCATGTAATGTCTGCAGGAATACGCGGGATTACTCTAACACAGACCGCATTCACTTCCACCTGATAACTTCTGGTTTCATGCCCGGCTATAATTGTTGGACCAAGCACGGAGAAAAGGGGTTATGATGGAAGAAAATGAAAGGAAGAGGATAACGACAACTATCCTACGTTCACTGAAGCCTGTGATACTCCAATGGGGGAAGACACTGCTGAAGAAGAGCCCAATGATGATGAGCCCAATGATGATTTTGGCCGGGCCATTCGTGATGCACGGATAAACAGCGGAAGTGAAAACGAGAGGTCGAAGTTGGATAGCATGTTAGAGGATCACAAAAAATTGTTGTACCAAAATTGCGAAGATGGCCAGAAGAAGCTTGGTACCACGCTGGAATTGCTGCAATGGAAGGCAGAGAATGGTACAACTGACAGAGGATTTGAGAATTTGCTGAAAATAATAAAGAAGATGCTTCCAAGGGATAACGTATTGCCCCCAGTACGTACGAAGCAAAGAAGATTGTGTGCCCTCTAGGATTAGAGGTGCAGAAGATACATGCATGCATCAATGATTGCATCCTCTATCGCGGTGAGAAGTACGAGCATTTGAATGCGTGCCCGATATGCGGTGCCTTGCGGTATAAGATAAGGCGAGATGACCCTGGTGAAGTTGAGGGCGAGCCGTGCCCCAGGAAGAGGATTCCTTGCAAGGTGATGTGGTATGCTCCTATAATACCACGGTTGAAACGTCTGTTCCAAAATAAAGAGCACGCAAAGTTGTTACGATGGCACAAAGAAGACCGAAAGAAAGACGAGATGCTGAGGCACCCCGCTGATGGGTCGCAGTGGCGAAAAATTGACAGGAAGTTCCCGAGGTTTGCAGATGACGCTAGGAACTTAAGATTTGGTTTAAGTACAGATGGCTTTAATCCTTTCGGGGAACAGAGCTCCAGTCATAGCACCTGGCCTGTGACTCTATGTATCTATAACCTTCCTCCTTGGTTGTGCATGAAGAGGAAGTTCATTATGATGCCAGTGCTCATCCAAGGTCCAAAGCAACCGGGCAACGACATTGATGTGTACCTGAGGCCATTGGTTGATGAACTTTTAGAGTTGTGGAGCGACGAAGGGGTGCGTGTGTGGGATGAGCACAAACAAGATTCATTTGACCTACGAGCGTTGTTGTTTGTAACCATCAATGATTGGCCTGCTCTTAGTAACATTTCAGGACAGTCAAACAAGGGATACAAAGCATGCACGCACTGTTTAGATAAGACTGAAAGTATATACGTAGGTAACAAGATTGTGTACCCTGGTCATCGTCGATTTCTTCCACCTCAGCATCCTGTAAGAAAGGAAGGCAAGCATTTCAAAGGTGAGACAGATAACCGGAAGAAGCCTACCTGCCCTGATGGTGATGTTATATTTGGCATGGTGAAGGATTTACAAGTAATCTTTGGAAAAGGTCCTGGCAGTCTATCCGTTCCGAAAGATGCTAACAACCACGTACCCTTGTGGAAAAAGAAATCTATATTTTGGGAATTACCCTATTGGGAAATCTTAGAGATTCGCTCTGCAATCGACGTGATGCACGTGACGAAAAATCTTTGCGTGAACCTGCTAAGCTTCTTGGGCGTGTATGGGAAGACGAAAGATACACCGGATGCACGACTGAACCATCAACATATGCACGAGAAGACGAAAGACGACCACCTTAATCCAGAGAAGTATGAAGGTCCTGCCAGTTACGCTCTTACCAGAGAAGAGAAGGAGATCTTTTTTGAAGTCCTGAGCAGTATCAAGGTCCCGTCTGGCTTCTCGTCGAATGTTAAGGGAATGATAAACATGGCAGAGAAAAAGTTCCAAAACCTAAAGTCTCATGACTGCCATGTGATTATGACACAATTACTTCCGGTTGCATTGAGGGGGCTTCTACCGGAAAATGTTCGACTACCCATTGTGAAGCTATGTTCATTTCTCAATGCAATTTCCCAGAAGGTGATCAGTCCAACAACTCTAGGAACTCTTCAGAATGATGTTGTCCAATGTCTTGTCAGCTTCGAGTTGGTGTTCCCACCATCCTTCTTCGATATTATGACGCACCTCATAGTTCACCTAGTCGAAGAGATTAAAGTTCTTGGTCCTGTATTTCTACACAGCATGTTCCCATTTGAGAGGTTCATGGGAGTCTTAAAGAAATACGTTCACAACCGTGCTAGGCCTGAAGGAAGCATCTCCAAGGGTTATGGAACAGAGGAGGTAATAGAGTTTTGTGTTGACTTTATTCCTGACCTTAACCCGATCGGTGTCCCTCAATCGCGCCATGAGGGGAGACTGCGTGGAAAAGGAACGCTAGGAAAGAAAGCAACATTATGTCCAGACTGGGATTCTTTCAATCAAGCACACTACACAGTTCTACATAATTCGAGCTTGGTGGCTCCGTATATTGAGGAACACAAAATTTTTACGCTCATTAATGGCTGAAGAACGCATTGAAAAAGAGCACGTGAAGACTTTCGCCGGGTGGTTGCATGAACGTCTCTTTAGTGACACCACAGTTGAAGAACAGCTAAACCTGTTGGCCAGAGCACCATCTTCGACTATATTGACTTTTCAAGGGTACGAGATAAATGGGAATACATTTTACACGGCGAACCAAGATAAAAAGAGTACCAACCAAAACAGTGGTGTCCGCTTTGATGCAGCAAACAACAATGGGACAAAGGTCACATATTATGGTTACATAGAGCAGATATGGGAACTTGACTATGGACCTTCGTTCAAGGTACCTTTGTTCTGGTGCAAATGGTTCAACCTGAAAGGCGGGGTAAACGTAGACCCAAAGTACGGAATGACTACAGTGGATCTCAAGAATCTTGGATACAACAACGAACCATTCGTCCTAGCCAAAGACGTGGCTCAGGTTTTCTATGTCAAGGACATGTCTTCCAGACCGATAAAGAGAAAAGACAAGGAAGCGAATACACCATATGATGAGCCAAAACGCCACATAGTTCTTTCAGGAAAAAGAAACATCGTGGGAGTGGAGGACAAGACAGACATGTCTGAAGATTACAATAAGTTTGATGAAATCCGGCCCTTCGCAGTGAAAACTGACCCAAGCCTCTTGTTAAATGTAGAAGTTTGTCCATGGCTACGACCCAAACAGAAGAAAGTGACAGGCAGAAAGTAGAAGAAGATTGTCCATGGAGGACAAGATAAGAATGTTGGTGCTGATGTGTAATAATGTATGAAACCTTTTTATATAACTCTATTCTAAAAGTTGGAACGAAACACACGGTTTCCCCGTCATAGAGCGGAGGAAGAAGCACACGGATCGTGTGTTTCTTTCGAGCGCTTGTGAGCCGTTGGATCAGGGGTGTGTTTCTTTTGAGGGCTTGTGAGCCGTTGGATCCATAGTTTCTGCAAAATGCACACAATATTATTTCAAAATGCATAATATTATCATCTATAAAATTCCATCTATAAAATTCCATCTATAAAATTGCTTGGAAATGCTGATTTGAAGCTTCTTGACAATACACATTGGAAATACACATTCATTATTATTACACATGCTCCTTACATAAAGGTTTAATACATTCCATAGAATGCATTACATAAAAGCTCGGAGGCCGTAGGATTAGGAGGAACGGCGGGAGGAGCTAGCCCCGTTCGCGGCCGCCCGGTTCTCGCGCGCACGTTTGCGGCGGAGGGCAAGATCCATGGAGGATGAGTCTTTCAGCGCCCAATCCAGCTCGGAAGCCTCCTTCGCCTTGAGCTGGCAGACAGTTCTGGCTCGCTGTACACGGTCGTCGTGGACGGACTGGAAGGAGGCTTCAAGGGCCTCCTGCATCTGCGGCCCGCCGCGCTCTTCCCCATGGTCGCTCCAGTCGAATCGTCGTCGTCGTCATCCTCCTCGTCGGGAGGGGCGGCGGCGACTGGTGGAGGTACGGCCGCGGATCCCCACGCCACCCCTGCGGCGTACGCATCCTCGTCGGGGTCAGGGACGTCGGACCACGCGCGCTCGTACGTCCTCCGCACCTCCTCCGGCACCGGAGCAGGAGGCCGGTAGGAGGGCATTCCTCTCCACGCCGGGCTCGTGGGCATACGGCGGGATAGGCTCCCGCGGTTGCGCCTAAGCGCGCTCTGCCGAGCACGCTCGACCTCGTCCAGAAGGCGCTGCGGGGGCGTGGCGGATCCATCTCGTGGAGACGATGCGTTCGTGGCTAGGAATGGTGGATTAGGGTTTACCCCGTCGGCGACAATATATAAAGACCTCCAGGGCAGCGCTAGGGGAAGACACCTGGCTAGGGCAGCGCTGGGGGAGGACACGTGTCGTGACCGCAAAGCCCGACTTTAGTCCCGGTTGGTGTTACCAACCGGGACTAAAGAAGCACACGGATCGTGTGTTTCTTTCGAGCGCTTGTGAGCCGTTGGATCAGGGGTGTGTTTCTTTTGAGGGCTTGTGAGCCGTTGGATCAGGGGTGTGTTTCTAGCCCCGGGCCGTGATACCACCCGGGACTAAAGGGGCCATGACCCTATATATAGCCCCCTCCCGGGCACTCACGGCACTCATTGTAGTTCAGTTTGGTATTCAAAGCATTCGGACTCCCTGCATACGCCCAACGCTGCATTTTGATATGCGGGCACTCACGAGCCAGCGTTGGGCTGTATGCAGGAGAAACCGTGTGTTTTGTTCTATCTAGAAAATCCTTCAGTTCATCGACCGAATACAAAACATTCCAGCGTTATGTATATATTATATGTATATATCTTGCAGAGGTTTCGCCGGAGAAGGTAGGCACTATAAGATTGTTTGATATTATATGTATATATCTTGTATTGCTATCATTTGATATGATTCATTCCTTTTTGTTATGAAACATCTAAAAATAAATATTGAACATTTGAATTAAATCAATAAATATAAAAGAAATAAGAAAATATATGATTTTCATAAATATTGGAACATTTAAATTAAATATAAAAGAAAAAAGAAACTTGATACAAACAATACAAAAAACATTTAAAAGAAACAGAAATAGAAATAACAATTAAATCAATAGATATAAAAGAAACAGAATAAGAAAACAGAAATGAAAACAAGGAAAAAAAAAGGAAAAAGGCCTTTCATCCCGGTTGGTAAAACCAACCGGGACCAAAGGCCTGCTGGGCTTCGCGCGCAAATTTTCGCGGCCCAGAAAGACCTTTGGTCCCGGTTGGTGTTACCAACCGGGATGAAAGGGTCTTCCATCCCGGTTCGTGGCTAGAACCGGGATGAAAGGTCTTTTCCGTGTTGATTTGGGTGGCTTCGCCCCAAATTCCGCACAGTTTCTTCTTCGCCTCTCCGCCTCCACGACGACGACGCCGACGCCGCCAGGCTGCTCCGCCCTCCCGTGCCGCCGCCGCCCGCCTCCTCCGGCCGTCGTGCTGCTCCGGCCTTGCCCCTCGCGTACCCGCCCCGACGCCGCGCCCTGACGCCGCACCCTCGACCCCGCCGCGGCCGCCTCCTCCCCTGCCTCGCCGTGCCCCTCCCCGACCCCGCCGCGGCCGCCTTCCCCCTGACGCCGCGCCCTCGACTCCGCCGCGGCCGCCTCCTCCCCTGCCTCGCCGTGCCCCTCCCCGACCCCGCCGCGGCCGCCTCCTCCCCTGACGCCGCGCCCTCGACTCCGCCGCGGCCGCCTCCTCCCCTGCCTCGCCGTGCCCCTCCCCGACCCCGCCGCGGCCGCCTCCTGCCCTGACGCCGCGCCCTCGACTCCGCCGCGGCCGCCTCCTCCCCTGCCTCGCCGTGCCCCTCCCCGACCCGCCGCGGCCGCCTCCTCCCCTGCCTCGCCGTGCTCCTCCTCTGCATCGGGCTGCCCCGCTGCCGATCCTCCCCTGCCTCGTGACCTCCTCCTCTGCATATTACAGAGGTAAGTTTTTTTTGCATAGTTTAGATGATGCAATTTTCATAGTTTTTTTTGCATAGTTTAGATGATGCAATTAAATTTATTAGATGCAAATTTTAGATGATTTTGTTAGATATGCAATTGTTTAGATGATGCTATAGGTTTAGGAAATATTGTGTTAGGAAATATTTTTTAGTTTTAGGAAATATTGTAGGATTTTAGTGTAGTTTGTAAATTATGCAAAATGCAAAATTGTATGAAGTGTTAGGTTAGTGTTAGGAAATTATGCAAAATGCAAAATTATATGAAGTGTTAGGTTAGTGTTAGGAAATTATGCAAAATGCAAAATGCAAAATCTAGTGTTAAAAATATGTGAGCAATTAAACTTAGCAAATTTAGGTTTGTTTTAAGTAATTGCTATAATTTTGCTAAGTAATTTGCTAAGTAATTTGCTATAATTTTGCTAAGTAATTGCAAATAGAAGTAATTTTGCTATGTAATTTGCTATAATTTTGCTAAGTAATTGCAAATAGAAGTAATTTTGCTAAGTAATTGCTATAATTTTGCTTTCAAATTTTCAAAGATGCAAATTTTAAGATTCATATTCTTGTTACAAAATTGATTGCGGGGACATCGAGTTACATATGGATCCAAATTTTCTGGAGCTTGACATAGAGGTTGAAGAGCAAATGGATCCACTTTATCCGGACTTTTAAGAAGAGCAAATGCGGTGGAAGGATAAATTCATGGAGTGGACTTTTAAGAAGATGGCTGAACAATTCCGGACTTTTAAGAAAAATTTATGGAGCAGTTATTTAGAAGAGAAGGAAAAAGATCCAGATTATACTCCTGAATTCACTGGAGCACAAGTGAAGTTAAAAGCCCAGTGGCCCATATTTAAGAGGCAAAGAGAATCGGACGCCGCTGTGGCCCGATCGAATCAAAACAAGTTAAATGCTGCGAAGAAGATATATCACCACACTTTGGGGGCAGGTGGGTACAAGGCTGCCGTGCCTAAGTGGGAAGCCTTCGAAGCACGACTGCTTGATAACGGGATCAGGCCACAGACAAAGGACTGGCCCGATAGGTCCAAGTTTTGGTTGTTCGCGCATGGGGCAGGGTTGGACCCTGTGTCAGGGAAGATTGTTGCTCAGGGAAAATGGGCGGACAAAATTGTGTTTATAACCAAAGAACTTGAGAAGGCAATAGAGCTAGTTCGCAAAGGACTGTACAAAGTAGACAGAGAGAAAGACGAGCTGTCACTCGCACTCGGGAATCCTGAGAAAGTTGGACGATGTCGAGGCTATGGATCCGGAGTTAGTTGGTATAAAGGTTTTCCGGCAGACGCTGATACTTATAGAAGCCGTGAGAGAAAGAAGAAGGAGGACAGAGACCGGTTATCGGCATTGGAACAAAAAGTGCAGCAGATGCAGCATGACCTTATTAGTCAGAAAAAGGCATCTCAGCAGGAGATAGAAGGTCCTGAAGCCGCCCCATCTGATCAGCGGAAAAGCAGCGTGGGTTCCACGCAGCTACAACATTCTGAACACGAACCGGCGTCAGCTCACTACCCCGTGGATGATATCACAGAGAAGACAGACTGTGAGCTACATAGCACGATGAAGAACATGTCCTTCAAGGTGGCGGTCGGCTATGTTTTACCAAATGAGCCTGGAGCAACATACCATAACGGCCCAATTGCAGCTGGCTATTATCGTGTCGCGGTGGATGACATTGAGCCGTTATATGCTGATCTGAGTCTTGACATTCCTGGAGGTGACGGCGAGAAGACACTCGGAGAAGCCAAGAAGAACATCATTCTCTGGAAGAAGGAACACATCGTGTTTCCAAACTTGCCGCCAAGGGCACCAACTTCTCCGACTAGCACTCCCCCAACTCCTCCGAGTAGCGGTCCTCCCTCACCTCAAGATCCACCCTCCCCACATCAAGATCCCTCCTCCCCACATCAAGATCCACCCTCCCCACGTCGTGACGACGATCAGGACCCCAGCGCGAGTCCATCGCCCGCGCGGTCGCAGCAAGAGAGTACTGTGCGCACTGTTTCACGCAAGCTAAAGTACCCGTCGACATATACACAGAGGTGCAGTTTAAACTACCCGCAAGAAACTCGAGAGGAACGCGAGTTGCTAAAGCCTCTTCCAAAGAGAGCTTATGACTTGACTCCAGATGAACTCGAGAGGGAGGTGCGGGCTGATGTGAAAAAACAATTGGGACCGAAGCGGCGCCCGCCAAAGGAGGTGATACCACCGGAAAAAGTTGAAACTTTATTGAAGAACTTATCGAGTGGACCGCCGCCACAACCACCTAGTCCGCCTAGCGACTACGACCGTACTCTGGGCAAGGTAATTCGTGAAGAGAAGGAGAAGCAGACGGAGTCATTTCTTAGAAAGAAAGAGCAGATCAAGATGGCAGCAGAGAAGGAGAAGCAGGAGAAGGAGGCGGCATTTCGCCTAAAGAGGCAGCAGATGAAGAAATCCGGGAAACAAGTGCCCCAGCTTGGAGAACAGCCAAATCAGTCGGTCCCCGCGTTCAAGGTGATGCCCGATAAGGTAGTAGACCAAGGCACTTTTCGTATAGAGGACCCATACCCCACAGAGTATGAGTATGCATGGCAATATGTCTACGGGAGCACCCTGGTCAGACCTGAGCTCGTCAACTCTCTGACGACACAACTGCGCCGTTTGCATACGTGGTATGAGCATGCCGTAGAGGCCAAACATGATGCTTTCTGGGTTTCAGTCAAGAAAGAGCATTTCCAATTCCAGGATGACTTGATGTATGTGCCGTTTTCGGAAATTTTTCAATTATTCAACCAAGACTCCCTCGACAAAGCCCTCGTCAGTTTGTATTGTTTGTAAGTGATTTAGTTTTGCAATTTAATTAAGTCTCTAGCTCAGCTCGTTCGTTGTGAATTATCTAACTATATTATTATGTATGCAGAATGAAGATCACTGAATGCAGAAACCGCGTCTTTAGTATTGGGTTCATTGACCCATATTTCTTTCATTCAGTTGTCGTCAAGTACAATGCCGAAGTCATAGAGAATAACTTGCTCAAGTGTTTAGTGAGGCAAAATACCTGCGAAGAAATACTTTTTCCTTACAACTTCTCGTGAGTGTTATTTTACCTCTTCTATCCATTCTATTTTGCTTACTCCTTGTTTTTAGTGTAGTCGATGAATCATGGACATATAAACGTGTGCAGAGACCACTGGATTTTGCTAATCATTAGAGTTGACCAAGGAGTCGTTCAAGTCATGGACTCGTTAAGGAAAAGTATGGACTTGTGGGACGACCTGAAAGAAATTCTTGACAAGTAATTTCAGTCATCATCACTCTATATCGACCTCTTTCGTTCATTTTGTGATATCAACTAATTAATAACTCATTTCATTATTTTCTTCTGCCGGGCAGGGTTTGGGAACGGTTTAAGAAGAAGGTTAAAGGGAAATGGGAAGATAAGCTGTATTTTTATGAAACCAACGTAAGTATAGTAGTACATATATATGTCTGCGCAACTATTTAATTTCAGTTTCAATACCATTATCATGCTTGATTGTTATTTTGATTAAATTCTTTTTTTTTGTAAAGTGGTGTATGAAGCAGGCACAAGGGACAAATTTATGTGCCTACTACGTTTTCGAGTACATTCGTCTTTTTGTCACTGAGCGGAATAGAGAAACCAGAACTGCAAACGTATGTATACAATATTCAAATATTAGGTTGAATTTCATTCATAAATTAATTTATGATGATTTCAAACACCTCACACATATATTTCTTATATTGATCTAGATGGAAAAAGATCGGGACAAGCTACTACCACAGCTGCGCCTAAAAGCAATTCAAGAGGAATTGGCGGGATTTTTGAACAGGGAGGTCCTGAACAAAAACGGAGAATTTTATCACGGTGATACTTATTGTATTCCGTAGAGAAACATGCTTTCGGTGTAGTAGCTGTCCGTCCTTGACGTGTGAGAAACATGCTTTCGGTGTAGTATAAACTCCCGGCCATGCATGTATGTTATGAATCATACTCCCGGTCGTTAATTATGTGTATGACTTTATGTATATGATTACTTATTATGTGTATGACTTTATGTGTTTGTATGATTACTTATTATGTGTTTTCTACTAGTGAAAAAAAAACGAAACAAAAAGCAAACAAAAAAACGAAACTAAAATATATAAAAAAAGCAGAAACACTTTGGTCCCGGTTGGTTCCCGGGCGTGGCGCGCGCAGCGCTGCCCACGTGGAGACACTTTGGTCGCGGGTCGTGGACACCCGGGACCAAAGAGCCCCCCCCCCCCCCCCCCCCCCCTCCTAGTCCCGACCCTTTAGTCCCAGGTCCAGAACCGGGACGAAAGGCCCTCTGGACCCGCGACTAAAGGTCGGTTTTCTACTAGTGTCAGGTAGCTCCTCGGCCCGTCCCAGCCGTGGCCAGGATGGCGATGGCCATCGTGGTGGTAAGTGGTAACCATCTTTGTGGCCATGATCTGTTAAGATTCGCCTCCTTACCCTTGGTCTTTTGAATGCCTACGACAGGTAGAAGCTGAGTGGTCAAACCCTGGTATGTTGTGGGAATGCCCCATCAGAATTCTATTTTGGCTCACGCGATTCTGCAATTTTGTGTTGAGTGAAGTAGCATTAGCTTGGGAAAGCTGTTCAGTTTGGATGTCCAAACTGTACCCAAAATGCTCTTGAGCATGAATGCTACTACTGCTCCGAGTGCTGATTTTTGAGGTTTGAAGTGGTGACTGTGTTCTGCACACGGAACCGTAGTCTTAGTTTTATGTGTTCTCCTGACATAATGGCACTGTATCGATTACTAATGTGGTAGCCCAATTTAATGCGTTTGTCTTGCTGGACGAGAAAAAGAATTTTATCAGCGGCTTCAGAAAGATCACCGTCTGCTATGCAGCCAATTATGTGGCACAGCTGTTGTTCATGAAAGGAGCTCGGTGCTCCTCGTCAGATCATCCAATTTTAGTCAGTTCGTTGACATCTGATAACATTGGAACATACAGAGATCATCTCATATTAATGATTTGTAGATCATCCAACTTGAATTACTATAGAAGATTATGCAATATTTAACACCTTCAGCAGGTACGTGCTGGTCCGTTTGGTTAGTTAGAAGCATCTCATCTCTCTTCCGTTGTACTACTAGGTACAACGGTAACGGAATGGAAATACAGATATATAAATGGAATTTTGCGGAACGAAACGGAAACTTTATGCGGAAACGGAAACGGAACAACATATTCCGTGGAACGACCACGGAGATAAAAATCCGATTAGCTAATACGAAACTCTGCTTTTTACTATGTGGTGGTTTTCAAATCCAGAAGGCCCAATAATTTTAGTGAAAACATTTAGCCACAATCCAAGATATAAATAAAAAAATAAAAAGATCTGAAGCTACCATGTTTAGGTCATATTCACTCGCATATCACCTCCCTTTTGAGTCGTTCCCAATTCAACATTTCAGTGTTGCACTAGCGTTAGAGAGGATAGCAGATTTTTTTAATGTTGCCAAAGTTGATAGCTTATGCACACTATATTATATAATCATGATATCTCATTATATTTTATTTCATCTTAGAAACTTGACAAGTTTGTTGGTTTGATTGATTTTTCCTGCATTATTTAAGGGGTCTCTTGATTTCGGCAAATATCCACTTTATGTTCCATGTCCGCACCGTATTCGGTCCAGATATGTTCTGTATTTATTTCGGGGTCCCTGTATATTCGTTTCCGTTGCCGCAGAAAAATATGAAAACAAATGTGACAGCACTCAGTTCCGTCCGTACCGTCTCCGTTTTCATCCCCACTCTTAGGAGTTAGGAATACTCTAATAAAAAAGTGGTTTAGAGTGCAAACTAATTTTTTCAACGATTCTAAAGACTATGTGCAAGTCAGACACCCTAAACCGAGAACAATACATTTTTCTTACATGTGAGCCCCCACTCCTAAGAGTTTTAGGTCTTTAAATACAGTTATCTCTCAAACCATTAACCCAATCGACAACCTGCTTTCATCGTTGATTTATTTGTGAGGAGGACATCGCTACAAGATTCCATGTTAATACATTTTGACAACTTCTCCTAATAATTATCAATTTATTTACACTTATCTGTCAGATTTATATACTACTTAAATATTAGATTATAATAAGTCGGTTGTTAAGTTACTGCACGCCATTCCACACTGATGAAAGACTTGCATAATACTGAATTTATGGTATGATATCACATCTTAGTTGTTGAAAACACTTGAACACCCGCTTTCTAGCTCTACATAACATTGCAAAGTCTAAAACATGTAAAAAATATATGATAGGTATGCTATTCTATTGGTAGTTATTTGCTCTTAACCTAGCAACCAAAATAATATAATCTGGCACCCATTACGACGATTTGTTCTCTCCGAAATATAGCAACATGAGATGTATTTTCGAAACTAGCGTTGAGACAAAACTCAAAGGTGAAGACACAATGCTAATCGAATTAGTTTTAGGAGAGAACTAATTTTAAATATTATCAATTAATATGATGATGTTCGCATCAGTTACTCTCTCAGTCCCGGTGTTTAGGTCCTCTAGTGATCTGCAGCGCGACTAAGGTAGAAATCTATTTGGGCACGTTCGTTCTCTAAATCTCGTACGTTGTTTAAGAGAACTAATTCTACATCTTAGCAATTAATACGATGATGTCTACATGAGTTACTCCCTCCGTCCCGGTGTTTAGACTAATCGCAATGGGTAGTATCATCGATCGATATCATGCATATGATACTAGTGTATGATACTACCCCCACAATGCATAGTATCATATAGTAGTATCATAACCACATCTCATTTATTTGTTTGTAGTATCCTATAAATATGTGTACAAGATTAACTTGCTATTAAAATATCTTATTTTACGTGATATGATGATACCGTAAAATAGGTAGATACTACTATCCTCTTTTTTTTCCATTAATTACTGTGCCACATCAGATTTTTGCCAACATGACATGCATGATACTAGTTATGATACCCCCATTGTGGCTAGTCTTAGGTCCTCTAGTGATCTGCAGCACGACCAAGGTAGAATCTATTGGGCATGTTAGTTCTCCAAATCTCATACGTTTCCACCAAATAGCGCTCCGTTTTTAAGTATAGCCATTAATCCTGGGATGGTAACCATCGTCTTTGGCCTAGAGAAATACTTTCGGGTTTGCATGCGCGTGTAGATAGGAAAACCCCGAGCCAAAATCTCCGCCATGCATTGGTTAGGGCATGTACAATGGAGTGACGTCAGCCTTCTCTTAGCGTTGACACGTAGGATATTTGTCTAGTTGGAGGAGAGAGGATGAAGAAAGGGGACGCTGCCTTCCCTTAGCCAAGAGATGATCTCTTACGAAATAAGGGAAGACTAATTTCACCATTGTGCCATTTGTCTTCCCTTAGAAATACAATTTCCTACTAAAATATAATTAATTCTCATTAATTGCTAGGGATGGCAATAAGAGGTAATGCATTGTACAACTTATAATTTTGTCTTCTCTAGATGACGTGGATGGCTAAGAGAAGCCGCGCCTTACCTACCATTGTACATGCCCTTAGTTTCCAAAATATCACAGTTTGTTTCTCCCTCCATCTTTTTCCGGAACCGCGCCAAATCCTTCTCCGCACGCGCAATTAGCGTTCGATTTCCCAGTCACGCGCGTTGTCATCTCTCGGCTCGCCAATTCCTTCCATAAGTACCCAACAGATCTGCAGATACGATTCCAATTCTTCTTGTCTCTCTTTCCAACAATGGTGCCTGGCCAAGAAAGTTCTTCACGACGGCCTCCACCTCTAGGTTTAGTTAGGCTACGGGCAGCTCCCTTCAACCCAACGGCCGGGGACACTACAAGAAATATGCTGACCCATGACCCTCAAATTTGGTCAATAAAAGGTCATAATTTGGACACGCAAGCGACAGATGGCAGTATACACTGCCACATGGGCACGATTGATGAGGTGGTTGTCCAGTCGTTCCTCATAGGCTACTGCTGTCTACGTTATGACCAATTTGTGTAAAAAAATATGACTTTTCGGACCAAATTGTTCGTTATTTTTTTGATTCGGACCCTACAAAACAGCGCATGACCAAGTGGGTTAAAATGGTTATAGATCTATGACCAATATTTTCTAAGTCACTATCAAAAGGTCACAAGTTGGCATATTTCACGTAGTGGGATAGGACCGTGCTGTGCTTCGGCGTTCCAGCGGCCAACCCTGTGCGTCGCGTCGGGCTAATGCGTCCGCACAGTTCCACCTTCATCGGCGGGATCGGCAGCCAATTCTCTGGTGGTTTCGCGGCCGGGGCAGTGAGCGAGAGTGGCGCCGGGGTAACGAGCGGGAGCAGCGCAGGGAAATGTGGCGGCCTGCAGCTGGGATAGTGAGCGGGGCCGGCAGAGGAACAATGAGCAAGCGTAACCCTATCACCGTCGACCCGTCGCCATCAACAATCTCAGGCAAGCAACTTCATGCCGCGGACCCTCCGCTGAATCTTGAAGGCGGTTTCGGCATCAACACGAAGTCTAGTTTCTTCCAGCCGAGCAGGAGCAGCGGGATCAGTTGCAATACATGTACGATTTAGGTGTTTGTGTAGGGTTTTAGAGGATTAGATCCAGTACTGTTTTTAAGTCATTTTCATGTTGTTCAATATTAGATCCAATACTCGTTTTAGGTGATTGTGTAGGGTTTTAGATTATTACAATTGTTATATATTGTTATTTTGTAGATGATTGTGTACTGTTGTAGTTTTAGAATGGTGTAGATTATCATGTTTACGATTTTAGATGATTAGAAAGGTGTATGTAATTTTAATTCCACATTCAACTCTATTCAGATTAGTCTATACCGTTGATGCGGCTACAACCGCCCGTTGGAAACCCCAACAGGAAGGTATGAAGCAGCACAGTAGCAGTTTTCTCTTGATTGCAAAACCAAGCTTATCGAACCAGTAGGAGTTGGAAGAGCTGCAACATGGTGTCAGAATTATTCTGGCGCTTGTAGCTTTGACGTGGACCTGCGCATAACACAATCAAAATACTTTGTACCAACGTAACAGGAAGGTTGTCAATCTCCCTGGCTTGCTGAATACAAAGGATTAAACGTATGGTGTAGAGAATAAAAGTAAATGCAAAAATGAACAGCGAGGAAATGAGTGCAGAACGTGATGGAAACGGTGTTTGTATCAGTGTAAAATAAAGGACCGGGGTCCATAGTTCAATAGTGGTGTCTCTCCATAAAACAGATAAACTAACATGTTGGGTAAACAAATTACAGCTGGACAATTAACAAATGGCAAGGGCATGACAATGCATATTATGACAAGAACAAGTTTATTGTGATATTTATTGGGCAGTACAACGAGATACATAGGCCGCTTGCTAGCTGCATCTATGACTAATAATCCACCTGCAGGATAACATCCGTGTCTCCCACAAGTATTAAGTTGCAAGCAACAGATAATTGCAATAAGCAAAGTGTGTAATGTAAATAATGCAAATGACACGTAGACATAGAACCGTTCTTTTCTCCCTAGTGGCAACAACACATCCAGGGCCTTAGTCGTTTCTGTCATCTCGAGCCCAGGCTACCGAAGCATGAACCCACTATCTAGCATAAATACCCCTCTTGGAGACACTAGCAACTACTTGGCCAAAGCAACCACTAGCATCGGAGAGCATGCAAGAACATAGATAACACATATAGATAGATAGATGAACAAACTTGATCATAACTTCACAATTTATCGGATCCCAACAAACACAACATGTAGCATTACATAAAGATGATCTTGATCATGTTAGACAACTCACAAGATCTAAACATGATGGCACAAAGTGGAGAGACTACCATCTAGCTACTGCTATGGACCCGTAGTCCGTGGAGAACTACTCACACATCACTCCGGAGGCAGGCATGGCGATGTAGAGCCCTCCGGTGATGATCTCCCCTCTGGCAGGGTGCCGGGAAGAGCTTCAGAACCCTCCCGGTCTAGGGTTGATGACGACGGCGGCAACGGAACTTTTCGTGGATTTCTGATCGGGTATTTAGGTTTTCGGGAGACGGAGAATATATAGGCGAAGGGGCGACTTGAGGGGCCACCGGAGGGCACCAGATGACCCCCCGGCGAGGCCCCACCTTCTGCCGCGCCGAGGTGGCGTCTGGGCCCCCTAGGTCGACACCTCAGCTGCCCTTTGAACTTCGTCTTCGTGTCGGTGAAAAACTGGGCTCCGTAAATTTTCGTCCAATTCCGAGAATATTTCCCGACTACCTTTTTTGAAACAAAAAGACAGCAGAAAACAGGAACTGTCACTGTGGCATCTTGTTAATAGGTTAGTCCCAGAAAATGCATAAAATGATATATAATGCAAATAAAACATGTAGCATTTGTTATAAAACAAACACGGAACATCAAAAATTATAGATACGTTTGATACGTATCAAACGTAGCTTATGTTATTTCTTTATATTATTAAATTTGTGTAATTTTTTTAGCTGATTTTGGAAGATCATCGTTTGAGCAAGCGGAAAGTAGTAAGCAGGGTGCGAGTAGAGGGTTTGGCCAGGCCAAAGGCATAAACTTGAGTAAGTTTTTGAACATTTTGCTGTCTACATTATCCATAATTAGTGCACCACAGCAAGTTAGATTTGAGTAGTCTGTTTGTCTTGGTAGATGGCCCAGCAAGTGGCAGTGGCTTGGGTGAAGGCTACCGCGGAAGTGGATACAACCCTAATTTTGAGAACGCATGTAGAAGCTAATCCTCCCAAGGCTATAGATTTGAGTAAGTTTCTATCATGATATTTCACTGTTATTTGTATTTTTAGGTAAAGAAAGAATCATTAGAAACGAGAAAATCGAAAAACAGATCACAAATTGCACAGTTTCTCTGTCGGGACACAAATTAACTTACACCAACTACAAGGCCGATGACATATATTATTTGTTAGCCATAAATATTTACAGAAAGAAGGGAAGCCCATGTTGAAGAAAACCAAAAGCAACGTTTGGTCAATCTATTCTCTTTATCAAATTGAGCCTTCTACCTTTAATGATGAACCCACAATGAAGGCCAGATTCAATTATTGTCATCTTGATGAGAAGTGGTTCTATCGCATAAGAAAGAAATAAAATGTATTTTTGAGCCATATAGAGGAAGCCCCAAAGAGAGAGACTATATCCAGAAATTAATGTTTCTTTCTGCAATGCTAGACCAAGATATGATGACGAAGGAAATTGTAGATTTGACGGGAACATAGGAGTTTGGGCTTATGTTGAATGGGCTCAAACATAGAAGAGAAGTGCTAATAAGGTCATGTACTTCTAGAAATTCAACTATTTTTGTATAAAGGGCTTTATTACTTAACGAGTTTTAAGCATTACACCCGGACTCTGTATAGACATGCACACAACCGCAATCCAACCGAACGAAAAACAAAAAATGTAGCACTAGACGAATTACAATCATGAGTAAGTAAAACGACAATGTCTAGGACGAACGCCAAAGCCTATGGAGGACCAATCAGGCGATCAAGAGACCATCCATGTCGAATAAAAATATCCTTCGCCACCTTTTCCAGACGTGTACATGACTCCGTAAAGAGGTCTCGATGCCCCACCCGTTGTAGCCAAACATTATTTGTGTGCACTGAACTAATTTTTGTCCATGTTGTATGATATTCTTGAGCCACCAAGCATGCATGAGGGAGATCATAAGGAAGAAGGGTTCCATTCACTATGATGTACCACACTTTTTGAAGAAAAAGGTTCTGAGAGAGAAGGGAAATTGCCTATCCATTTGACAATTGACAAGGAGTACGTAGACGAGGCAATTGGGTGGCTTAACGCAAACTTTACTTTTTTGTCCAATATCATGAGACGTGTCCGCGGATAGTTTGGGGAACAACTTTGCACATTTCTGTTGGAGATGCTCTGAGCTGGACGGCTGGTTCGGGGCTTTCGTTGAGTCTGCTAGAGTTGCTTCGGTCTGAGTCCAAATCTTGGGTTTGGTTTCCAATATGTTCTTGTGAGCAGTGAAATGGCACATTGTCGCGTCGTATCCAGAAAATCTTGCGTGCTACTTTTACTAACGACGCGCATGCGCCCATCGAGAAGAGAGACAGTTCATACGAACACGGCCACCCTGCGACCTGTATTTACTTCATCTCGGGAGCTCCAACGGCCGATATCATACTATCATCCTAACCGCATTTACTCATACTTTAAGCTCGGGAATTCGAAACGGAGCACCTCTATATGCAGGCGTAAGCGGTGTGACACTGACTATACATGCGTCCGTGGTTCTGCACTACGGGAAAACTGTTAATTCCCGACGGCCTTTCATATGCCGACTGCATTTTATCGGGGCCGTCGGCATATAAGGCATATCCCGTGGGTATTTTTAATGGCTGTCGGCATACAGAAACCGTCGGCATATCGGAGTTACGCCGACGGTTTTTCTTTTGCGGGCCGTCGGCATATGACCTGCCACGTGGCAGTTCTGTTCGTTTGTCTGGCGGAGGACTAACGCCGGCAGCTGTACGCCGACGGCTGCGTGTAGGAGCCGTCGGCATTTGGTTTTTACTTCCAAAATTAATGTGCGGAGAAGGGGGTTCGAACCCTGTACCTTCAGCAAAGGTGGATTTGCTCCAGTAACCAACTAACCTGGCGATGATTCTTGTACAGACTCTATACACAATAGTACATATTCACGCATATTCAGCAGATACCAATGCACATTCGTTTTCTGGTGCCTACCTACAAGCAGGGATCGAACCTTGGACCTCAATATTAATTCGGTGCACTCGGCTAACGTCTCGTTGGCAAAGTTCAGTATAAGTACAGGATACCTAACATGTTGCATGCCAAATGCATAAATAGTGTTAGCTAGTTGGCTCGGTGGCTTTATTTTTTGCACCATATTTTTTCACTTTCCCCCACACTACGTCACGTACAATGACACATTGCGACGGATTTCCATTTTTTATTTTTTTTTGAATTCTTTATGTTGATTTCAAAATGCGATCAAAATTGACGACATGACCGTTCTAAGTTAGGGGTTGAATCTTGCCAAAATTTTGGTGTATCTCTCATTAAATAACTATTTGTGTACCTGAAAATGATTTTTTAACAAAAATAACGAGAGAACTACGAGGCAACTGTAGTTCAAATTTGACCCGTTTCCAGCTCTTTGTGAATGATTTTTTTGAAAAGTTTGTAAAAACTCATGTTTATTATTTTCCCTAGAAACTAGTACACATAAAGGGACTCCATGCCAAAGGATTTCTTTTTTTTGAGTATTTTTTCACTTTCTTTGCTTTTTTCGAAAACATTGTCAAAATGGCCGCCATGACCATTCATTGAAAGGGGACGAATTTTCCAAAGCTATCGATGGTTCTGTGATATAATAACTACTTGAGTATCTTAAAATGATTTTTGTAAAAATATCAGAGCAAACTATCACACAGTTGTAGTTCAAATTTGAATTACTTTTAAAAATCGGCATAAAGTAATTTAAATGGGCGAAATTAGGTAGAAAGCGAGAAAATTCCTAATACTTGGGGATTATCCATCACATATGGACTACTTTGTGTGATAATTGTAAGGGTTACAATTTGCACCATATTTTTTGTAGTTGCTTCACAAAAACCCCATTTTTGGCACTTAGAAAATGAAAAATGATATTTCTAAAAATAATTTGACAACTCAATTTGGCAACATTGTTTCCCATACCAAGATACACCTATGTGTCAAATATGGGCACTTTGTCACAAACTATGCTATGAGAATGGCCATAACTTGGTCATTTGGTTTCAAATCTATACATGTTTATAGATGATAGACCTTTTTGTGAATGATTTTTTTGAAAAGTTTGTAAAAACTCATGTTTATTATTTTCCCTAGAAACTAGTACACATAAAGGGACTCCATGCCAAAGGATTTCTTTTTTTGAGTATTTTTTTCACTTTCTTTGATTTTTTTGGAAAACATTGTCAAAATGGCCGCCATGACCAATCATTGAAAGGGGACGAATTTTCCAAAGCTATCGATGGTTCTGAGATATAATCACTACTTGTGTATCTTAAAATGATTTTTGTAAAAATATCAGAGCAAACTATCACACAGTTCTAGTTCAAATTTGAATTACTTTTGAAAAATCGGCATAAAGTCATTTAAATGGGCGAAATTAGGTAGAAAGCGAGAAAATTCCTAATACTTGGGGATTATCCATCACATATGGACTACTTTGTGTGATAATTGTAAGGGTTACAATTTGCACCATATTTTTTGTAGTTGCTTAAAAAAACCCATTTTTGGCACTTAGAAAATGATATTTCTAAAAATAAGTTGACAACTCAATTTGGCAACATTGTTTCCCATACCAAGATACACCTATGTGTCAAATATGGGCACTTTGTCACAAACTATGCCATGAGAATGGCCATAACTTGGTCATTTGGTTTGAAACCTATACATGTTTATAGATGATAGACCTTTTTGTGAATGATTTTTTTGAAAAGTTTGTAAAAACTCATGTTTATTATTTTCCCTAGAAACTAGTACACATAAAGGGACTCCATGCCAAAGGATTTCTTTTTTTGAGTATTTTTTCACTTTCTTTGATTTTTTCGAAAACATTGTCAAAATGGCCGCCATGACCAATCATTGAAAGGGGACGAATTTTCCAAAGCTATCGATGGTTCTGAGATATAATCACTACTTGTTTATCTTAAAATGATTTTTGTAAAAATATCAGAGCAAACTATCACACAGTTCTAGTTCAAATTTGAATTACTTTTGAAAAATCGGCATAAAGTCATTTAAATGGGCGAAATTAGGTAGAAAGCGAGAAAATTCCTAATACTTGGGGATTATCCATCACATATGGACTACTTTGTGTGATAATTGTAAGGGTTACAATTTGCACCATATTTTTTGTAGTTGCTTAAAAAAAACCCATTTTTGGCACTTAGAAAATGAAAAATGATATTTCTAAAAATAATTTGACAACTCAATTTGGCAACATTGTTTTCCATACCAAGATACACCTATGTGTCAAATATGGGCACTTTGTCACAAACTATGCCATGAGAATGGCCATAACTTGGTCATTTGGTTTGAAACCTATACATGTTTATAGATGATAGACCTTTTTGTGAATGATTTTTTTGAAAAGTTTGTAAAAACTCATGTTTATTATTTTCCCTAGAAACTAGTACACATAAAGGGACTCCATGCCAAAGGATTTCTTTTTTTGAGTATTTTTTCACTTTCTTTGATTTTTTCGAAAACATTGTCAAAATGGCCGCCATGACCAATCATTGAAAGGGGATGAATTTTCCAAAGCTATCGATGGTTCTGTGATATAATCACTACTTGTGTATCTTAAAATGATTTTTGTAAAAATATCAGAGCAAACTATCACACAGTTGTAGTTCAAATTTGAATTACTTTTGAAAAATCGGCATACAGTCATTTAAATGGACGAAATTAGGTAGAAAGCGAGAAAATTTCTAATACTTGGGGATTATCCATCACATATGGACTACTTTGTGTGATAATTGTAAGGGTTACAATTTGCACCATATTTTTTGTAGTTGCTTCACAAAAAACCCCATTTTTGGCACTTAGAAAATGAAAAATGATATTTCTAAAAATACTTTGACAACTTTCTCCGATGTTCATGGTTTCAGACACGACATATGTGTCAAATATGAGAACTTCTAAAAAATGGTGGTTCAAATTTTGCAACAATGATTCACACAAAATAATCCATTTTTGTTACTCAAAAAATAAAAATAAAAGAAAAGAAATACGTTAAAAAAAGGGAGGCAGACAAATTGGGCCGGCCACCAAACCCCACCTGCAGCCCAACCAGCCCAAGCCCACCTACGCTTGACCTAATCCCCACTCGCACATCAACACCAGCCACACTACACCACACAATGCACGCACACCCTACTCTCCCCCTCATCCTCCCCCGCGCCGCCAGTCTCCACCTCCCCTTGATCTGCTTCCGCGTCGCCAGGACAGCGCCGCCGTGGCCGGGCCCGGCGCCCCGAGCTCCTCCCCCTAGACGTTCACATCTTCACCACTCCCAGTCCCTCCTCTCCTTCTCCCCCAGCCCATCGTCACGCCAGATCGCCCACCGCCCGCCTCTACCTCGCCGGACAGAGAGGCGCCGCCTCCCAGCGACCACGGCGTTGAGGCTGGCTGGATCGCCGGCGCGCGTGTGCGAGCGCGTGGCCGACCTAGGGTTTGCGGTTACATGCTCGAGCCCAAACCGCAGCTGGAGCCGTTCTTGCCTCGGCCACCAACCGGACGGCACGACCAGCGAACAAGCTGGGGTACGTAGCTCACAAAACGATTTCTCCTTACTACTTTCAGTAGAATCTCCGATTCATCAAAACTCTTATTCTTGGTTGAATTCTTGGAGTAGAACGCTCGTGCAATATTTCTTTTCTTGGAGTACAGTTTTGCAATATTTCTTGTAGTAGCTTGCTCTGTAGTATTCATGTTGCTTGATTGGAGTAGCATTCAGGTTGACGATTGCAAGTGCTTGACTGTGTACTGCTACTGCCTGTAGCTTCTGTCTGTTTCTCCTATTCAACTGATTGCAGTATGCCAGTAGCTTATGTGTACTGCTACGTATCTTCTTTGATTAGGAAATTGTACTCCAAGAGTAGAATTTCTCCTAAGGTTGTAGGCTTGTAGCTAGGTTAATGTCTGCTCTAGTAGGACTGTAGTAACTTTGTTCAGATTCCAAGCTTCAATATTGGAGCACTGCCTTTCTTGTCTTGTAACCATGTACCAGCTTGTCAATTCTTGGAATCCTTTTCATATTCATAACAACCAACCAAACCTTGCTGTATATGAAGAAGTTGACGCCATTTTAACTTGTTGGACTGATATGAACTAGTATGGGCATCTATGTGCCATTTCTAAAACTGATGTGATGTAGTGTTCATGTATTTTCTGTCACTGCTGATGAACTACAATCAATCTCCATTCTACTGTTCTCTATTTATACTGTTCTCTACTACATAGAACTGATATGATGATTGCCTTGTGAATAAGTGATTTGTTACATATCTTAAAACGACTCTATTTTGTTCTGGGCCTTTTGGCTGTGTTAGATTTACCTTGTATGTTCTGTTCACAGTGTTGTGTTAGGTTTGCCGCCGCGGCCGTGTCCCCGCTCCTCCGGTCGCCGCAGCAGCGCCTCCCGGTCGTTTCCTCTGACGTGCTCGCCGCCGAAGCAGCCGGTGAGACCTCTCATCCCCCTAGACCCATCCCATCTTGCATGACCATCTTGGCTATATATTTGTTAAACAGTAGGCACATATAGAAAATGTAGCTATATATATGAATGGGGTAGTATATTTCATGTAACAACACATTTTTTTCTTTTTTCCTTTTACATTATCTTCTCTAAGACATAACCAGGAATATGTCAATGATTTTTCTGTGCTCTCCTTTTACAGTGCGGATGAAAAATATCATAAGGTGGCGAAGATGATCTTGTGCAAGTATGGAGCATGGATAACAGGAAGATGGTAGCAGCTGTGACTTTTCCAGAATTTGGTTTGGTATGTTTCTCGATCTGTTTAATTTGGCATCATTTTTCTCATTGTACTCTCCAGTTTAGCTGTGCTTTTGTTGAACAGTAGGCACATATGGAAACATGCTGCTATATATATGAATGGGTAGTATCTACACCTCTGTTACCGCACAAAATTATTGACTTGACAATTTATGTGGCAATAGTTGGCTACACAAGTGAATGTTGTACCATTGTTTGTATTTTAACATGACATCCGACAAAGTCATTGCTATAAGTTATGCCTGCCCATGGATGGATAAAATAATAGTTGTATCCTTACCATTGTAATGTTATATCTTTCTGCAAGCATAAACTATCGAAATATCAATATACTTGTGGAAAATTCCAGGAGCTATACATTCTGAATGAAACACTATGTATCCTATGTGTTGGAACATAGCTTGTGTTTTCAATCGGCTTTATAAGTGTGACAGGATAGCAGATAAGCATTGTGTATGAATGGGTAGAAACTGCATGTTCTCCCGAGAATTTTCAATGCCTTTTGAGCTTGGTCTATCTACTTTTCTGGCTGTTCTTTTAACAGTTTTCTTGCTTTTTACAGGTGGCTGAAGCAGTTGCAGTTGGTGGGATGCAACTAAATTTGGGCTTTAAGCATTTGTAATTGGTGGGCCGAAACTAAATTGTATTGTATTAACCATTTTTCAAGGTCAATAGTGTGATTCCTAGTGCTAAATCACTTATGTAATTAGCCTTTTATGGGCTAATAATTTTTTTTGGCTGTGGTCAGTGTGTATGCCGACAGCCTTATCCAGGTTTGCCGACGGCTTAAATGTTGCAGCAAGTAAACCAGGTGTTGCCACGTGGCCGTCGGCAAACTTGTGGCCGCCGTTAGATGACCGTTTCTGTTACTTTGTTTGCCGACGGCTTTGTTCGCCGACGGCCAATGAAAACCGTCGGCACTGTGTTGTATGCCGACGGCTTCCATATCCCGACGGTATTTTGTTCATATGCCGACCGAGAAGAAGACGACGGCCAAAAACCGTCGGCATAAGTATTTGCCGTCGGCATAGGTGTTTGCCGACGGTATTACCGTGTTTGTAGACGGTTTTTGGCCGTCGGGAATTACCTTTTTTCCTGTAGTGCTAGTACTAGTCGTAGCTAGCAGGGGTCCGAGGCGAGAAGAGCAGTAGACAAAGAGCACCGTCACCATGAGTGACAGCGAGGAGGAGTTCCATAGTGCAGAGGACATGGAGGCCGAGATGGAGGCTCAAAGGAAGAGGGAGGCCGTGCTCAACTACTGGGCTGCACTGAAGAAAGACGACAAGACGCTCAAGAGGTTTTCTCTTGACTATCTTGAGCACAAGATATTATCTTGGTCCGTCCAGGACATCTTCAACAAGGACCTCCTCAAGCAGCAGGTGACGTACCACTGACACACTCGAGTTTCCGATCCCTGTGTTTCTTGCAAGTTGCTCCCACATTTCAACTCGATCGGTCGCTTCTTTTGTATGTCTTGATTCCAAAATATGATTCCACACTTTGTCGTTCTTTCGGGCTGTGATTGATCTTATAAGCCATCCTCTCCTGCTGTTTTAATAGCTGAACTGATGGTACTCCTTTTCCACTAAAAAAACCGCTTCCTCAAAGGGATGCACTGAAAATACGTAAACTCTTAAGTCATTGATAAGTGTATCTAGGTGAGTTCTTAGATGGACCATCCGAATCTTTTTACATCAGCATAGATTTTGTATGCGTAACTATATTATGGAATTCTCCCGAAATTTTGTCAATATATAATAGCTATTTATGGAAATTTTTCCAAACAAATTGCATTACGGTTTACTTTTCGCTTTCGTAAGCCGAACAGATTATAGTAGAATCATAAGTAGGTTTCTCTAAAAAAATTGCATTATGATTTTTCACTTTGAGGAAGGGAACAGAACACAGTTGATTTCTGTTTGATCACAAAAGAATATAGTCGATGTCTTAGAGGACAATTTTTTAGGGATTTTAGATGAGATGCTCTTTTACAAAGTCCTATTATGGCAACAGAATCTCTGGGCTACAGGCCTTCTCGGCCCAAGTTGTGGGCAATGCCCATCTAGGCTCTAGCCTCTCGACAAGGCCCATTCAACGCTCTCCCTTCTCGTGCTCTGTGTTTCCTTGCCAGGGAAATGATGAGTCGAGCTTCTCCAATAGAGGCTGCTCTGCTACCCTGCACGAACAGGAGTGACCCGTCGACCGCTCTCGTCGCTCGCGGAGTCTATACCTTCCGCTTTCGCCCACTAGCCTCTTTCATCTCTACTTTCTACTCAGCTGGTGCATTATGGATGGTGATCGGAGCTTGTATGCTAGGTATTTGTTGTTTTGCCAACAAGAATATCTCCATTAAATAGTAACAGCTTTCAACCGAATCGTAGTTTTTTCATTAAAATCTCCGCAAGTGTAACATAGGTACTGTATCCAGTATATTCGTTGTGCACTTAGTATGATTGCTCATTTCAACATCTTTGTGCACTTAGTACATTAGTCAAGTGCTGAATCATGATTTCTGATCAAAGTTATGTTTTTATTATGTTGTTTTGTGCAGTTATTGCATGTCAGTATAGTGTATATGGTCTGTATCCTCTGCTGTACCAATCCTGAACTGTCTATTGCATTTGTTCTTCTCACACAAATCATGGACTGTGCTTAAATTTTTACTCCAATGGGACCTAATCAAGTTGTGTGGTCATTCGTCGCAGGTCAAGAGGATACCAGATACCTTCACATCATTATACACTTATTTGAACTCATTCATATGCCCTCTGATTGAAGAAGTACATGCTGATGTCTTTTCATCATTGGACGGTTATGCTCAGGCAAACTTTATACAAATAATCTGGGTTGAGAAGCTTGATGATGAGAAATCAATATTCTGTTTTGAGGTTTCCGAGCCATCAACGGACCAGAAGTCGAGGGATCATCCCAAAGAGGGGGACATAATAGTTGTGTCCTTGCAGAAACCGCAGCATGTGTCTGATTTGATACAAAAAAAGGCATCCTATTTTTTAGGTTCAGTTCTAAAATGTGGAGACAAGGAAGATGAAGATTTCCCACGCAACTGTTGTATTGATCGGTTTTCATCTGCTATTCCTGTCGAGGTAGATCCAGAAACGAAAATACCTACACGGTCATCATTTGTTGTCTTTCTTATAAATATGAAGACATACAAGCGTACATGGAAGTGCCTTCGTATGGAAGCAGAACATCAGAACAAAAGGAGTAGTACCAGTGGACTGAGTAGTACTGGCATCGTCGATCTGGTGTGGCAATACAAGCGAAGGGTATGCAAGTTGCAAGATATCTCCATGCAAGACTTCTTCTGCATTAATATTACTTTTGCTAATGTTTCCTCTTTACATCATATCAAATCTCTCAGTTATATTAATCATATCCTTCTGAACGTGGAATGAGATAACTCCCTTATGTTCTTTTACAATGCACGGTTTACATTACTATACATGATTGATTTACTTGCCCATTTCCCCTTGAAGGTAGTGGATGATAACTCGTCATGCATGCTCCCAGATATCTCAATGCTTCGCTCGTAGATCAACTGATGGTCTTGGCCTTGAAAAGTTCAACTTAAATAATTCCCAGTTGAATGCAGTAGCAGACTGTGTCTCAGCAATGGAGAATCAGTCGCCTTCCCTAAAGCTAATATGGGCCCCCCCTGGGACAGGTAAAACAAAAACCATTAGCACTATCCTGTGGGCAATGCTTATCAAGGGCTTAAATACACTTACCTGTGCACCAACCAATACTGCTGTTTTGGAAGTTGCATCTCGAATTGTCAGGCTTGTTGGAGAGTCTTCAGATGGCAGTGTCTGCTTTCTGAATGATATTGTCCTGTTTGGAAACAAAGATAGGATGAAGATAGATGATAGGCATGATCTTTCCATGGTATTCCTGGACTCGCGTGCAGAGCGGTTGTTGCCATGTTTCGTACCACACACTGGTTGGAGACATTGCCTGTGCTCACTGCTAGATCTTCTTGAGAATCCTGTTACCAAGTACAAATTGCACATTGAAAAAATTATTGAGGAAATAAAGAGGGAAAAGGAAGTACCTGAAAAGGAAGGGGGCAAACCCCTCCAGCGCAAGGACAGAAAACTTCGCGCCCACGTTATCCTTTACGTTCCAATCCCAACTCCAAAGATCATCTTGTAGCACCTCTTTCGGTATTCCGCAAAACAATGCATAACAGGCCTGAAGACGATGAAGCCGAGTGCCATAAGGAAGGATGTCATGATACTATGATGGAAGCATTCAGAGTACTGCCGTTCAAGTATTATATGAAAGATAACTACAACCAACTTTCTGAGGATTTGTGCTATTGTATTGAGATATTGTACAATGATCATCCAAGAAATTCGGAAACAGGACAGAGCTTTCAGTGTATGCTGGAAGTGCTTGAATTGATCAAAATTCTGCATGCTTTGATAAATTGTTACAGGGATAGTGATGATATATGGCCAGATGAACTTCTAGAGAGCAAGGTAGAAGAGGACTGTAACCCTGTTTGCTGGGCTGAGCAGCTAGCCAGTTTGCGGACCAATACATGCAATAAATACAAGTTCAAGTTGACCAGATCCCTGTGTGTGCAAGAGTTAAGATATCTTCGCATAAACTTTCAGCTTCCAAATTATTACAGCGTGAAGCCAATTCAAGTGTATCTGCTGCAGAGAACGAAATGCATTCTCTGTACAGTTTCCTGCTCTTTCAGGTTGTACCATGTGCCGATGGACAAATCTACTTCTGATACTGGCCAATCACTCAAGAAACCTGAAAAGTCGAATCTTATAGAGTTGCTTATTGTCGACGAAGCTGCACAGCTCAAAGAATGTGAGACCCTAATTCCCTTGCAGCTACGTGGCATAAGGCAGGCTGTTTTTATTGAGACGAATATCAGTTACCTGCTCTGGTGAAAAGCAAAGTAAGCTATATGTGTTGACTATTCTTTTCTTTCAATTTTTCCTTTTGGAAGTGATGAATTGACATATAATGTGATTCTGTAGATATCTAACAAGGCTAACTTTGGGCGGAGTGTTTTTGAGAGGTTAAGTATGCTGGGTTATAGTAAGCACCTTCTAAATGTGCAATACAGGATGCATCCAAAAAAAGCAAATTTCCAGTTGTTACATTCTACGATGGCAAGATATCTAATGGTCCCAATGTCATTACTAATAGCTATGAAAAGAGGTTTTTAGCAAGCAAAATCTTTGGGTCGTACTCATTCATAAATGTAGATGGGGGACATGAAACAACTGAGAAGCATGGCCGTAGCTTGAAAAACACAATTGAAGCTGCTGCAGTTTCGCGGATAGTGCAAAGGTTATTCAAAGGTAACCATCATTATTACCTCTTTAGTTGTATTACTGGGTAGCAAGTCGTTTTTTTTGTAATAACCTATAGGAGCTAGTGTTTTGGTTCCTCACAGTGATTAGAAAGTCATGAAACCAATAGATTACTGGAGGGAAATGAGTAGATGAGCATGCTATCCATGTTATTAATGTGTTGGGAATAAGAGTGATAAGTTTGTATGAAAATTGCATTAATAAATGTTGTACATAGGGGGAAGAGAAATGTTTGCAAAGGAGAGAAAATGTCACTACATCTTCATTTAAGCCTATATGTCAAATATTTTGAATGGAAGGAGTACTAAGTATGCTGTTCTGTAATGTGCATAGAATTTGAACCACTAAGAGCTTTACCTTGCCTCACTGCATGTAAAATATTTTTCTCATTTTCTCTTATTTGCAGAGTCGGTCTCTACAGGAATCAAGATCTCTGTTGGTGTTGTGTCCCCGTATAATGCTCAAGTAAGAGCAATCCATGAAAAACTAGGGAAATCCTACAATATGCATGAAGGTTTCTCTGTCAAAGTGAAATCTGTGGATGGTTTCCAAGGTGCAGAGGAGGATATAATTATCATCTCAACAGTGAGGAGCAATAAAGCTGGTTCTGTTGGATTTCTCACAAACATGCAGAGGACCAAGTAGCTCTGACAAGGGCTAAGTAAGTTTTTTGGTTGCTCTATCTCAGGGTACATGCAACAACGAATTAAACATATATGCTCCTTGCAGTCTTCCAAATTTAACTTTGACAGCAATATTTTAGAAGTGTTTTAAATTTGAATCCAGCAGTATCACTTCATGTCACAAAACTTCCATTTTGTTCTAGTAATGGTTGGTGAAAACAACATAGTTTGAATGAAATTCAATGGCTTCTTCGAGATATCATCAGGACCAGTAACTTAGTTGTTGGTTATTGTCAGGCACTGTCTATGGATAGTAGGAAATGGGATGACTTTGTCGAACAGCAAGTCTGTTTGGCAGAAGATAGTTAAAGATGCGCGTGATCGAGGTTGCTATTTTGACGCCAATGAAGACAAAGATCTGTCAAATGTAGTAATCAAGGCGATGATTGAGCTTGACGATGCTGAGAATTTAGTGAAGATGAACTCGCTGCATATAAGCAGGCCAAGGTTTCAGGTATTGCCAAAAATCCTTCTCAAAATCACAAGTGTACTGTTTAAGTGTCATCTAAAGCAATAGACAAAAACAGTTGCTAGTAAGTGTGATCTAATGTTCTTCACGTTTTATATGCAGAACTCAAGGCCCAAGTACCGTTCATGAGATTCCAGGAGCCTCCAAATAGTACCCGTTGATGGCATGATGTCCTTGTCGTGTGGCTTTTTTTTGAAGAAACTTTCATCTGCCTTAGTATGGCGTGGCTAAGTGCCGTGAGATGCCCTATATTTTGTAGAACCTAAGCTTGATGCAAGCTGGTCACTGGTCGAGATAGACCATTCACCTTATTTTCGAATGCTGTTTTCTGGACACCGTTGTCAGTTGTCATGAAACTAGATTGTGGTTTATGTCATTTTCGTCTTACAGTGCAGTTCATTACTACGTGCAAATGCAATTCGTTATTCTGTGGTAATCTGTAGAGCGGGTCGCGGAGGTCGGAGTACATGTTGGTGGCGCGGTCGCGTTCAGCAGTCGATGTGGATGCTGCGCCAGCCGAAGTCGCCGCACGCCTCAGTGCCCTCGAACACCTTTTACGGCGTGCCGGCGCAGCTGTGCTTGCTGTAGAGCGTCGCCGTCTCGCCAGGGAAGTTGAACTCGTGGCCGTCGTGGAAGCGGACGGGGCTGCAGCCGCACGTGCCACGTCCCTACGCTCGACATGTGCCCTGTGCTCGTCGTGCACGCCGGCCCATCCCACGACGTCAGGTAGCTCCTCGGCCCTGTACCGGCAGTCGCAGTGACACTTGCTACGGCCGTGGCAAGGATGGCGACGGCCATTGCTGCGGCAACAGTTTTTGTGGCCATGATCTGTTATGGTTCGCCTCGTTACCCTTGGTCTTCTGTTCGGTGTTGCACGGCATTGGAAGTCTTCAGTTCCAGACTTTGTAGCAGGTGAAAGTAGGAGGGCGAATCCCTACTTGACGATTATTGTTTTGGGATTTTTTTTTCATGTAGCTGTCGATCTAGAGTGTATACATTGTTGCTTATGTGTTTTTGTATTTTCCGTTTCGACTGAATGCCCCCAGCTGTTATCATAAACGAGTCAACATGTGTACGTCGATACTAACTAATGTTGCAATTATGCTATGCAACAAGGCTGGAAACTATGAAAGGGAAAATGAACAAATTCTTTGTAAATATATCCTAACCAATTAAACTTACTTTCACAAAATAATATATTTCCCATAGGGAAAGAAAATGACTTATGCTTCGAAAGAGAAATGGCATTGGGACAACTCGATGAGAAGGTTGATGCTCATGATTGGTGCTTTCATACTGCCATTTCTAATGTTTGGTCTACTGCCTCCTCCCCCGATTTTAGTAATGAGCTTGATAGATGCAGACTCGATAAAAAATCTAAACTTGGTCTCCCAATTTCAATATCGAATATTCCTTCCTCAAATGTCAAAACCATTTCGAATTCATGTGATGCCACAACAAAAGTAGTTTCAAAAGTGTCTTAGGACTTGGGAGTTATACTAAAAAATAAAAATTTTCCAAGAAATACTAAATATTATCAATAGTTTCTCAAAAACGTTACTTAGGATTTCAGGAATAAGAATACCTTTTGAATACATCCATGCTAAAAATACATGACTATGAGAAATATTGTATAAAATCTCGTAAATAAAATACCATATTTTTTAGTATCTAGATTTTAGTATATCTTCTAAAATATTCCCGATTTTTCTAAATTACCTATGGGTTTTTTCGTATATTATTTCGCTCTCTATATTTCCTATTGAATTTCATTTTTTCAAGTATTTCATTTTTTAATTATTGTTTCTTGTAAAATCATGTTTATGAACTTTAGTCTTTTTTATATTTAGATTTACATGATATTATATGATAAAAATATCTCAAATTTATTTTGGATGATGACTGGGCCACCACCCTGCGACATCACCACCACTTCATTGTTAAAACTATTTTCACTCGGGCCATGTACTAAAATTTATACGATTTGGACAACCGAGTGATCAAAATTGTTTGGTGTCCAGTTTATGGACGAAACTGAGACTTATAATATGAGATAGTTGAAGAACCACAAGTGGACTTCGATCTTGAAACTATATTATCGTTGCAAAGTTGTTTTGAGATATGTGAATGTATGGGAAATGCATATGCTTATGGTGAATGGTCTATCGGTAAGTTTTTCATGGCAATTATGGGGTGTTGTGACAGACGACGAGTGGTGTAGAGAAAGGAAGGGTGTTTAAAAAAGTGACACCAATGGGGAGGAGCATTAAGACCACATCACAACTGATGATAGAGGCCTCCAAAGAACAACCATGACTCAAAGCAGTTAGGAGCAACATCGTAACACCCCGTCCCACCCACGGGCCGGCGGCTGTCACGCCTGATAGCTCTATAGGATCTCTAGACTGGCCCCACATACCATCAGTACTGGTCTCTTCTGTGCACTTTGTCCTCACTCATGTGCACCCAGGAAGGAGTTCTCGGTCGGTCACCCATCCCAAATTTTCGGGGCCAAGCACGCTTAACATCAGAGTTCTTTCAATACAAGCTTCTGGAAAACAAGTTGCAACCTGTTGATATGAGTATTCTATCAATTCTATTAAGCCCTATGCCAGGATGTCACATCCTTCCCCCTTAGAAGACCGACGCCCTTGTCGGTCAACCCTAGTACAAGAACTTCCCCTCTTGGCACCTGTCTGTGTGTCCAGTTCCAGCATATGTCCCATGTTCGCGCCCGGCCCTGAGTTACCACTTCTCCCTATAAACCTTTTCCTACTAGTGCAAGGATTGAGTCCGATATCAAATGTAACACCCCGACTCACTCCTGGGCCCACGGCTGTCACGCCTGCAGCTCTATATGATCTCTAGACCGGCCCCACAAACCAACACTGGTCTCTTGTGCGTAATTTATCCTCACTCGTGCGCGCCCGGGAAGGACTTCTCGGTCGGTCACCCATCCCTAAGTTTCTCCGAGCCAAGCACGACATCGGAGTTTTTTCGAGATGAGCTTCCAGAAAAGAAGTTGCAATTTGCTGATATGACTATTCTATCAATTCTATTAAGCCCTATGCCAGGATGTCACAAACATACCCACAACACATGCACCTAGAAGGAGTCGGTGAGTGGACGACAGACATGATCCGACTTTACCTAAAGAAGACGTCGCCAAGGAAACATCGATGCCTACGTACATTATGCCCGAATGCCCTCGTGCTTGGGAGGCGACCAATTCCAACTGCAGTAATCGCTTCATTGACTCCTCTAGCAAGTCAACATATGCCTCCAAGGAGGGAATGCTGCCAAGATGTCACAGCTGCCTAGTCTGGCGAGCCAAACCTAGAATTTCCACTGGTTGTCGAGGAAGGGAAAGCACAATCTAGGGCATGACGACACCTCCAAGAAGAGGACAACACCCAGGGGCGTCATAATTGTCTATGTGAATTAGAGATTTCTCTCCAGCCGACCAATGCCGCCACGAGGTCTACCGAATCATTTGTAGACCAGAGATGGAAGCTGCTGCTGCGTTGAACCACTGGAGGGATGAAATGCCTAACCACCTTGACCGCACACGAGAGCAAGCCGACTCGTAGCCCTTTTGTGCCACTACACCACAAGATGATGCTTCCACAAAACGTTGCAGCGGTGGAGTGGAGTTACATTGTGGAGTGAAGTTGAGGTGAGGGGCACTCTAAGAGGGCTAGAAATTTTCCTTTTTCCAAAAAGGCTAAAACTCGCCTCGATAATGTGGCGCCATTTCCATAGAGGAAGCCTTTTGGTAGATTCCAATAGAACAATGCCAAGTTCCACCAATTTTGAACAATGCCAAGAACGTGAAAGCAAAAAATAAAAAATAAAGCTTAGATCATGATCCAAGATGTCCCTAAGACCCTAACCGACGCGCCACAAGATCTAGTGATCCACATGACAAAAGAACCACCAAGCTCCTACATCGAACGTAAGCGTGCCACCTGCAACACTTCGTGCCGCTCCTACCGATCAGCCAATCAGGCCATCCTTCCACGACGATCTCAAAAGCCAAGGACTCCCAACAGGACGCCGTCGCCTCCACCCCACCCTCCGAAATCCTCGCTTTACACGACACTTCACATGGGCGCGAACGCCCCGCCTCGTCGGCCGAACGCTCAGCGCCGCGGCGACAGGACTCCACATAATCGATCCCCGATTGAATCATCGATCGTGCTACAAGCTCACTTTCACTTACCAGCCTGCGCTGGTCATGCATCAGAGAAAAAGCGGCGGTCGGCGATGAATCAAAAGCGAGCCTGATGATGCAATGACTAGGTGCGCACATGCGGCATGGTATGCAAAGATTATCCAACACCGTCGCCTTTTTGCTTGTGTATATAAACCCTTCGTGCGCAGCTGTTGCAGTTTATCTGCACTCTACTGAACACTGAACCCTCTCTAGCTGACTTCGAGCTCTTGCAGATACACTGCTAGTATCGAGAGCTGTCTAGTATCCAATGGGGGACATGCAGATCGTGCTGGCAGGGGGGAAGATCGAGGCGCAGTTCGTGGAGATGAAGGTGCCCCTCTACTCCTACGGCTGCGAGAAGAAGATCAAGAAGGCGCTGTCGAATCTGAAAGGTACCCAAACCTTTTAGAGCATTTCGTCGCAAATGGTTACGAGAAATTAACTTGAGCACAACAACATATGAAGCCAAGCGACGACAATGAATGTTAACTTGGGTTGCTGTTTGCAGGGATACACTCGATTCAGGCGGATTACCACCAGCAGAAGGTGACGGTGTGGGGGATATGCAACCGGGACGACGTGCTGGCGGCCGTCCGGCGGAAGCGGCGAGCGGCGCGGTTCTGGGGCGCGGACCAGCCGGATCTGGGCGAGGACGCCAGGCTGGGGGATGCCCCCAAGCACTACCTGCGAGCGTTCACCCGGTACAGGAGTAGGAAGTCGTGGAAGAAGCTCTTCCCCATGATCCGGCTGTAACTGTAAGCCTGTAACGGCAGGCCACGAGCTTAGTGTTTTGTCAGTGACCGCATGACCACGCGTGTGTTTGCAGGAACGGCCAGGAGTTGCTAGTAATCTGGTGCACTAGCACATGATGTTGCATAAATAAATGTGCTCTGCTCTTGTTTGTAGAATTGGCAGATTGCTCGGTAGTACTTTGTAGGATGAACACTGTAGGGTCTTTCTTTTAGTGCGATGAAACGGAGCAATGGTTGGATTCAGGACTAAACTCCATTGGGGTTTTTCTCTGGAGAGACTGTTCTAATCGGCTGTGCAAAGTGTTTACCTCACCAACGTAGTTTGACCAGCTTGAAGCGTAGGCCCTCACCAAGACAAGTGTAATGTATCACCAACGTGTCACTGGTGGAATGCACCGATAGGACTTGTACTGTGTACAGACTTTAAATTTCTTCAAGACTCAAAAGAGGTACAATAAGTTACCAAATTCTTCTGAACTTGTTAAAATTAACGGGATGAGATCATTGCAGAAAGCAAATAGAGAGACGGAGAGATGATAATTACTTCAATGACCAGCGGCTACATCTTTGGGGCATGACTACTCCCGAGACACAAACTAGGCGACTCAGGGGGACGTTCTTATCTGCGCCGCCTCCCACGCTTTCTCGCCATATCCTCCACCTCGCCGTTGTCGGGATCGCGGTGGGGCAAACCCCGTACGGTGACAACGGCGATGGATCTCCCGTATATAAGTCGCTACACTCGTGGCACGTTGAAACGACGGTGGGCTCAGTCAAGCATGTAGATCGGAAGACAGTCTAGAATTGATTTGGATTTATGGTTTACGCACAAATATCAGATATGTCAAACATTATTCAGGGCTAACCGGGAAGCTAGCGTGTATTATCTTACGAGAATACGGCCCCTGACCCTGGCTCGACGGTGGTGCTTCGAGACGACGGGCCTAAGGAACAGGGTTGGCAATGGCTTCCGACGAAATGGGGGTGGTTGCCTGGCAGCGCGGTAGCCGATCAAGCGACAATGGATCTGGTTCCGCGATCTGCTTGCTGCAATGTCAAGGTGACTGCTTCCAGGCACGTCGTACGTATGGCGTATTGTGGCAGGAAATGATCCTATATAGTAGTGGAGTTTTGCAATAGGGGCAGCGGCCTCTATGATTGTGTGGGTTGGATCTCGAGATGGTGATGACCTTTCTAAGGCCGCTGTTTTGGATTCCCTCTTCACCGCTAGATTTTGTTCAATCCGGCTTATCGTGTTATGCGAGGGGAAGGGCACAAGCACGACACGGTCCCGCGTAATAACAATTTCAGTTGACCAACTTTTGCGGTACTTTGCTCTTCTACAAGTCAAGTCCTGTCATCGGAGCTGCTGTTATGATGGCCTATTTAGCATACTAGGCAAGATGGCGCGGCGACACGCCGCGCCCGTGTGTTTATTAATTGATAAAACGGAATGAAAACATTAAAGCAACAAAATAACATTTAGGTAAATAATTTAATAAATGTTTTAATAAATCAGACCTTACAATTAGTATTACAACTTATTGAATTCTTGCAAAGACAAACCATTAATTTTACTGATTAAACACAAATTACAATGTCTTTACAACTTTATTACAACAAACTGAAATTCAAAAAGGGAATTTACAATTGTTTCCTAAACTAAAATGTCTTGTATTTATCTTTCTTCTTCTTGATAATCATTCCATTATTGTTTTACTGCAAAGCAAAAGAAAAGCAAAAAACAAAAGAAAACAAATACAAAGATGGGGTTAGGATTAGTATTACTCTCAGTCTAGCAATAAGATGTATTGCTATTTGCATCATCGAGTTTAATTAGGCATCTAAGTAGTATAGTATTTGTTCTTAAATCACCACCTTTAGCCTCAGGACACCCTCATTGGCTGGATTGTCACACAAATCCACTCGGCATGCGAAAGAAATGTATACAAACAGGACAACACCACCACCACCACACCTGATAGCGAAGAATTTGCGAATGGCAACAGTGGACATGGTTATGCCGGTAGTCTCATGTCATTATCAGGTTAGGTTGTAACAGTAGTGATACTTTTTATTTCATTATACTCGATAAATCTCATTCATTCTTTGAGCTCAAAATGAAATATATATTATTTCATATTCATTGGCGACGCAGAATTAAATTCATTACAGAAGAAATGAAACAAAACCATAAATGAGTACGACATATATGAGAAAATTGGAGCAGATCTATTAGAATGAAAAAGATGGAGTGACCTATTGTGCAATGGTGTCGTCGCCTCCAACCTCAACAGCGTAAACTGGCATTCCTCTCTCCTATAAGGCCACGCTGAATCAAGTTTTCTGCAAAACACAATCTTTAGGTTGCTTGTAAAGCATAGTTCCTAGTAGTTGGTGAAGAAAGCAGAGAAGATTTAAACAATAATAATAAATCTTGATCGATTAAAAGGCAAGGAGATGCACCAAACGGTGCAGTGAACTGAAGCAGTAAATGTAGAAGATAACAGATAAGCAAAATATTAAGTTAAAAATGAGGAAAATGAAGGTACGTGTACAATGATAATAGGTAGTAGGTTGCACAAAAAAGCTACGACAATAACACTACAAACTAATTATCAAATCTGTAAAGATCTAGGCAGAACAATACAGAGCCGCGTTAAAATGATAATATGACTAGTGGAATTTGGCGTGCCGTCACGGCATGCCCTTGATGTTTTTTTTTCTGCAGTATATATTTTTTTTTTAACCAAAATGGTAGCTAAATTGGTATGTTGGAACATGTTTTTATTTTGTCATGAATAGGTAGCATTTTTTATGAGTATTCTTGTCATATTTAGTGAGTTTTTTGTGAGTTTGTTTGTATGATGTCAGAAATGTTGGCGAAATTGAAATGTTGAAATATATTTGTAATTCGCTATAAGTATGTTGCGGTTATTTTTTGGGAGCATTCTTGTCATATTTTGTGGAATATCAGGAAAAGTCACTAAAATGTTGGCGAAATTACAATTTGCAAACATGTTTTTTATTTTGTTATGAGTAGATAGTAATTCGTTCGAACATTTTTTATATATTTTGTAGAATATTCAAATATTTAAATAGTTGAATTTAGCGCGGCGACACGACGCGCCTTTGCTGAGGATATGCTGTAATAATTTGTTTGTTTTTTTATTTGCGGTATATATATTGTAAGGGAATGTGGTTGTTCTAATTTGTATAATGTAGTTAGGTGGAATTCAATTTGGAAGCAATCCATAATTAGAGTAGACGTGTTTGTATTTTCTGAAAATATTCATGTAAAGAATATTTTTTTAAATGTAACTACATAATTAGAGGGATTTAAGTTATATTACTTGCAAATATGTTAAGCAAATTTGAATGGTTCAATATGGTTTTATTTTGCCATTATTTTCATACGAACCACCATAATTAGAGATAATATATTCTGGTTATGTTTAAATATTATGTGTTTATTTCGCCGTAAATATGTGATTTAGCTTGTTGGTTAGAGGAAATATGTTGTGTTAACATCTATTAAATTGAATCAATCTTTAGAGGAAACAAATTTTGATTTCTTTAAATGTGAATGGAATGAAGCATTATTTAAATTTGACCACATAATTAGAGAGAGTTAAGTTCAAGTTGAACATTTATTAAATTGAATTGCATAATTGAAGGAAGTTCAGTAATATTATTTGTAAATATTAATTTAGTTGAGTTGGTATGATATGGCTGTGTTTTGTGTTAAATATTTAATCGAACTCAATAATTGGAGGGAATAAATTGTTTGAGCGCTTATTAATTTCAATTTAAAATCAAGCCATAATTAGAGGAAATGGTTAACTATGCTTCTTTTTTTTCCCGTAAGTATGTAATTAGTGGGAATGCACATTTTTTGGATTTGATTCTACAATTAGGGAAAATCTATTTATATTGCATCCAAATATTAAACAAATTGGAATGTTCAAATATGTTTGTATTTGACCATAAATAGTTAGTATTTTTTTCTGTTTTTTTATAGTTTTTAAAAAAATGTAAAAATATTTAGCAAGTTGGAATGTTCAAACATATTTGTATTGCGTTATGAATGTTTAAATGTAATTAGAGAAAATGCATTCGAATTATCTCGAAATATTTTCCAAATTCGAATGTTTAAATGCGGTTGTATTTTGCCATAGATATCTAATGTAGTTACGTAATTAGAGGAAATGCATTATGTGTTTGGAAGGATTCGAATTTTTTTGGAATTTTCAAATTTGTATGATGTGGTTATGTGGTGGAATTGAAATGTTGAAAATGTCTACATTTTGAAGTTGTGCAGATCTGAAAACAGTTGAAGCTGTATTTCGGAAGGTACGAAAGTTTTTTGGGGGAAAAAACCAGGGGAAATGTGGTGAATTTCAATTTTTGAAATGTCCACATTTTCAAGTTGTAGTGGTTGCGGAATCAGGAGACTTGGAAGTCATATGACACTATGAAAATATTGATATTTGTAATTTGAGTTGGAATGGTGAAATATGATTGCTTTTTTCATAAAATTGTGCACATGTAGGGCAATTTGAATTGTTCGAATTTATTTGTCTTTTGTGGAAAATAGGTGATCCTTTTTTTTCCTCTACTATTTTCATATATTTTTTTATGTTTTGGCGATGGGTATTTATAGTATTTTTTTCTGTTGGTTCTACTCTTTTATTACAGAAATTGAAAGAAGCTTGCAGCTAAAAATTGATTAGTTTTTTTAAATTGTTGAAGTTGGGGTGTTTTTAAGATTAAAATAAATTGCGTTAGTAAAATGAGCAGGTTCCAAAGATATTAAAGATTGTGGAATATGTAAGTTTTTTTTTTGTCCGGCATAAATAATCAGCATTTATTGTTGTGAGGGTATTCATGAAAATATTTTCATGATTTGGAAATTGTTCCAAAGAGGAAGTGCGGTAGGGTTTTCATCGAATATTCATCAATTTAAAATGTTAAAATTATGTGTTTTATGACGTAAATAATTATTATTTGTTTTGTCGGAGCATTTTGTTGTGTTCTTTTATTATTTCTAGATGGGATTTTGTAGAGATATATCCATTTGCATGAAATGTAATAAAATTGAATGCATCAAATTAGAGGAAGTCAATTTCGATTGTAGAAATTCATTTACTGGTACTATTAATTGTTTTTTTTTTAGATTCTTCTTGATTTGAAAGAGACTTATAGGATCCGTATATTGTAAATTGATGTAAATATGTAGGATTTTAAATTTCCAAGATTCGCAATAATTTTGGCAATGTTCCACAGTATTTGGAATGGTTATTTTGTTGCTTACCAAAAAAAAATTACTTTGAATTAATTTGTAGTTGTATTAGAGAATATCGAAATACGTAGCAAATTGAAATATTCAAGTACGTTTGTATGTTGGTACGAATTTTTAAATGTAATTGAAGAAAATGTGTTTAAATTGTATCCGAATGGTACTCGTTTTTTTCCCGAAAATGGTAGGGTATCTTCGAATAGTTAGTAAATTTAAATGTTTGGTTATGTTTATATGATAGCATTACTATTTGTTTTTTTCTGCTTCATAATTAGGAGGTGTGCATTATAAGAGCATTTAGTTAAACGAATATATAATTTGCGTATTTGGATATGTATTTTATATTTTAATGGCGCGTATGTGGGGCTGAAAATAAAAATTCGAAATAGTGGTATTTAAAAACTGCAGAGAGATGAATGAAAGTTTTTGAAATGCAAAGATAATCTGTGTTTAGAAATTGCTCGGATTTTTGAAAATTCAATATTGAAGATTTTATTTATGTAAGTTGTATAAATATGTTGCTCTTAACTTGTTAAAATTGAATATTGAAGTTTTTTTTTTGTACCAAAGTTTCTGAAATGTCGATTTTAACTTGTTAAAATTCGAAGAATTTCATTTGGTCTGATTTAAATTTGTGTCTTGAAATTGCAGAAGTTTTCGGGAATAATAAAAAAAAGAATTAAAAGGATCCGTATATTGTAAATTGATGTAAATATGTAGGATTTGAAATTTCCAAGATTCGCAATAATTTTGGCAATGTTCCACAGTATTTGGAATGGTTATTTTGTTGCTTACCAAAAAAAAAAGTTACTTTGAATTAATTTGTAGTTGTATTAGAGAATATCGAAATACGTAGCAAATTGAAATATTCAAGTACGTTTGTATGTTGGTACGAATTTTTAAATGTAATTGAAGAAAATGTGTTTAAATTGTATCCGAATGGTACTCGTTTTTTTTTTCCCCGAAAATGGTAGGGTATCTTCGAATAGTTAGTAAATTTAAATGTTTGGTTATGTTTATATGATAGCATTACTATTTGTTTTTTTCTGCTTCGTAATTAGGAGGTGTGCATTATAAGAGCATTTAGTTAAACGAATATATAATTTGCGTATTTGGATATGTATTTTATATTTTAATGGCGCGTATGTGGGGCTGAAAATAAAAATTCAAATAGTGGTATTTAAAAACTGCAGAGAGATGAATGTAAGTTTTTGAAATGCAAAGATAATCTGTGTTTAGAAATTGCTCGGATTTTTGAAAATTCAATATTGAAGATTGTATTTATGTAATTTGTATAAATATGTTGCTCTTAACTTGTTAAAATTGAATATTCAAGTTTTTTTTTTGTACCAAAGTTTCTGAAATGTCGATTTTAACTTGTTGAAAATTCAAAGAATTTCATTTGGTCTGATTTAAATTTGTGTCTTGAAATTGCAGAAGTTTTCGGGAATAATAAAAAAAAGAATTAAAAGTTTTTTGAAAAAAGAAAATAGAACAGGAAGTGAAAAAAAGGGCCGAACGGGCCGCAGAGGAGCCAGCCCAGCCCAGCAACAGATCTCTCTGCGCAGCCCAGGCCCGTGTGGCCAGCCCAGGCCCGCACGGACGTCGCCGTGACGTCATGAGCGAGCGGAGCGGCCGCGGCCGCGGCGGCGCATCACGGCGTCCCAGCACGCGCCGCTGGACGCGACGGATGCGCCTCGTCGCGGACGCCCGGAGGGGGCGGCGCCTCCACGATTTGGTCGCCGGAACAGCGCCGGCGACGTGCGGACGCGGCGACGGGCACCGACGCCGCCGACGGCGATTCCGGCGCGGATCTGGCGTTTCGGCCGGCGGCGCGCGGCCAGGAGGTGGAGGCGAGGCGGTGAAGCCCGCCTTGTGCTTCGATTTGGACGCGGAGGCGCGTGGCGGCGGGCGCGCGTCGGCGGCGCCGCCGGCGACCGCGATGTCGCGGGAGAGAGGAGGAGGAGGGTGGGGGTTCGTGGCATTTTTACGAAAAAGAACCCGGAGTTTCGCGTAATTGCAAACAGGCCCCTGGCGGCGGTTTTTCTGTGAAGGACATGGAATTTTTGGGCCCCCTGTGTATCTTTCTGCAAAAACGTCAGCGCGCTGTGAGACTGACATGTGGGCCCCACCGCGCACTGTTCAACACTGTAGATTTTCTACGGTGCGAACTGTTGATGCCACAGTGACGCGGGGCGCGGAGAGGCCGCCGTTTTGCTCAGCTTTTATACACTCGCTATGCAAAGTTGCCAGCGGTAAAAAAGGTAGCTCATCTTTTGGATGTGATAATTGGAAACAAACTACAACGTTTGTGAAGCTTCACTGTTCGTACTGTCTATTAAACAGTGGACAATCAAGCAACTGGTTCCTATTACACAGTGCAATACATGGATAAAGAAAAATTATATTACAGAAGGCCTCAAGTGCTGTGTACAAACTACCTGTGCTTGCAATTACAGAAGGCCCAAGTGTAGTGTACAAACTATTTGTGCCTCCGACAGCTAGCCTCCAGCACAACCACATGTAAATAAGGGTGGTTTGGAGTTTGGACTTAGCTGCACCAGTACCAGCTAGGGCCTGCCAGGGAGCATAATCAAACACCATCAACCAATTATCATGTCAATATATTTATGTAGTTCACTTCAAAGAAATAGAAAGATATAAGTAAGGGATATATAGCACAGTTACATCAATATATTTCGGAACATTGTCGTATATCTTTTCAATTAGCAAATACTGTGTTCCTAAATGTTTGTAGGGCTGATATGCCCATGATTAGCAGATTAACCAACTTGAGAATATATTTTAGCACTGCTCAACTAAGTTCCCCGGAGCAATACAAAGATCTGGTAAGCACTGTTAACTTGTTTTGCAGCTAAGCAAGTAGATTAAAGAAATATTTACACAAAAGACACAAAAATATAGTCTACTCGCTTCTTTGTTCTAACAGTAACTCATTATGTTGAGCTAGCAGCATTTATACAACAAATGTAAATGTTCTTGCTATGCAAAATTTAAAACGGACCGTAAGAAGACATTATATAAGAAAAATAAACAACTTTGGTGGGCTAAAAGGCTTGTAAGGCACGAAAAATTGTTAGCCCAACCAATTCCATCTGTAGCAAGAATAATATACCCATTTGCTTATTGAACAGAAACCCTTTTTTTGGTACTGATCAAGTGTAGATGTATATGTAATCTTTCTAGAAGCAAAACAATACTTGAGCTAAAGTACTGCAGTATGTACAGAAAAAATAATATACTCTCTTGCTATTTGAACGAATACTGTTTTTTGGCAGTGATGCGAAGTGTGAATGTACGTATAATATCTGTAAAAGTAGACTAATACTAAATTACTGATGGGAGCGTACACCAATGCTAAATCTGTCTATAACCGAAACTTAAAAAAAAGGTACTTACACTTGCCATTCAAAATTTAAAACAGCTTATAAAAAGGCATTGTGTAGGAGTAATAAATAACTTTCATGGGTGGAAAGGCTTGTAAGGCACAAAAAATTATTAGCCCAGCTAATTTCATCTTTAGCAAGAATAATATGCCCATTCTGATCAATGTAGATGTATTTGTATAATCTCTGTAAAAGCAAAACAATATTTTAGCTAGAGTACTGCAGTATGTACAGAAAAAATAATAGACTCTTGCTAATTGAACTAATACCCTTTTTTTTTGCCAGTGATGTCAAGTGTGCATGAACTTTTAATCTATGTAAAAATAGACTAATACTGAAATTATTGCAGGGAGCCTGCAGCAATGCTAAATGTGTCTATAACCTATTGGTATCTCTAAAACTTTAACCTGACATATTCAGTGCACATATTAAAAATTCCTTGTTAGCTATATGCCTTAACAAACTGTGAGCTAGTATATTGAATGGACATTTTTAAAATTTCATTGGTAGCTATATACCTGAAGAAGTCATAATTATCAACCATCAAATTCATGTTAAGGGAGAATCCTAACACAAGAAAAGCCCGACTACAAAACTGTAGCAGCACACGCGTACACACTGTAAGGAACCTGATAACATACCATTTTTTCGAAATCCTGTAGGTGATTCTCCAAATCTGTCATCATAGAACATATTTGCTGACCTCTCGCTCTGAAAAATAGAAGGATCAACATAAATTTTCTGCTTTGTGTGATATTACATAAACTATGTAGCTGGATAAAAGAACGAAAATACCTTCGGACTACCCTCTCCAAGGCCTGAAACACTCGTCATTAACTAATGAGAAGCCTTCCCATTTTCATCTTCCCTGTTGCCTATGGTTGGTCCAATTTGGACATCCCATCACTCCTAATGCCCTAACCATCCACCGCAAGAGCCAAGCTATCTAAGAACCAATGAAAAAAGAGAATAAGAAAACGAAGTGACCAAGATCGAAGTCAAATAATTCACTTACGAAGCAAATCATATGAACCAGTGACCAGAAAGAATAGAAGAAACAAACTTGATATTTATACATGCATGTTCAATGGGAGTAATTTTTTTTGTGTATTAACAGATGTGCATAAGATGTTCGGAATTCAAGTATGGTATGCTTCTTCGGAATTCATTCCACAAACAGAATAGAAAAGCAATATTACCACATTCATCTATGAGCCAATATAAAAATGGGAAAGAATTGCCATTTATCCTGGAGCTATATGTTGAGAATTGAGATACCGAGGCGGAGACGGCGAGGCGAGGGACTCGTGCGGGTGAGGTTGAGGCGAAGTCGGGGCGGCAAAGGCGGAGGCGACGTGGACGGAGGAGATCGGGGCCAGGCGCAGCCGGGAGGCAGACGCGGGGACGGGAGGCGGAATCAGGAGCCGGCCCCGGGAGGCGGCGCTGGGAGCCGGCACGGGAAAGGCGGACGGGGAAGGCGGACGGGGAGCGTCGGCCGTGGAGCGCGCGGGGAACCGCTGGGAGCGGCGGAGGCGACGATGGCGGGGTGGAGGCAGGAACCTCGAGAGCGCGCCGAAGGTCCGGGAGCGACGCGAGGGCGTTCGTGGGGGCGGCGTTCGGAGGCGGTGGAGGGAGCTCGGTGCCGCCGCAGAGAGAGGGAGGACGGAGGCGGGCGGAGCCTCGCGGGCGGAGGGGAGAGAGGAAGGGCACAGGAGAGAGAAGGAGAGGGAGAGCGCAGCGGCGATTGGGAAATTAGGGTTAGGGTTCGGTATTTGAGTGGAAGGACGGATTCGCAAATTGGGAAAGTGTAGGGGTTTTTGTGAAAAACGACGCGCGACCGGGAGTACCGGGCAACATAGGTCCTTCGTGCGCCAATATTCGTGCTGACGCTGGGTGACCGGCTCTCTTCATGCACCAATTTTCGCGCGGCATGGGAAAGTGACCGGTGAACGGGAGCGTGGGGTGCGTCAAAATTCGTGATGCTACAGTAACCAGGGAGATGGGGAGACGTGGGTCGATCGTGGCCGTCTGTGCTGGCGGATCAGACGGTCAGTGGAAAAAGGGTGACGTGGCACCGCGGACTGGGGGTGGTTTGGTCCATCTTTTATATATAGTAGGTATTGGTATGCTTGGGCTTGAGGCATTCGTTGTTATTATGTGGATGATTTGTCCATTGTGAAGTTGGTACCGTCGAGTTGACGCCGTTATTTTTGAACTGACGACGACTAATTAATATTTCCAATGACGGGCGTCTAGTTTGGAATATCATAACCACGTAGGAAAACGGTTGTGAGCCTGTATGTTGTACTTTTTTTTGCCCAATTTCGTTTTAAATAACTGGCAATCAAAATTTTTTAATAATCATAACAAAGGAAAAGTATATTTCCCAGTTCAACAACAATTTGCAAGACTTCAGAAATGCTAGGGCCAGTCAACGACAATCACCAACAGGAAAGTGAAGAGAAGAGCCTGGTGAAACCAGACACCGTCACCATCAATATCTATATCATAATCCACAATTCTTGTCAGTGGCCACACCTAAACTCCTATCTACAAGGATCCACAAAATTCGTTCGTCCGGTCAATCAATCACGAGCTTATCATTCCATCCAGAAAATAAACACACTTCGCATTATCCACAGGAAAAAATGAATTCAAAGGTAAAAAAGTCTCTTCATCTCACAAAAATTATTTACAGAACCACAAAGACGGCGCACAACCAGTTACACACTGTACGCCGAACGAATGAACAAAACAATCCGAAAGAGGCAACAAAACAGAGTCTGAATTTAGACTATCGGATCAGCTAGCTCGCACATGGGCACACGACGGTCGACGGGCCTGGAAGGTCGGCGGGCAGCTCAATCCATCAGCCTCGGGTGGTGACGCGGAGGGCGTGCGGCGGCGGTGGCGGCAGGGGCGGCGGGCCGACGAAGGGGATGCTCCGCAGCATGAGCGTGCGCATCTGGCGCGGGAAGGGCGCGCCGTTGAGCAGCTGCTCCAGCACCTGCGCCACCAGCACCGTGTAGTCTTCCAGCAGCTCCGCCACTATCCCGACCAGGAACATCGCGATGGCGTTTGGGTGAGAAAGAATCGAATTTTGGTCGCTTGGGTTTGGGTTGAAGTTGGATGTGGACTTGCTTGTGCCGTCCCGGAGCGGGTGACCGCCGCTTTAAAAAGGGATCGGGTTCCGGCGTGCCGTGTCGTGTCCTGTCCTGTGGGCAGTGGACGCCGGTTTGGTTGGAGTTGACGGGGTGGCGGCGCGCGAGACCGCGATGGGCAGCTGGTAGGCTGTAGTAGGTCCGAGAAACCGCCAGAAAGCGAAGAAGCCGGCCCACAGCTGCGACGGCCGCGGTGTCTCGTGGCGGCTGGTGGCGCGCCGCGGGTTGTGAAACTGTAGAACCGGTAGGTACCGCCGTACCGCTCGTAGATGACGGCGGGAGACGTTTCGCCGGTGGCTGCTTTTAGCGGTCAAACAATTTGTCAATTTGGAATCCTGGACCTGGGACCTGGGCCGTGGATGAGGCGTTGAGGTTTTTTTTGCTATACGGACGAACGGAAATGGGCCGTGGTTTTTCCGCTTACACGTTGCAGCGGTTTGGCTCGACTGACAGGTTACATATTCTACACCGTTTTCGTGCACCAAAGAGTACGGCGGATTTGTGTGACTGTGCCATTCAAAACCTATTAACAAAAAACTGAATATTGACACAGCTTCTATCTAACATGTCATAAGTTTTGAATATAAGAATCTAGGAAAAACTAAATATAGACACAACTTGTGCATCTACCATGTCATCATTTTTAAATTAAATTTGAGACACATCAACAGAAGAAAAGAACAAATCAACATGGCATAGTACTACTTCCTCTCGGGTTTACAAGGCTTCTCACGAAAGAAAAGGCACACCAATTTGAAATTTCTTATTACCGGCACCCTACAAAATTGCACCATGTTATTGCATGCAATTTTCCTCCTTAATTGTGCCCATTAACTATGAACGCCAACCGAGGGGAATGGTCCAATTAGAAGGGGGTGTGGGGGGCGGGTTTAACGGATACTAGTTGAAATTGTATTTAAAAAAAACTTTCTTTTATGGAGAGGCGGCATAGAAGTCAAAAGGAGGAGTAGCTAATAAGAGTTGCCTTTGAAATTGGCCTATAATATCTCTTATACAAGAAAACCCCACTAATTTGCATTAGTGATTTTTTTGAAACTTGCATTAGTGATTTTTCATCTCAACATGCAAGCTATTCACATCATCCATTCTCTTAGCCAATCAATTATACATGTCATCTCCACTAATATTTATTAATCTCAACATGCAAAGTATACATCATCCATTCCTTCAACCATGCAATTGTTCACATTAATAATTTCTAATACAACTCATTTCATGTCTATTAAAATTTAGTATCTCAACTATGACCAATTAAATTTTGCATATTTCAATAGACGACATGATATATCATACCTCTTACACACTTTTGTTTACACAATATAGTTCCTTATTAGAAGGAACCAGCTACAACACATGGGGTATACGGTGAACAAATAATAATTGAATGTTGTGTGTGCAAATGTATATTTTTGGTGATTATTATGAGCAATGCTACTTAAATAACAATAATAAATCATGAACATATTACTGAATCCATGGTAACTTGCAAGGCACATTTTACCAATGAAAATGATCATCCAAACCATTCAATAAGTTTCGATATATTTCCTTACATAATCATACACTATACGCTTTTATTAAGATATTTTCTAGGCTATAAGATTGGATATTTGTACCAGAATATTTAATACTACTAAAAATAGAATAAAACATTCACACAATAATATACATATAGCATAAATAATTCATCAATTGCAAAATAGATCAAAGAGGCATGTGCTTTTCTTTTTTGTGTGTTTCATATATTTTATGATATAAATTGTAATTATATATGGGTACAATTGAGAAAAATTGTTTGAGAAAATTTATTGTATAGTTACAATGCTAAGTATACAACATATATTTGTTAAAATTATAGTATGATTAAAAATATATAAGAACATATAAAAGTTTAGTACAATTATATTTATTTTAACTCGCCCCGAATCCAAAACATAATTTTTTCTTTTAACTTGATCGAAAACATAACTAGAATCACTCTGGTTTCACAGTCATGGCTTTTAATACCTCCTTGTGTGTTTTCTGGTCGTCAAGTGTCACATTTTCCTTCCGCAAGGACCATATGGAGTGTCTGCATGTGTGACAAGTGTCAACAGGACAGTTTTGGTGAATGTTCCCTTTCCGACGCCAGGAGGTTGTACAGACATTTATTTTGAGATTCAATTTTTTCAAAATAATTTTTCTTTTGAACCGTTCGTCCGAATTATGAGCCGTTTTCATATTTGATATCCTCGCGTCGAGATATTCGAAACTAAATCCCACGATGGTAGGTTTTGATAAACTTTGTTTTTGTAATAAGTTGAATAATTGAATTTCGGGTTTCAACGTATTTGTACTTGGGATTCCAGAATCCTTTTGTATTTCGCGCGAGCGTGTACAGTATATGTATTTCTGATTCAGTTTTTTTAACTTTGGGTTTTATTGTTATTATAATTTGAGTTTATGGTACTTTGTACTTTGGAAGGTTTGTACTTCGTAATTTTATACTTTACTATTTTTGTACTTCGGCTTTTCGGAGCTTGGTACATGGGTTGGGCTTGATGCTCATAGTCTGAAAAAAAAACAAGAGCTTGACGCTGGGCTGTATAACAGGCGGCTAGTATATCTTGAGCCTTGTCTGTGCGGCCCAGGAGGTTAGAGCTGGGCTGTATAAGCAGAGGTTGGTAAATGTGAGCTGGGCTTGATGCTCCTTGTCTGAAAAAAGAGGTTGGAGCTGAGCAAGCGGCTGTTACTTGGATAGGAACAGGAATAATATCTCGCAATCATGTAGCTTGGTGCTTATCAAAAGCGTGCCATTACAAGTGGTGACGGCCTAACACCTCATTCCAAGTGGACTACTTGCACCTTCCGGCTAGGTCCCACTAAAACAGTAGTCCATGCCTACCTTGACAATAAAACTGAATAAGAAACTGGGACATATGCAGTCTCGCAAAGAAACTGGCTCTATTAAGAGAAAAGAAATCAAACAGAACTGTCTCACAAACCCCAACAAAAACTGTCCGCAGATAAAATAGGTCGTGGGGTAGTGGTAGCAGCACCAGTAGGAGTAGCATGTTATGACACTGATCGATCCCGATCCAACTGAAATTAGTTATTTTCTCCTGTCCCTGGCGAAGCTAAATCTTGATGGCGAAACAGGCGCAAGGTCATCACCTGCGTGAGCAGCCGTGAGAATTTATGCTACTTTAATTGGAGGCCTGGCCTGGTTGCCATGCCACGATGTGTCGGGCATGCTGTCAGTTAATTAAACGATAGAACATGATTTCTCCTTGTGTTGGGAGTTGAGAGTGCAGCTTGATTACGCCAATAATTGAGCATGTCCGTACGAGACTGACAGCATCCACGATGCAAGCTGTTTATGTCCCTAAGACTTAAACAGCAAAATACAGTGACAAGCAAATGGGCACTACGAGAACGCCGTGTATGGACGATCCCTCCATTTTTCTGAGCTATGCGATGAGAGTGTTCATTCGCCAAACAGGCGCAGCACATCGGCAGCATCCACCTCAAAGAGTGTAGCGGGCGGCCCACCAGCTCAGTTCGCCGGAGAGAGCACACAGTTCGCCGGAGGCCGACGCGCGCGGAACATACAGATACAGGCTGACACCATGGGAAGCAGATGAGGGACCGCTGGAGGCGTGCGGTGGTGGGCGAGCGAAAACGACGTAACGGGGAGAGCTCAACGGTTCCGTCAGAGGCGCGCAGTGGCTGCCGGCTGAGGGGCCCGATGGAGGCGGTGGGCCTTACTTAGCCCGGCCCTCATCACTGACCGAAATAGGTGGGAATTATTTGGGTCTTCCTTCCCACCCTCCCTGCAGCATCTGATTCTGCATGCATGAACCACCAGTGTAGTCCCCCAGCTTTGATTCTCCGGCCCGGACACCCCAGCTCACCCAGCCAGAGCTCTCACTCTCTCTCTCCATACACAGATGATAGACCATAAACACATTACACATCTCCTCTTACCCCTCTCTCCCATCACACCATAGAAACACACACACTCTCTCTCTCTCTCTCTCTCTCTCATGGAGTATATTGCATTGCACTGTCAGGGCACTGGCCTTAATGGCTGCAGCAGCTTGCTCGGATGTGGTTCGATTAGTTTTCCATCGATCTGATCACATGCACCAATTAATCCCAAGAAAGGGCCGGCTGAGAAAGAGATCGGTGGTGGGGATCAATGAGGTAGCGACATGGACAAGCTGGAGGTGAACGTACGTACACCGAGCAGACCTCATTGTCATTGCCGCCTCATGGTCATGGGTCGATCGATTCGAACTAGTGCTGGATCTACCGCGTAGGAGGGACACAAGTGCACAGGGGGCCTTTATAAGCCTGCTCGAAAATGTCTCCCGCCGACCGATTTATCTTCTCACTTCTCAGGAGAGAGAGATGATTTTGTTGGCAAGTACTGTTCATCACGCCTTACAAATACTATACGTCTATACTGTTAGGAGTTTACAGATGTGCACATTCCTATGCTGCCTGCTTCATGTCAATCTATAGCCATGTATTACTGTTGTAGTATTGTTCTATGTTCGTATGCTTGCAGTACAGCATGCATCCATACTTTCAACGACTACTGTAATGAAGTTATGATAATCAAAAAGCGGCCGAGCCTAGCAAATTAAGGAGTACGTGGTACTATAATTGATGGGATCGATATAACAAGAGTGCAAGACAATAAGAATTGAAGAGATGATGCTGCCGATCGATCCATGCATCACTACATTAGCAAGTGGTCCTGTATTGTTCTTCCACCCATATTGAGCATATACTGGGTGGTTTTTGTCTATACCTAGTTCTGCCTTCTGAAGCATGTTGGTACTTTTTCTAGCATCTTGGTCTTAGATCTCATTTAGCACATACTCCCTCCGTCCACATATAGATATGTTTTTAGTTTTTCTCTAAATCAATCTTTTTACCAACTTAAAAAATACTACTCCCTTCGATCCGCTATAACTGTAGTCGCAAAAAAAATGAACTGATTACGTACAACGTAACAATACAACCCGCGGCACTTTTTTGGGATCGGATAGAGTAGCAATATTTACAACACCAAATTAATATCAGTAGATGTATTTTGGAATGCAGTTTCATAATACAGTACTACTCTCTCCATTCAAAAGCGGAGGATGGTTGGGCGACACGACCCAACCGCCGTTGCTGGTCTAGTGTCCCTAACCCTACCTTTGTTGTACAGCTGCACCCGCTCGATTGTGGGAGAAGGCTGGATATGACGCGATTAGGTAGTAAAACAGGTTAGGTTGAGCCACTTTCACAGAGATTGGCAAGGGCCATGCTTGACTGAGCCAGACACTGCCATGACATGAAAATGAAAATTTATGTTTATTTTTTCAGAAACAGAAATTTCGTTTCCGCGAAGAACGCCGTTCTATTTCCACCTCTGTTTTGGCTTAAAAGTTTTCGTTTACATTTTTATTCCACACAATTCCATCTCTATTTCTCTATATCCTCTCCCCCGTTTCGGTTTTTCACGGAAAGTGGGAAAGTTTCGTTTGCATACCTAACTGGGGATATCCAGTGTAACTTCGCAATCGCAAGTGGGGATGGAACATCCAGGGAGAGGGGAGCGAAACAGCAAGGTAGATGGGCCGAAGCCGAGGCTGCATGCGCGCAGGGAGGACCACCAATTATAGCTCTGCAAAGGTCCCAAACCGTCATGAAAGACGTACATGTTGTAGAAGCATGCCCCAGCTAGCTAGATAGTACTAGTACACCAAACCAGGCCTGGCCTGGTCTGCGCCTCGGCCGGAGCAACTGCCTCCTATCTGCTCACCAATGTGGCTGGCTGGCTAGCTGGACGATCGAGAGAAGAGAACGATGTATGCAGTAGCTCGATCGTAAGCTAGAGATCCAGTAGCTCCAGGCTGCTAACCCACAGGGTCGGGGCCATGTACGTCACAAGATAATATGCATGGAGGAGCCAGCACGCGTACGTACATAATGCGTGGTCCTAGCTCGGTTCTTCTTCAATTCATGGCGCAGCGCAGGCACGCCCCAGCGCGTCGTATGATGCACCCACGCCCGATTGCGACCACCCAGCCGGCCGGCGTGCGTGTATCGGTGTATGCCGTCTTGTCGTGCGCACCATGCCTGTATCTTGTCGCCGTGGCTAGTTTGGAGTCATCTTTTATCTCTCCGCCTCGATCTCTTTTTTCTTTCTTTTTTTCGAAAAGGGAGTTTCCAGCCTCTGTATCAGAGTGATGCACACGGCCTTTTATTGCAAAGTTTTTGAAGTATTTAGAGTATTACAGAAAGTATCAAACATCCAAAGTGACTACAACCAGCCACTGAATAAAAAAAAGTAACCAAGAGCTAAGGAGCACAAATTTTTCGATCATGCTGCCACCCATCTCGGCTGAGACGAATAGCTCGAACAACTGCCATCAGCCGGGTACAGCCAGATTCCATCACAAGTCGTTGGTCTTGCGGTGAGAGGAAGGACCACATAGTGATCCAATACACCCTCCTCATTTAAAAGTTTGTAAAGCCATTTGCTTAACAAGCATCTATTTTTAATTTATAGTAGCTCAATACCTAAACCTCCTTGATCATTTGGACGGCAAACATTGTTCCACTTTGTTAAGCTATATTTCCTTTTTTGCTGGTCACTTTGCCAAAAGAACCTGCTGCGGAAATAGTCAAGCCTTTTTCTGACCCCCACTAGAATTTCGAAAAAGGATAAAAGGAACATTGGCAGGCTAGTGAGTACCGAATTAATCAACACTAACTGGTCTCCATATGATAAAAGTTTACCAGCCCAAGAAGCAAGTTTTTTCTCAAAACGGTCTTCTACTATTTTCCACTCCTTATTAAGCAATTTTCTGTAGTGTATTGGGGTTCCTAAATACTTAAGCGGCAGCGAGCCTACTTCACATCCAAAGATGCTTCGGTACTCATCTTGTTGTTCAACCGCTTTTCCAAAACAGTAGATTTCACTCTTGTGAAAATTAATCTTAAGACCGGACAATTGTTCAAATAAGGACAAGATAAGTTTCATATTAACCGCCTTATCGAGGTCGTATTCAAGGAACAAAATAGTGTCATCTGCATATTGAAGAATCGACACCCTTCCTTACACCAAATGTGGTACAAGACTGCCAATTTGTCCGTCTTCTTTTGCTCTCGCTATGAGAACCGCCAACATATCGGCCACAATATTAAAAAGAACCGGGGATAGAGGATTTCCATGTCTCAATCCTTTTAACGTTTGGAAATAATGACCAATGTCATCATTTACACGAATCCCAACACTACCACCTTGCACAAACCTTGCAACCCATTTGCACCATTTAGGATCAAAACCCTTCATGCGTAATGCTTGTTGCAAGAATGACCATTTGACTTTATCGTAAGCCTATTCAAAATCAATTTTGAAAAGTACTCCATACATTTTTTTTCCGATGAATCTCATGGATAGTCTCATGTAGGATTACCACTCCTTCAAGAATGTTCCTACCCGGAATGAAAGCGGTTCTTTTTCCTTTCTGTGCATGGCATCTTTGCAAAGTCATCCTAATCTTTTCCACGTCGTTTCAGTTTTTCTCTGGTTTCCTTGAAGGGACTTGTTTTTTGTATTTTTTTCTTGTCGCCATAATCTAAGGTGAAGTATCCATCGAATTAAATTTATGGTTGTATAGTTTGTTTGTTTCCGAGTTTGGGAGACATGAAATCTAGTTCATGTGTTTTTTTAAATTATTTTCCATTTAAATGGATTGTATCTTCGTTGAGTTGACGTGTTATCGCGTCTACAAAGGCCGAGTAGTTGTTTGATTTACCCATGTCAATTGTGGAATTAGACCATCACAAATCACCTAGAACTATTTTGATTTATCCTTGTTTGGCAAATGTTTGTCGAGATGAAGTTCCAAAAAGTCCATTATCACATTCTATGCTTGCTTGCAAAGTATGACATGGAATCATCCCTCCATAATGTCAAAGCATCAAAAGGAGAAACTTAGATGTGCGCATTAACGCTTCATAGATCGGTATATGTCTAGACTTATATCTTATATTACTAACATAACCAAATGTTCAACTACGTCTCTCTCTAAAGTCTCAAACCATACAACCTCGATCCTTAACTTTCAGAACCAGACAAATAAGCTCCTCATCTAATTCTAAGCATTTTCAAGGATTATATTCCGGTGGTTTTGCACATGTGCCAACTTTTTCAACACCTTTTAAAATATTGAAAATGTAGAGTTAATAAGATAAAATCCAAGAAACAGGGAACTTATGTTTTGAAGAGTGAAGAAATAAAAGCAGAAAAAAATTAGGAACATTCACAAAAAATCAGAATATATGGTGAAATTTTATGAATGCCTAGAATTTATATCTATATTTGTTACAATTACCAAAGGTACACTTATACTTTTTTCTTGGCTATTTTTTAGGAATAGTAACCTAGTTTTAACATTCTCGGAATGTTAAGTAACTTAACTGGAGTCTTTAATTTACTTTTCCCAATCATTCCTTGGTTTTGAAATAAATTTCTGGTTTAGCAAATAATGTACAAATTACGTTGGTTATTTTACAAATCTTTTGATTCATCAAATATGAATTTGACATTTTAATGATATTTTTATTGATGTGACCACCACATGATCCAAACTTTCACAATTGTATTTGTGAAACAACGTAATTTTGGCCAAACATAAATGATACTAAGATTGTATTTTCTTGCTTTTTCAATGGCATGTAGAGTTGTCATTTCTTACTAGCCTCAAGTTTGTGCGGTAGACTTTGATGTGCAGCTTCCGGTTAAACTTGTTCTCCGCTCCAAGATGTGAGTGGTTATGTGGTTTACTCCTTGCGCCCACCAGTGATCAGACCCTATGTTTCACGTCATGTGTGTCACCTTCATGGCTAACTAGAAGGGGATGGCGCGCTTTGCTGCGCCAGCGCCTGAGGTATTATTGCGGGGATCAATACACGACATTTTTGCCGATAAAGATCAATACACAACATGCTGGTATGAGTAAAGATTAGTTTGCTCATATACGACCAAATACAAATTCATAACCTTTTCAGACAAATATTTTAGGTATTGGTCTAGTATCTGCAGTACAAACCATATAATAAAAATTAAGGTAACAACTTTAAATTTGTTAATCTCCGAATGAGGCGAGCCCCGCACCTGGTGCATGGAGGCGTAGGAGCCATGCGAGGCGGGGGTTGTTCGAGGTGCATTCAGAGGCAGAGCATGCTTGCGTCGCTCGTGCTCGTGCTTGTAGAGGAGGAGGAGGCACAACGAGGAGGGGAGGAGAGGAGGGCCGCTCGGGTGGATCACCAGCCGGACCTACGGATAGTCGGGAAACGACGGTGTCCGCGTGGGGGATGAGAGAGACGACACCCCTTAAAGTCGAATCTCTCTGGTGCCTTCGAGCAGTGGTGGTGGACACGCGGCCGAATCGGTAAGTGTTGTGGCGGAGCTGCCAGGTTCGAGGCCAAATCAATGGGAAAGGAGACGGCGCAGTCACCGGAGAAGAGGCGGGCGGGCGACATGAAACTTACAATTGGCAGTTGTCGTCCCCACTTTGCCCTTCTTTTAAATATCAACAACCCAAATGTTGTATTTTGCAGGATTTGGCGTTTTTTGGACTGAACAACATAAATTGGACAAAATTTACATCATTGCATCCTGTTGGAGTAAGGTTTTTTGGTCTCGAATGTCCTAAGAAGTGGTTAGACCGAAAATAGGGCAGCTATTGGAATGCTCTAATAAAAGGGGGCCCGTAGATTCATATGCGGTAGTTAGAGCATCTCCAGTAGGTTGTGTAAAAAAACGATGTCTTGATGTAAAATATACATAAAAAAAGGATTTTTGTAGGGCACCTAGAACAACAACTCCAACATGTGATATATTTTGGGAGCACGACTGATCCAACAGCGTCAGTAAAATAAATCCGAATATTGCATTTCATACAAAATACATCCAAAATTTTGATAACATTTGACCTAAACATAGAACTAAACATTTGAACTAACAATCCGAACTGAACATCAAACCTAACATAGCGAACTAGTCAAACCCGCCGACTAAGGAGGACGAATCCGAGCTCTAGTCGGACGAGGAGGATGAAGAGTCCACGGTGAGGGTCGAGCTCTGAACTCCTTCTTCTTCCTGTCGAGGTCGTGCTTCCAATATAACTCCTACTGCACATACGGAGGATTCTCCTGCGCAAACCTCCCATCGTCTCTCGTCGCCCTCCTGGATGTTTGGCTGCTCCTTCCGCTTCAGCGAGCGAGTCTCCACCTTTGTCACCGGCGGGCCGATGAACTCCACATCCTCTGGGAATTCGATATCAAGTTGAGCTCCGAGCACAGAACCCCGAGCCTCCAACCAGTGATGTCTTATGCGCTGGCGGCAATGTTTGCTGCCTCGAACGTGCGCGCCGTCGCACAGCAGCTCGGCGGCGTAGCGGCCAAACTCCCGCACCAGCACGCCCTTGAAGCCGGACTTACTCTTTGTTTTCTTCGGTGCCATCCACGGGCCGACGGTAAGGGCATGTCGAGGAGGGGGTGCGGGGCGGAGTATATGACGGCAAGGGTGGTCGTCGACAGGCAGGGGGCAAGGAGACCGGCAGATTCAAGCTCGGCGACAACGATGATTGGGGACAAAGGAGGCAGATTTAGGACGGCGGCGATGGGACGCGAGGAAGAAGCTGGATGTGGCGAGGAGGGCACGCAGAGGCAGGGGCGGCAGATACGGCACAAATCGGCATCTGCGGCGAGTGGAGGTGAATCGGCGGGAGGAGACAGGATTATTCCGCTCGTTAGATAGGTGTGCACGCGTGTGGGGGGGGGGGGGGGGGGGGGTGTGCGGTTTGGGCACGGCATGTGGTGATCTATATTTGCATCACCAGTGCCCTATTTTACATCATGATGTAAAAATTGCCCAATTTTTACATCACCCGACTGTTGTTGGAGTGAGTTTTTATTAATGATAATGTAAAAAACGGTTAATTTATATTATTCATAGCCAGCTAGCCCTAAACTTGAGAGTGAGGGAAGGCTAGGAAAAGAATGGTTGGTCCACGTGAGAAGGGATCGCAGGGGTCTTTTAGGCTACATGTAAATAGAAAGCCCCTCTACTTGTGATGCTCTGAAAAGAAGACGCCCCCTTTGTTTTGCAAATTCCTAGCCAAAAGGCTGCCACGGCCGGCCTTCTTCTTTGGCCTTTAGTCAGTTTTAGCTGTCATTTTGCCATGCTACTGCCCTCTCTTCTTGCCGCTTCCTATGTGTGCCACGATAGCCAAAAATCATGATAGTACAGTACAATTCTATCATGATGCATGTGTCAGGTGTGGAATTAGAAACATGCATGTGCAGTATCGTATGCATGCTTACCATTTCCTCTATTACTGCTGCATATAAACAAGATCCATCTCCATGCACGTACGTACGTACTTAGATTTTTTTTAAAGGGGAGCATGATCCGGCCGCTCCCTGATACTACTTAATATTAATATTATTGCAAAGTTAGAAGATACAAAAGAAAAGAAAAACAAATCCGAACGCTCATGCTTCATGACAGTATATCTCTACGAGACTATGACAAAAGACATAACCAAAGAGCAAATACATAACGTTTAGGTAAAACTCTCAGACAGGAATCAGTGCACGTGCGCCGATAATGACCAGTACAACCAAAAATTGAGCTCGGGATTTTCATCCCCAAGAGATGAGATTCGGATCACCACCTTCAGAAAGGAGACAGCGCAATTGCGCATCGATATTGACAGAAATGTTTTCACCACAACGTGCAAACTCGATGCTGACGTTTCTACCATCATCATTTGTCCTGTTAGAAATTCACCGCTAACAAGATGCCGCTGGAGCGGAAACTGGAGGTCGATGACGTCCCATATATACCGCCACGCATCTAGCCACTTCGTACCTTCGATCGAGCAACAATAGGCATGACTTGACACCGTGGTGGAGACGTCGTGCGTAGCAGCTGCTAGGATCATGCATAACTCAGCGCCTCTCTATGAGACGCCGTGCATAGCCACCAACGGCTAGGCCTAACCTGACGATTTCATCGAAGCCGCGTGCATCCTGCTAAGTCGAATCGAACACGATAATGAAATGGAGGGGTGTCCCGTACTGCCGTCAGCCTCGAAACTCCACGACACAATAAATTACATCCCATAAAACCATCGACCGCGACACACCGAGTTGGAAACCATGACCGGCACCTTCGATATTGCTATACTACCACTAGTATATGTTTTGTGTGACCTGGTGCTCGTGGCACCTAGTCACTAGACATGTTTGCACCGAGTGTTGCACTCGGCAAAGGCCACCCTTGGCAAACATAGACTCGGCAAAATGTTTTTGCTGTGTGTATATTGTGACAAAGATTGTTGTATTTGGCATCTCTGAAGAGCTACTGGAATGTCGAGTTCTGCCTCATATCTCGGATCAGATACAAGTTGAGAAAGGCATATATAGATGTGATATGGTACTATAAGGTGAAGAATCATGTTAGATGCTGTTATTATATGTAACCGTGTTATGATTCTCAAGGAAGCCATTGGGTTACACATAAATTTGGAGACATTTCAGAAGATTTCCTTCAGAGCAAGACATATAGAGTATAGATGAAATGCTCCCTAGATAAACTACGAATATTTGCATAGATGCACAGTATGGCGCTGGACGTTGGTCGGTTCGGGCAAGAAAGCACTGCCGCCGATCAAATGCATAGGTTGCCGTGTCCGCAAAATGTGCCCTAGCTACTTGAATTGGAGCTTTGCCATGCCACCCAACTAGCCGAGGGCATCTGCCCAGGGACCATTCTTTCTTTCTCCCGCGGCGGTCGAGGAGGAAAAGGAGGATGTGTCAAAGTTCCATCGCGGAAAATTTGTAGCTTAAAGTCATATGTTCCCTGCTGGAAAAGGCGTGGAGGCAACCAGGCGGATCGTCGGAGCCATCGAGTATGCGTGCGAGAGCGCTCAGAAGAGATGGTTCAATCAGTCCATGATCCTTCAATCTAGCTATCAACATCTGAGAGTGCGTGCGTGCATGGCATGCATGCGCGTGGCCGGTCTGATCCATCGATCGATCGTAAGAGTCCTTTCTGTGATTAGCACTAGGCGTTGCTGGCGAAAAGTTGGCCACTGTTTAGTCGACACCGCATGGCCCTTGTTGCTTACTTCGATCTCCTCTTCCATGCAGCGCCATGATCTAGGCGACGCCGGGAAGAACACCCGTCAGTAGTTCTCATGCATGCAAACGCAGGCATTGGATTCGACTGCCGTACTGCATCGGCATGCAGCATGCATGCACTCCATCTCTGTATACAGTTGATCTCGGAGGCTTAATCAGGCAACATCATTTGTACTATTTGGGCAAGATACACATGTAACTCAAATTCTAGAAGCTTGCTCTGTGAAATCGATTTTATCCGCATAACTTTATAAATTTGTTGATGTGGCAGCCTAGGTGGAAGGCTTGCATGTCGGGAGAAATAGATTACTTAGTTCGTTGATCCTATCTAGTACTCCCTCTGTTTCATAATATATGATATTTTAGATATTTCAATGCGGACTGCATAATGTGATTGAATTTACACACTCAAATACGTCTATATACTCGATTCTAAAAAAGGTAAAACATCTTATTATATCGAATGGAGGGAGTGATATATATAGCATAAAGCCTCAGAAACATGAAGCTTTTAGTATTATTACAAGATCAAAAAAAGAATAGAACAAATAAAGAGCGCCTATACCATTAGTCTAGCGATACAAGCCGAGGGCCAGTACAACAAAAGAAAGCGGACGACGCACCACCAACATCAAGTGAACTAGGGTATCACTTGAGAACTAAAAGTTGGTTCTTTTAATTGTAACCTTTATTCCATTAGCTAGCTTGTCTCCTGGAATAGGGATTTGGTAGCTCTCGCATGGTTGGCGAGTTTGGGACGGTTGGCCCAATTGTGCAATTTTCCTCTATACATGCGTCAATAGTTGAGGAGTAGTTCGTGACTTACCTTTTCCTTTGCCACTTCACGACTCGAATGTGAGGAACAACCGAAGACTTGTAGGATATAGGACCGGCGGATCAGGCATCTAGCTAGTAGAGTTGTGGCTCAATCTAAGCCTCCCAAGGAAAGCAATTGTTCCCTCACCGTGTTAGTATCTTAAGAGCTTTGGAGCAAAGGGTAAGTATGTGTCTTTCACCGAAACGTCGCACTATGCTTATGGTCATCTTTTCGAATATCAAACAACAAAACTTTCGAAAATTTAAACCATATTATCACGAGAGTAGACTTTGTTGTTGGTTACGTTGCTTGCTTGTAGTTAACCTTATTTAGTTAATGAAAAGAGGCACATCTTTTTGCCTACGTTTTTTTAAAGAGACGCGCAGTACTCCCTTAGCATATAGTTGAAAGGGATTACTATATGTCCCAAAGTATCTATCTCCCCTGACACGATCTTTACTCTAGATCCATCTATATGGCATTGTATGAGCAACGTACTAGTCCCATTTCGTCAAGCACAGAACCACGTATTATATGTGCAGGGCCACGAGCAAGCAGAGAAAGAATCTGTCATGCGTGCATATGCATTGTGACTTTGTGCTTAATAACAAGCCCTATATCCTCGCGCTCTGGCCCTATAAGCCCTAGCTCATAGATAGTTCACTTTCACGAGCCTTGTTTCCTCCACTAACAGTCGGCATCCTGCAAATAATCTTGTTGTAGTACAAATTTATCAACTTTTTGGTCTGTTTACTTCGTGCTTTTGCTAGGTAACGGCCACCCTTTTTTATCAAGGAACCACAAAATAGACGGGCTCTCTTGCTAGGCCATCCCTTTTGTAGATGGCCAAGTAGTTATTTTACTGATCACACTATCTCTCTTTACCCTCATAAATTAACATGTTGCATAAACATAAGAGCTGGTTACACAAATATCTCGTAGCGACATGTCTCTATAGTCCCTTACCACTTGCCTCTATAAAAAGGTTATGTAATCATGTAGAGACATTTTCTTAATGTCTAGACATTTTGTAAGTATGTTTTGGTAGTACAGACATTGCATGTACTGGTCTGGCACTTATGTGGTACTTGACCAAACATCTCTACACTTGTGTAGAGACAAATGTAGTGTCTCTAGCTAACAACCCTAAAATCGTGTCTCCACAGACTATTTATCTTGTAATATATGCTGCCACAAACCAAGAAAACGAAGTAGCTTTCACAAAAAAAATCTTAATAAGATTGTTTTTCCGACCTTGAAGCAGGTGGATTTTGAGTTTTCGCTAACCCCTCCTTGAAAAGTTGCCATTCCCATCCGCCTTCAGTCATCTAAAGATGGGAGAGGTAGGGAAATCCGATTATGTACAACATTTAATTATGTGTCCGGTACGTCTTAGTGGCGATGTTGATTAAGGTGGGGATGACATTATGGTGATAGAATAAGTCTCTTTGACCTCATGCCCATCACATTGATGTTTTCTCATAGCTAGTGCTAGGCTTGTGAGGACGTGGTCCCATGAATTTGGGAATCTAGATCTAATTGATGGAATGTCAAGAGTTCGGTTTTACCGTGCGCATTGACCTCCTTAGGGGGGGGGGTCGAAATATTCTTATTTCGAAGGCTTTCGCGGGGAATAGTTATAACACCATTGGTTATCTCAAATCTGGTAGAGAATTGGGATGGATTTGTGTTTTGTTTCTATGTACCGTGGTTGGCTCAATTATTGACATTATTTTCTAGTATATATTACGAGTGACGACGACAATCATGTGAGTGCACGAGCATGCAACACCACCCTGTCAATGTTTGATCGATGATATCTTGGTCTTGTCTCACGGGACGAATTTCAGTGCACCTCTTCGAAACCTATGAGGCAATTGGCGTTTTCTGTGTGTGTTGTTGATTTTTGGTGTATTTGTTTGATGACGTGAAACACACGTTCGTTGGGAGACCCCAAGAGGAAGGTATGATGTAGTCAGCAGCAAGTTTTCCCTCAGAAAGAAACCAAGGTTATCGAACCAGTAGGAGCAGCAACTCTTCAGAAGGTTGTCAACGGCGCCAGAAAAATAGCTGTTGCAGGGAGTCTGGACTGTTGACGTGGAATCTGCACACAACACAATCAAACTACTTTGCCCCAACGAAACAGTGAGGTTGTCAATCTCACTGGCTTGCTGAAAACAAAGGATTAAACGTATGGTGTGGAAAATGAGTATTAAATTGCAGAGAATGAAAAAGGAACAGTTTGCAGTTTGTGGTTGTTTAATCAGTGTAAAAGAATGGACCGGGGTCCACAGTTCACTAGTGGTGTCTCTCCATAAAAGATAACTAACATGTTGGGTGAACAAATTACAGCTGGGCAATTGACGAATAGTGAGCGCATGACAATGCATATACATGACATGTTGACTACTATGATATTTAATTGGGCATTACGACATAATACATAGACCGTTATCCAACAGCATCTATGACTAATAATCCACCGCCGGGTTGTCATCCGAGTCCCCCGTTGGTATTAAGTTGCAAGCAACGGATAATTGCATTAAGTAAAGTGCGTAATGTAAACAAACACATATGCCCGTGGACATAGCATCGTTAGGTTATCCCTAGTGGCAACAGCACATCCACAACCTTAGAACTTTCTGTCACTGTCCCAGGTTAAACGGAGACATGAACCCACTATCTAGCATAAATACTCTCTCTTGGAGTTACAAGCATCTACTTGGCCAAAGCATCTACGAGTAACGGAAAGCATGCAAGATCTTAAATAACATATAAGATAGATTGATAATCAACTTGACATAATATTCAATATTCATCGGATCCCAGCAAACACAACATGTAGCATTACAATAATATGATCTTGATCATGTAGGGCAGCTCACAAGATCTAAACATGATGGCACAAAGTGGAGAGACAACCATCTAGCTACTGCTATGGACCCGTAGTCCAAGGATGAACTACTCACGCATCACTCCGGAGGCAGGCATGGCGATGTAGAAGCCTCCGGTGACGATTCCCCTCTCCGGCAGGGTGCCGGGAAGAGGTTCTGAACCCTCCCGAGCTAGGGTTGACGACGGCGGCGTCTCTGGAACTTTTCGTGGATATTTGCTCAGGTACTTAGGGTTTTCGCGTCGGGGGGAATAAGTAGGCGAAAGGGCGGCGGCTGCGGACCCCCGAGGGGCCCACACCACCCTAGGGCGCGGCAGAGGGGGGCCCGCGCCCTAGGTGCGTGTGGCCTCCTGGTGGCCCTCCTCTGCTGCTCCTTCGCTCCGTCAGGTGTGTTCTGGAAAAATAGGGACCCCCGTGTAGTTTCGTCCAATTCCGAGAATATTTCCAGACTAGCTTTTCTGGAATACAAAAACAGCAGAAAACAGGAACTGGCACTTCGGCATCTTGTTAATAGGTTAGTCCCAAAAAATGTATAAAAGTGATATAAAGTAGATGCAAAACATGTAGCAATTGGTATAAAACAAGCATGGAACATCAAAAATTATAGATACGTTTGAGACGTATCAGCATCCCCAAGCTTAGTTCCTACTCGTCCTCGAGTAGGTAAACGATAAAAACAAAATAATTTTTGAGGTGACATGCTACTATCATAATCTTGATCATATAATATTGCAAGGCACATGTAAATGAATGAAGTGATCCAAGTCAATGGTCTATAATTTGCTACCAAATAGATAATGAGTAAACAATGAATCACACAAGCTAAACGTTTTCATGAATAGTACTTTCGAGACAAGCATCAAACAGTTTTGCATAAGTGTTAACTCATAAAGCAATAGTTTCTAAAAAGGTATTTAATCAACACAAAGGAAGAATTTAGTTTCAGCATTTGCTTCAACTTTCAACATATTTATCTCATGGATATTGTCAACACAAAGTAGTATAACAAGTCCAATACATTGCATATAACGCATGTTGTAACAAAGTTGACACTAGTGTTTGCTTGTGGAAGACAGAAAGAATAGGAAAACTGACTCAACATAAAAGTAAAAGAAAGGCCCTTCGCAGAGGGAAGCAGGGATTAAATCATGTGCTAGAGCTTTTAGGTTTTTGAAAGCATATAGAGATTGCATAAAATATTTGATACTCCTCCCAACCTTGCTAACACAAGCCATGGCTAACCGAATCCTCGGGTGCCTTCCATCAATCACATACCATGGAGGAGTATCTATTTTTGAGAGGTGTTTGTTAATTGTCAACGAATGGTAGCGGGTGAGAACAGTATTCTACCTGTCGAACGGACTTTTAAGAGCGGCTCCCATGAAGGACGTTATTTCTACCAGCAAGGCAGATCATCCCTCTTTCTCTTTGGTTTACACACATTCAGGTATTTCACTGTTTGTCATTGCTTACTGATGAATCAGGGCAAAAGTGTGAAGAGAATTAATTGGTTAAAGTTGTAATTAATTGGGACTGGGCACCCCGTTGCCAGCTCTTTTTGCAAGTTATTGGATAAGCGGATGTATATGCCACTAGTCCAGGTGTAAAAGTCCACTCGACAAATAGAATAAAGAATAACCACACTAATTCCTCATGAGCTAGTAAACATTGACACAAAAAGGGAATAATAACATTTTGAATAATTTAAAGGTAGCACATGAAAAATTTACTTGGAGTGGCAAGGAAATACCACATATAGGTAGTTATGGTGGACACAAATGGCATGGATTTTGGCTCAAGGATTTGGATGCACGAGAAGCATTCCCTCTCAGTACAGAGTTTAGGCTAGCAAGGTTATGTAAGCAAACAAGAATATCAACCCGTACACCAAGTTTTATATGACAAACATATTGCAAACGTTATAAGACTTCATACCGTCTTCCTTGTTAACCAAACCCTGTTATTAGAAAATATCTAGACCTTAGAGGTACCACCGATGCAAACCAAATTTTCAACAAGCTTTACGGTAGTTCTTCACTAATAGGCTTAACTCATGTGATGCACAATTTAATCATGATCTACTTGTTAACTCAAAACAATTGACAAGCATCAAGTTATCCATTTTAGTGATCTACAAGATTAAGCAAGTTTTTCCTTATACCAATTACCACATGCAACATTTTCTGAACCAACCAAACACCAATCAATTTATTTCATCAACTCTCCAAACAAATATAAGTGAAGCAAGAGAGTACTTTCTACAAAAGAAAGCTAATAGCTCTGACAAGAGATACATGAAAACAAGAGCTAAAAGCTGAACAGCGCTAGATATGAATACTCAACAAATATAAGTGAAGAATAGGAGTATTCTCATGAAAAAGCGGAGCGTGTCTCTCTCCCAATCAAGAATGCTAGGGTCCAGTCAAGCTTTATTGAAAATAAAAGTGCAATACTGAAAATAAAAGCACACAGACGCTCCAAGAAAAGCACATATGATGTGAAAGAATTAAAATATAGTTTCACTAGAGATGACCTGATAATTTTGACGATGAAGAAGGGGATGCCTTGGGCATCCCCAAGCTTAGACGCTTGAGTCTTCTTGAAATATGCTGGGGAGATCCATGGGAGCCTCCCCAAGCTTAAGCTCTTCACTCTTCTTGATCCTATTATATCATCCTTCTCTCTTGACCCTTGAAAACTTCCGTCACACCAAACTCAAAGTAGATCTCATTAGAGGGTTAGTGCATAATCAAAAATTCACATGTTCTATAAAGACGCAATATGATTTGTTACTTTAAACATTAGCTACAGCCACTGATGTTATGTGAAGCTCTTCCACCCAAAAAAGAATTTCACTCAACACTAGTAAAAGAGAGAATGCAAAAATAAAAAGGCATAATCTGTCTAAAACAGAACAGTCCGCAAAGACGAATTTTTTCGAGGCACTTACGACGCTCAGATCGAGAAACTCTGAACTAATGAAAGTTTCAGACATTCATAAAGATTACGCACAAAAATTTCAGATTTAATTAACAATCTGGTGATTTTAGGAATTTCGTACAGTGAACAGCAAAAATCTGTTTCTGCGCAGCAATCAAAATTAAGCATCATCTTATCATTAGAGGCTACTCTTGGCACAACAATGCGAGAAAATAAAGATACAAAGGAGTTGCTACAGAAGTAAACAAACTCCTTGACTCAATAAAAGAAAAATTGCAGAAAAATAAAATGGGTTGCCTCCCATAAGCGCTTTTCTTTAACGCCTTTTAGCTAGGCACAAAGCATGCATCAAGTATTACCAAGTGAAGAAGCATCAACATTCTTACGCTTAGCTCTCTTACCTTTACCTTTATCTTTAGGAAATACTTGGTTACACATAGGTGAAGAGGCGAAATTCATAGTGCCTTGGCCCACATCTATTATTGCTCCAAAGCGTTTCAACAGAGACCTTCCAAGCGTAATTTGTCCTACTCCTGCACATTCAATGACAAGATAATCAATAGATATTGTTATCCCTAAGAGTTTTGTAAATACTCCTTCGCTACTCCCCTTGGTAATTTAATAGTATTATCACCCAAAGTTATACAATCTTCGCATTTGGAAAGCTCCCAAAGATTTAAGGAATCATAAATATTCTTGGGCATTAAACAGAATTCAGACATAATATCACAGCGAGAATGAAAAGTTTCACCATTTATAACAACTTTTACTGAGGGAATCCATCCCGATGGTTCAAAATTTACTGGCACATTATCATAATGTTCACGAATCTGATTATACCCTTCTTTTAGACCAGATATGTTCGTTTCAAGAGCGTTAAGTCTATCACTTATGCTTGTCAAAGCCAAATCAATTTTAGTGATTGGGGGCTAGAAATTGTAATCAATTTTTTTATAGCATTAAAAGCTTGATCCCCATCATAACGAAGGAAATCTCCTCCTACCACAGCATCTAAAGCATATCTGTAGCAAAGAACAAGACCAAAATAAAAGCTACTAAGAAGCAGGCTTAAAGTCATTTTAGGTTCAGTTTTAGCATAGGACTCAGATATTCTAGACCAAGCATCTTTAAAACTCTCCTCACTCCCTTGCTTGAAAGTGAAGATCTCTTCTTCAGGTGACATTACTACTGGAACAGGGCTAGACATGATAACTAACAGAAAACAAAACTGAAAATAAACTAAATGCAAGTAACTAATTTTTTTGTGTTTTTGATAATTGAAAGCAAACAAGATAAAATAAAATAAACTAAGCAAGACAAAAACAAAGTAAAGAGATTGGAAGCGTGAAACTCCCCTTGCAGAAGACTGCTGTCTCCCCGGCAACGGCGCCAGAAAAATAGCTGTTGACGGAGAGAAAGTGGAGTCTGCTGAAGCTTCTACTCCCCGGCAACGGCGCCAGAAAAATAGCTTGATGACGTGAAACACACGTTCGTTGGGAGACCCCAAGAGGAAGGTATGATGTAGTCAGCAGCAAGTTTTCCCTCAGAAAGAAACCAAGGTTATCGAACCAGTAGGAGCAGCAACTCTTCAGAAGGTTGTCAACGGCGCCAGAAAAATAGCTGTGCGGGAGTCTGGACTGTTGACGTGGAATCTGCACACAACACAATCAAACTACTTTGCCCCAACGAAACAGTGAGGTTGTCAATCTCACTGGCTTGCTGAAAACAAAGGATTAAACGTATGGTGTGGAAAATGAGTATTAAATTGCAGAGAATGAAAAAGGAACAGTTTGCAGTTTGTGGTTGTTTAATCAGTGTAAAAGAATGGACCGGGGTCCACAGTTCACTAGTGGTGTCTCTCCATAAAAGATAACTAACATGTTGGGTGAACAAATTACAGCTGGGCAATTGACGAATAGTGAGCGCATGACAATGCATATACATGACATGTTGACTACTATGATATTTAATTGGGCATTACGACATAATACATAGACCGTTATCCAACAGCATCTATGACTAATAATCCACCGCCGGGTTGTCATCCGAGTCCCCCGTTGGTATTAAGTTGCAAGCAACGGATAATTGCATTAAGTAAAGTGCGTAATGTAAACAAACACATATGCCCGTGGACATAGCATCGTTAGGTTATCCCTAGTGGCAACAGCACATCCACAACCTTAGAACTTTCTGTCACTGTCCCAGGTTAAACGGAGACATGAACCCACTATCTAGCATAAATACTCTCTCTTGGAGTTACAAGCATCTACTTGGCCAAAGCATCTACGAGTAACGGAAAGCATGCAAGATCTTAAATAACATATAAGATAGATTGATAATCAACTTGACATAATATTCAATATTCATCGGATCCCAGCAAACACAACATGTAGCATTACAATAATATGATCTTGATCATGTAGGGCAGCTCACAAGATCTAAACATGATGGCACAAAGTGGAGAGACAACCATCTAGCTACTGCTATGGACCCGTAGTCCAAGGATGAACTACTCACGCATCACTCCGGAGGCAGGCATGGCGATGTAGAAGCCTCCGGTGACGATTCCCCTCTCCGGCAGGGTGCCGGGAAGAGGTTCTGAACCCTCCCGAGCTAGGGTTGACGACGGCGGCGTCTCTGGATCTTTTCGTGGATATTTGCTCAGGTACTTAGGGTTTTCGCGTCGGGGGGAATAAGTAGGCGAAAGGGCGGCGGCTGCGGACCCCCGAGGGGCCCACACCACCACCCGGGCGCGGCAGAAGGGGGGCCCGCGCCCTAGGTGCGTGTGGCCTCCTGGTGGCCCTCCTCTGCTGCTCCTTCGCTCCGTCAGGTGTTCTGGAAAAATAGGGACCCCGTGTAGTTTCGTCCAATTCCGAGAATATTTCCAGACTAGCTTTTCTGGAATACAAAAACAGCAGAAAACAGGAACTGGCACTTCGGCATCTTGTTAATAGGTTAGTCCCAAAAAATGTATAAAAGTGATATAAAGTAGATGCAAAACATGTAGCAATTGGTATAAAACAAGCATGGAACATCAAAAATTATAGATACGTTTGAGACGTATCATTGTTTTTGATGTGTTAGTTGCTCCTATCCTAGTAACTAGATCCGGAATGCCTTTGGACATTTCCTCTAAGAAAATGCAGGCTTTAACAAATATGTTTTTTTTGCTTTCGCAATGGAAACAATTAGTCATATTGGTTGATGCTATTTTTTCTCGTTCTCGCATTATAGTATTTCTCACACTTGTGAACTATTTCCTGCTTCCTTGGAATCTAGAAAGACATAAATCTTTAAACCTTAAAGCAATTATTATAGTAGTATTACCTTCTAGGTTTCTATTTTATTTTTGGCAAAAAGAACTTGTGGTTCTGGGGCTCCTATACTAATAAAATATTTTTTATGCATAAGGAAAGCTTGCCTTTTAAATATTATCTATATTTTAGACCGAAGAGAGGAGTCGGCACCGCACAGCAGTGAGGACGCTCTCGAGATCGCTCCTTTCGACATGCCTCAACACCCATGGACGCTGACCGATGCTTGCTTCGGGCGGTCCTCTAATTTATGATCCTTTAACCTACCGTAGTCTTGCTGATACTCTACCGTACTTGACGTTCACTCGTCCAGATTACATTGCCTACGCTGTTAAGTAGATTTGTGATCATATGAATGACCATTGCGATCACCACTTGTCCTTAGTCAAGTGAGTTCTTCGGTACATCAAAGGTACTATGCACCATGGTCTTTCGCTTACGCATTCGCCACAGATCCTCTTGTCGCCTACAACACTTGTGTCCTACATGTCAATCGCCGTTTTACATCTGGTTACTTTCTGTTCGTTGGAGACATGCTTGTGTCCTTATCCTCCAAGCAACAACACTCAATTTCTTGTTCTAGCACCGAGGCTGAATATCGCATGGTCACCAACTCCGTTACTGAAGCAAATTGCCTTCGGAAACTACTCCAGGAGCTTCACCGTCCACTGCCTCACGCCATTGTTGTCTTCTGCAAAAACATTAGTGCGGTCTACATGTCCCCGAATCTGTTCATCATGAACGCACCAAACACATCGAGATCATGCTTCACTTCATTCAAGACATGTTGCGCTTGGACACATTTGAGTTCTTCATGTGCCATCTTCTCGGCAGTTCGCGAACATCGTGAACAAAGGCCAACCATCACTGTTTTTCGACTTCCGATCCAGTCTCAGCATACGAGAATCTGTTAGGAAACCGATTATTGAGATATGGGGTTTATCCCCTTCCATACTTAGTGCCCGTTGTATTTGGATAAAATCAGGGATTGTAACTTATTGTTATCAGGTATATCTTGTTATCTCTCCTATTGATACGAGACAACAGGAAACTCATGATGGTGGTCAATCTATCTATTCTTTCACTTAGCAACCGGGCTAGAAGTAAGTCACTGACGAGAGGACCCGTACAGAGCAACCAGCAAAAAATAGCATCTCAAACAGTACTATAATCTATAATCCCGTGCAGCTTCCAAGTCGCAGTAAACGAACGGGCCACCCACAATGGTGTTCTGCCAAGTGTCCAGCAAACACTGGCAGCGCGTCGTCGCTCGCATGGGAGATCCGAGGCTGCTCGAGCGCGCGCGGCTGTTGTTTGTCTGGATCAGTTGTTTGTTTATGTGCGACAAGCAAGCGGAGGCAGCTTGAAATCCAGTTGGAATTGGTAAACAGAGGCGCCGCGCGCAGGCAACGACGTCCCTTCCGGTTTCCCGAGCTCCAATTCGCCGGTGAGGTCAAATGATGCCTTAATCATGCCGCTAAACTAGTGATTAAACTAATACTGCACTGTTAACTGTCCAGAGTGATAAGGCTTAGTTTTATTGGTCCGATACCGGTGATGTCACCCACGAATCGGATGATTAGATCAGTAGAACCAGGTCACTGCACAAGTGTGAGAACTTAATAGTTTTAGCTAATCACATGACGGCAATAGAGTAATATGCGTACAGAGATATCGATCTCTACGTACTCTGTTAGCTGTCCTGTTAACTACGGACAGGCACCAGGGCCCGGACATATGGATAGGACAATCTCTTTGTTGAGACCAACTATACTCTGCAGTTGTCCTATATTTGTTTGCTGGTGAACAGCTTCAGAAACCATCTCAAACCTCATCTCAAACCTTATGTGATCTGGGACACCGATCGAAACCTTTTCGAAGGAGAAACGGTTCAGAAACAATAGACCCGGAATCACATCAGCCTGAGATGTCTTTGGTGCGGGCTTTGATCTGGTCACGTTTGGATTGGGTAGAAATGGATTGGGATATGCCACGGATCGAGTTGGTGCGGGTTGAGAGGAAATGTGGGGCGGAACGGTGTGGTTTGGGTTAAAAAACTATGACTAAAACGGGCTGAACCCATGGATCGAACCCGCAGGTACAACCCAATTCCCCACCAACCCCACGCTCGTGCGTCTGCTGTGCCTGGGTACCGCCGCCGTCGCCGCACAGTGGGATCCCGGCGCGATTCCGTCGTCGGAAAGGGACAGGACGGAGTGGCAGTGTCGATGCGCTCACAAGCTGGAGGGGGGTGGCCGAAGTCAACAGTGAGAACAGAGGTCCAAGGCGACGACGACGAGGTCGGAGGCCTTGATTGCGGGCAGCTCCCGTCAATTCCTCGCGCTAGCATGGATAGGAGGACCCAGCGGTGACGGTGGTGTGCTCGGACGGGAGTGGAGATGGACGGGAGTGGAGACGCGTGAGGCGACGACGCTCGCCGGCCGCCGGCGGCGGTTAATGGCTCGCGTGGACAAAGCAACTGATGTAGAGGGGATAGCGCTAGAGAGAGTAGAGAGGATGGAGGAGTGATGTGGTCAGCATGAGAGCTCTCCAGGACATCTCGTCTTCCACGGAGGCGGCGCCGACATGGTGATCCACGAACAAGAGCTCGGGCACGCATGTGCTTAAGGTTGATGATAAAATTGACGCAGATGGCCCACTTGTCATAGGAAGAGAAAGGAAAATAAGAAGGCTCGATGCTACGCTGGCCAGAGCGTTTTCTTTCATTGCCTGGACCCACGGGTTTTACTTCGGTTGTGAATTGGTTTCTAAGACTAGCCATAGTGGGAGTAACATAGGTAGTATCATGCATGCCACGTTGGTAAAAAGATGACGTGTCACTGCAGTTAATGAGGAGAGAGATGGTAGTGGTATCATAGGTAGATACCGTAACATAACGGATTCCAAGACAAGATGTGTGTGCAACCTAATAAATACACTAATATATGATACCACAAATATGTTACTACCCACTATGGAACTAGTAACATAGAATAGTATCATATGCATGATACTGGTTTATGATACTCCCCACTATGGCTAGTCTAAGCCGTGCGGGTCAGGGCGGTTTGGGGCCAAGCAACATGTGGGCTGGTGCGGGTTGGATGATAGAAATTAATTAACGGTTTGGCTTGGTGTGGTGGTGAGAACATTTTTATGGTGGCCTGGTGCGGATATGGTGCGGCTTTTGCCCCGTTCTCACCCTGAGAATCACATGAAGTACCAACAACCAGGACAACGATGCATGATATGTCAACCGCAATATTACGTCCAGCTAGTTGCTTCAGGATTCGTTTGCTACAGTATTAACAGCCGTAGCACAGCCATCTGTTCTCCTTTTCTTTCTATGTTCTATCCTCCAAAATAGTTATATTCACGTTTTTCTTTCGATCACAAGGAAACACACCCATCCGCACATCACCACGTACCCACCGTACATACACACACATCACCACGAGTGCACAGATGCACGAGCGTGTCCGATCCCCTAATCACATGATACAGTTGACGGAGTATATATGCACATATTAGGGATATCAAAACTGAGCTAAAGAGGAGCTCTCTCACGGACTAAGCATTTTCATCCCTTGGATCACGCGTTATGAAGTTTTTTGGCCAAACTGAGTAGTGTCACATTTGTTTTGATATATTTTTGCGGAAGAAAAAAAGAATACAAACCTCAGAAACAAATACATATATTGAATACGGTACGGATACGACACAGAAAGTAGATGTTTGCCGAAACAAAGAGAAGCCTTGAATAATGCAGGAAAAATCAAGCAAATACCAAGAAACTTGTCAAGTTTCAAGATGAAAACGTATAAAGAAATATCCTGATTATATAATATAATGTGCATAAAACATTAAAACTACTGTCCCTAACCCTAGTGCACCATCGAAATGGTGATCTGGAAACCACTCGAGAGGGAGATGATATGCGAGTACATATGACTTAACACTACTAGGAAAAGGGTTATAGGGAGGTTGGCATTCTGTGGCGCACCATTAATTGGTGCGCCACAGAATTATTTATGTGGCGTATGGATGCTCGTGCGCCACAGAAATTTCCGAATTTCTGTGGCGCATCTTTTGCCCATGACTTTCTATGGCGCATGAGACACCATGCACCACAGAATTTCTGTGGGTCCCACGTGCAATCATTGGGCCAAGATCCATCTGGGGACATTCTGTGGCGCACCAGCCACGGTGCGCCACAGAAACTCAACTTTCTGTGGCGCATGCTGTTGGATGCGCCACAGAAAGTTGGGTTTCTGTGGCGCACCAGCCACGGTGCGCCACAGAATGTTCACTTTCTGTGGCGCATCCAACACCATGCGCCTGATACCCGATGAGCAAGTCTTGATGCCTGCACAAATAAACGGGATTAGGTTGAGACTCCAAGTGCAGAGTGTATAGTAAGTGGAAGACAGTTTTCCCCACGAGGGGTGACTCGAGGGTTTAATATCGAACTCTCGGGGAATCTGCAGTGGTAGATTTATCTTCTTATCCTTCTTTTGGTTACCTACAAAATAAGGTTAGATGTTTTGGTCCTCAACCTCACCTGTGGTTGTCAAGCACAAGGTGTAAAAATGATATCAGGATAGTTATGCAATGCAAACAAGAAATAAATATGCAATGGTGGTGGATGCAATGATAAATGATATTTTTGGGTTTTTGAATGATGTATGCAAGATGAAAAGTATTTTTGTATTTTCGGATTTAATGATGGCTGAAAATATAAAAGTGGTATATGGTGTTGGAAAGGTGTTTCTTATGATTAAAAATGGACTGGGGTTCATGGTTTCACAAATGCACTCTCTCTTTATAAAGTGGTAGACAATGGAACACACAAAGTTAACATATGAGATTGCAACACAGGGTTTGATAACAAGTTACTTAGATATATGGGCATCACGTCCTAACATAGAAATCTTTTGGTTATTAACCTCTCTTATTCTCCACCAAGATGCGAACTAAATCATAACACCTCAGTAATTAAGATAACTCAGAGTATAGCATTAAGTATCATGACATGAAGTGAAAATAAGAACATGCTAGATCTAGTCATGGAGTAGTGGCAATGGTCACGCCCACATCCCCGGTAGCATGGTATTTTAGTTTATCCCTAGTGAGGTAACAAAGTAAGGTAAAGATACCAAATTGGATCGCAGAACTTTCTCTCACGTTCACTGCACTAGCCACCCCCCGTTATTCCTACTAATGCACACGTTACCCCACACACGCTCTCATAAACATGCTTGATCAAAACAAGTAGACAAGAACAGGGTACATAATATGCATCTATACTCATAACTGAAACAAACATTGCAATCTCAAACATATATTAACTCATAAAGATCCACCACAAAGGTATTACAACGGTGACCGTAATCATGTTCAGCAGCTCATACGGTGCTAATTAGTAAAGCTCAAGAGAGGAGAGATACATAAGTTACTTCCACAAACCCATAGTCCAGAGGTGGACTACTCCCTCTTCATCATGGAGACGGTGGAGAAGTCGATGGAGAAGATGGAGACCACGCCGGCAGCGCCCCGCCGGAGTTTTCTCCCTCCAATCTGCAGCTCCTGATCTCCGTTTCGCTGTTTCTGTGTTTGTGCGGCGCTCCTTCCAGAGAACGTCGGGGGACCTTTTTTATAGGCGTTTTTAGGTCAAGACGAAGGCGGTGGAGCGAAGATCGACGGCAACGGAGCCACGAGGCCCGAACGGGTGGGTCCCACGCGGCCTGGTACTGTGGCCGCGTGGGCCATGCCCGTTTGGCCCTCGGGTCTCCGTTTGCTTGCTTCCTTTTTCCGTAGTCCTTCTTCCTTCCAAATATTGACGCATGTAAATTTCCAGGTGATTTCGTTGACGTTTGGGTCCCTGAAACATTAAAATACAAAACTAGGGTTTTCTGCCTGTGCAGGGTTAATTCCAAATAAATGGGAAAACTATAAAGTATTCCCAAAATCATGATAAAACATTGATATAACCCTTATATGATGCAAATATGATTGGAATATAAGCAATTAAAGTGCAAAGTTCATGTATGTATTTTACATACATCAGCGCCACAGAAAGTTGGCCCACCAGATCTACAAAAAGGTGGCACCACCCTTTCCCCATGCATGTGACCTTCTTCATCCTCCCATCTAGCTCGAGCTCCTCCTCTCTCCCATGCCATTTTGACCATCCTATTCTCCATTATTTGTTATTAAACCTACTTAATTTGATATATAATTGGTGAGGGCTTGGGGAGAGCCTCCATATATATTCTCCTCCTCTCTTTTTGTCCACTATTTTCTCTTCATCACCACACACTCTCTCTCATCGATCACGGTCACGTCTCGGCAACGGATCTAGATCTACTAGGTGGGTATGGATGTTTGTTAAAGGCATGAGAAACTTGTCGGCGGGCTTGTGTGTGTTGTGCATGTTGTTGCGTTGCGCCGGCGTGGTGCATGGATGTTTGCCGAAATGTTGATTCATTTCCATTTCGGTAAATTTTTGCACCACATATGTCCTACTTTTAGGGGAAGTCATGCCGAATTTTTTCGTCGAACATTTCCGACTTTTCGACTTCCCGCATGAGAAGCTTGTATGTGTGTGTGTGTGCATGTTGCGGTTAATTAATTCTAATTAATAACACATACTCTATCACCAAAGAATTAGCCATGGATAGGGCTGCGTGGAAGTTAGCTATCCATGTGCCAGAACCATGACTTGGTTTCGAGATCTTATGGGTTTCAACTCTAGCCTACCCCAACTTGTTTGGGAATAAAAGGCTTTGTTGTTGTTGTTGTTGTTGTTGTTGTTGTAATAACACATACTCTATATGTATACCGCGTAGGCGACCATGGTCATCAAGATGAGCTCCAATCGAATCAACAACTACAAGGAAGAAGCGAAGGCGGAAATGATTCGGTGCAACGGGCGCCAGATACGATGTCCGTGTAGAAGTTGCAAATTTGTGAGATGGATCGACCCTGATTCCGGACAATTGGAGGAACACCTGCTCAGACACGGTTTCATGGAAGGCTTCAACCAAGCGCCGACAGCAAATGTTGCGCCTGAAGACGAGGGCGGGCAAGATGATCGTGACGAAGGAGATGCCGACAGACATGGTCATGATGGTGGTGGAGAAGACGCGAACACGCCGCAGAGCTCGCTAATGTCGGCCTTGATGGAGTCTCATGTTCAAGAACTGCTCCTCAAGAACGCGAGCACCGTTAGAGAGAAAGCCAAGCTGGCGCAAATGGAGATAGACGGGAAGACTCCGTTGTATCCTGGGTGCCGGTCACAGGATACGCGCTTGCAAGTAACGCTTGATGCTCTGGAGATGAAGTCGGGAAACAAATGGACCGACGCGAGCTTCAACAAGAACATGCAATTCTTCCACGAGCGTCTTCCCGAGGGGAACACATTGCCAACTAGTATCGAGGAGGCCAAGAAAGTCGTTTGCCCTCTTGACCTACCGCACGTTAAATACCACGCCTGCATCAATGATTGCGCAATTTATCGGGGCGAGTACGAGGACAGAACCACATGTCCGGTGTGCGGCCAAGGACGGTACAAGAGCCGTGGGAAGAAAGTTCCTCGAAAAGTGGTATGGTACTTTCCTATCACTCCCCGTCTGCAGCGGTACTTCGTGGACCCTAAGGAAGCAAAGCTCATGCAATGGCACGCGGAAAGGGAGAAGCCCGAAGAAGATCCGGAGAAGGGCAGGATCCTTACACACCCTTCAGACGCTAGAAAGTGGCAAGAGTTGGACGCCGTCACCAATTTCGGAGGCGACGCAAGGAACGTCAGGCTCGGTATGAGCACCGATGGACTTAATCCGTTCGGCAAACAGAGTACCACGCATAGCACCTGGCCCGTGTTTGTATGGCCTTACAACCTTCCCCCGTGGTTGTGCACGAAGCAAAGGTATATACACATGAGTATTCTCATTCAGGGGCCGAAACAAGCAGGTGTCCACATACATACGTATCTCGCGCTGTTGGAAGAGGAGTTAGCCACGTTGTGGGCGACGCCAGCCCCTACGTGGGATGCCTACACTGGAGATTATTTCCCCATGAGAGCCGCGTTGCTCATGACGGTGCAGGACTATCCTGGTTGCTCATATGTATCGGCCCAGGTAGGCCACGGATTCTGCGCATGTGTCAGGTGCATGGATAAGACCCCGCATCTCCAGCTACCAAGGAAGACCGGGTCTTCAAAAACCGTGTACCCAGGGGCTCGAAGGTGGCTTCGCATGGATCACCCATGGAGGAAACGCGGTGACCTGTTCAATGGTAAGGACGAGCCCGAAGAAGCCCCGAGCCCGAGGAGCGGCACAGAAATCGACGAGGTGTTGAAGAATTGGAAGGAGTGCCCTGCGCCGGGAAAGAAACGACCGAAGGTAGATCCGCTGCTGGGTGTATGGAAAGCGAGGGCTGTTTTCCACGACTTGCCCTACTGGAAGGTCCTCAAGACGCCACATAGCCTCGATATGATGCACATTACAAAGAATGTCACCGAGAGTTTGCTTGGCACTCTTTCCAACATGCCGAAAAAGACCAAGGATGGGACGAAAGCAAGATACAATCTGAAATGGCTTGGTGTCAGAAAAGATCTTCACGCTCCCGTTAGCGATGACGATGATGATGATGATCAGACGGAAGGGACTCAAGGTCGCCGGAAAAGGGTAAAGAAGAACACTGTGGTGCTTCCCGCTACGTGCTTCACTATGATTCTGGAGGAGCTCGAGCAATTCTACATGTGTCTCCTAGGAGTCAAATTTCCTCATGGTTACGCGGGGCAGATAAGCAGATATCTGGACGGAACGAAGAAGAGGTTTAGCGGGATGAAGTCTCATGACTGTCACGTGCTGTTGACGCAGATACTTCCCGTTGCGATTCGAGGGATAATGGACGAGCACGTCCGTGATACGCTGCTTGCCCTTTGCAACTTTTTCGACGTCATCAATAGGAAGTCGATCGGCGTGAAGCAGCTCGACAGGCTAGAGGAAGAGATCGTGCTGATACTATGCGAGCTCGAGATTTACTTCCCGCCAGCATTCTTTGATATCTGCGTGCATCTCCTTCTCCATGTCGTTGATGACATCAGGCAGCTCGGGCCAACGTTCATGCACTACATGATGCCGTTCGAAAGGATGAACGGTGTCATGAAATGATACGTCCACAACAGGTCCCATCCAGACGCAAGCATGGCCAAGGGCTTTCTAACCTACGAGTGCATCTCCTTCTGCCAGAATTATCTAAGCACCGAGAACCAGGATGTTGGTCTCCCCACGAGGAAACACTTCGGCAGGCTCAATGGATATGGTCACCGAGAGGGCACCAGCTCAACCTTTGTCAGCATGCAGGGTCGAAAAGACGACTTCGACAGGGCTAACCGGATCGCGCTACAACACTACAATTGATCGAAACTTGGGTGGAACAGCACAAATGCTTACTCGAGCAACATTACATCAAACTGGGCCGGCCGAGGAAGAAGGGAGACGTAACCAGAGCGCACAACTCTAGCTTCACGCGTTGGTTCAAGCAAAAGCAACTGGAGCTAGCAAAGAACAAAGCACCATCTACGGAAGATGAAAGACTCATATTCTCCTTATCACGGGGTCCCTCGCACAACGTAAAGACCTATCAGGCGTACGACATCAACGGCTACAGATTCTACACCGAGGAAAAGGACAAGAAGTCGGAATATCAAAACTCAGGAGTAACTATTCTATCCTATGGCGATGAGGAGGCTACTGTCAAGGAAAGATACTTCGGAAGGATTGAGGACATATGGGAGCTCAACTACTGTGGAGAGTTGGTGCCAATGTTCCGTGTAAGATGGGCCAAGGACGTCGTCAAAGAAGGCCGGTATTTCACCACCATGGTAATACCCGATGCCAAATCGAAGAACGCCTCCGCGAAAAATGAGCCATGGGTACTCGCTAGCCAAGTTGAGCAATGCTTATTCATTACCGACCCGTCAAAGCCTAGCCGTGTTGTCGTGAGGAGGGGCAAGAGGAGCATCATCGGAATGGAAGGAGGCGCCACCGAGCAAGACTTGGCCTGGTGACCCCACCGGTGCCCCCTGTCGTGGATCAACATACACCAAGGCCGGAGAATAATGATAATGCGCACGAGCGGCCGGAGAATGATAGGCCGGCCGCCGGCACCGGCGCCCTTGTCTCGACATTAGCCGAGCTCGACGCCATCACCAAGGTAACTAATTAGTTTGTCCGCGACATCTTCTATGACTATATATGCCTTTGATGACTACCATATCTCATGCATGCATGGTGCCCAACATGTGTTGACTCCCAGGACATGCCTTGCATACTCCTGTATAGGGTGGGGGCCGGCGGCGAGTTGAAGGAAGTCGCAATGGCCAAGATCATACAACCTTTGACCCGCGATATGTACAACACCCGAATGAGAGAGGTCGTGATGAAAGTCAATGTGACCGAGGTACTGCCTGAGTTCCGTGACATCGACCCCCCCACGCAACCTCCGGGAGCCGAGAAACACATGAAGCTTGGCGAATGCGGCAGTGGATGATGGAATGGCCGAAGACCCAGATTCGTCTTGGGGATGTTCTTCATGGGGTCGGGCGCACCGGCGGCGCCACCTCGAGGCCCCGGCCCCCGGTCGTTCGGCCCCCGTCGAGGCGGCCACAAAAAGCTGTTGCGGACGAACCGGCGCCACAAGCAGCCGTCGCCACCACCCCGAAGGAACCGCCGGTCGCCGCCACCACCGGTCGGAAGCTACCGCCGGTCGCCGCCACCACCGGCCGGAACAAACAGTTGTTGGGAACGTCTTCACCGCAACCGTCCAAGGTTAGTTCTGACTTTCCGAATTCCCCGACTTTCCGACTTTCCCGACTAACGGATGTGCTATTGTTTATGTTTAGGACAAAGCCGTTGCACCTCAACTTGGTGGCAACGACGACAATGAGGAGGAGGAGAATGATGTCAACGTCGATGACTACATCAACACTGGCGCATGCATGGATGGTATGTGCATGCCTCTTGTGGATGAAGAACCCTTCCGCGACCACTGCGGTCAACTTGCTCGTCCCACTTCATGCACACAACGCCTGGCCTTCACCGACACGCCTCCGGATGCCGGCGATCATCAAGCTCAACCGGGTAATATTTTCAGCCCTAACACACTGCAAGAAACTGTTAAAGCGGGGTTCACTTCACCCCCACAATACCCAGAGATGAAGAACAAGAAGAAGCACAGGAAGAGAAAAGGATCCTCCACCTCTGCGAGCCAGCCAGCTCCTAAGATCCGGGGTCTTGAAGACACGATTCCACCCCGTGCGGATGGCTTCCCCCGAGTTCATGAAGCTGGTAAACCAATCTTGTCTGGGGACTTGCTTCGCCTTGCAGAAGGACCCATGATTGCTTTGCAGGAATCTATCTTGCATCTAGAGGAGCTCCTTCTTAAAGACAAGCAGCCGAGTTACCCGGCGTTCGCGGTCCAGGTGCCAAAGGAGCTGGTGGACTTCGTCCAGGAAGACCCCGCGGATGTGTTCTTCATAGCATACGAGGACATCTTCAAACTCTTTCACACTCAACGGCTGGACTATAACATGGTCCGCCTATATGCGCTCGATATGGCGATGAAGATCAGGAGAGATGATACCCCGTACGTCGCGATAGTGGATCCCTACTACATGCGCGACAGCCATCTGGTGGAAGGATCAAAAACACGGGAAACGGCCACGGAGTACCTCGTAAAGGTCATGCTGGCCAACAAGAGGAAGAACGCCCTTCTTCTGCCTTTCTTTTTCGAGTAAGTACACATCCGCTCGCCACCGTCGGATCTTATGCCTTCTTGTACATTTCTTCTATCACAGATCCTTTGTCCAACATTCTGTTTCAATTGTGTTGAGCAGGGACAAGTACTGTGCACTCATCTACGTATCCCCGAGGTGGTCCATTGCCACTTATTTGGACTCGGAGAATAAATCCACGCCAAGACGATACACCAGAATAAAGGGTGTTCTCGATGACGCTCTCGAGGCCTATGCCCAAAAGGGCGGCCCCTTCCATAAGAAGTCGGAATTTTTCACGGAGGACAACACACACAAGTTCCAGCATGGGACCGGCTTCCATTGCATCAAGCAACTGGATGGCAGCGTGAAGGAGGCCTACTACGCCCTCCATCACCTTAAAGCGATTGTCCGGGATTACGAGAAAACGAAGATTCCATCTGGTCTCGCAGAATACACCAAAATGGCGGATGCTCTCACCGATGCTGATTACAGAACAGACTTCCATCGCATCCGGCTGCAGTTGTCAACGATCATCCTCGACGATGTCATTCACAAATCAGGGTCCTTCCACTACCCAGAGGTATTATAGAAGTGCATGTGTAGGGTTATATATATATATATGCTATGCTATGAAACCCAAATAGGATAGCCATATGATTTTCAACCATGACAATTGATTGATTGTCTTGCCTTTCTACTTAGATGAATAAATTATAATCTATTTATATCACTAACCAATATATATCTCAATCCATCTTCAGGGTTGTGTCAGAGGGATATCGAAGAACGACTAGAGGCACAGAATGACACCAGGGAGTGGAGGACGAAAGAAGGCTTTCTACCGTTCCCGGCGCCGCTCAAGAAGAGGACTTCATGATCATGCATGCTCCCGCGCGCTCTTGCTCACCATCATCGCCGATGTGTACTACATTTGATCATAGTTAGGCGGCGAACACTTGATTTGTAATGTGTAGTGTGAAATGATAAAACATTCGGCACTTTTGTGACTATGTGTATATATGTATCTCGATCGGGCACTAAGTAATATGTGTGATGACATATTGATTAATGTGTTTGTCTGTTTATATACCTGTCAAATATACCTGTATTTCTGTATAAACCTGTATAAATCCTGTATATACCTGTATTTGTACAGCAAAATAAAAAAATACCGGTATTTCTGTTTCATATTTCTGTGGCGCACCCTTTTTTTTGTGGCGCACCAAGGAACAGTGCGCCACAGAATTTCTCTGCATAGGGGTGTTGCCGAGCTATTTCTGTGCGTGCGCCACAGAAATATTTTTTGTGGCGAGAATTCTGTGGCGCACCCTGCAAACCTCCTGGTGCGCCACAGAAAGACAAAAACGTGCGCCACTAATAGGGTATTCTGTAGTAGTGTAAACATGGTCGCTTTAGATCTTTTTTTATTCAGATTTTGGATTCTGCCTAAATGTCCCTTTAAAATTCTCGGGCCTAATGGATGCGGAAAGCACCGCGTCGTGAAAACGGAAGGTTCGGAATTTTTGTTTTTGTGGTCGTTTCGCCGAAATACGCCGCTCCGTTTCTGTTTTCAATTTGGTTCCGCAAAATTTTGTTTCCATTTTCATATTTCCATTATGTTTCCGTTTTTCAAGGAAAAGTCGGAAAATTTACGTTTTGTTTTCATCCCTATGCACATACGAATCATGTTCAGGTGTTTATGGTGGCAGAATAACCCTTCGGAGATGTATGTGGAAGTGGCCCCGAGTAACTGGTCAATGTTAGTATATATGTAGTGTTCGTAGAACACATCAGAAACATCTCCTATGTGCCCGAAAAAACTGAGAAAAAGTATATTCAAAGATGAATGAGGAAGCAAAATGTTATGCGAACAATATCATACATGATTCAGGAGACACCTCCGGCCTTCGATGTCATGTGGGAACATTGTCATCTTCGAACTAGCATGACAGATCTAGTTTTCCCCTTTCGACATGGTGAACAGGGCATGATCCTAAAATGGGAGACGACTGTCGAGTGAAGTGAGACAATAATGTTGCTGCCAATACAAATATATAAGTAGGGTGGGGCCCGAATTATACCCCATTGTTTATTCACGGGTGAACGGATACCATCGTGTGGACTAGAAAATATGACTTTATCGTCGCGACCATGATTAATCGCAATGGTGGATCACGTCGCCAGTATAGTGCGACGGCAGTTCTTGCTAGTTCTATTAAAGCAAATCCGAAGAAATGCAACACGTATATAGAAGCAAAGTCACCGTACAGTACAAAAAAATTGCTATAATGTGTCGAATTTCTTCAAATATGCAAATTTTCTGCAGAGAAATGTTTTCCGTCCGAAAAAATAACCAAATTGGTCTTGTCATTGAACATGCTCCAAAGTTCTAGCTTGAGACTGGCCCCAATTTTATGGCTTTATGCTAATACCAGAGGAAAGAAAACGAAGCAGCGACACTTGCGTAACAAGAACTCTCAGCACTCACTGTCTTATTCTTCACGAATCTAGCTTATATTCAGATTCCTGTTCGTCAGCAGACAGTAATTTTTTCCCTTCACTTATTTATGACAAAGGCTGAATTTTAATCCATCTCGTGTTCGCAGAGGTGTGCAGCTCCAAGTTACATGCAGGCATGGTAATTAAATCAACTATTGTACCCACTTCGATCCGTTCATCCCCCTTTGGCATGTTTATCTTGAGAGCCAGACATGCAGTGCTTAAGCGAAATGTACAATGTCTTATCCTTCTCTGCTGCTGCTGCAGCTCTCTCCATTAAGGTCGGGCACGCGCAGCACTATGCTGCCCAAGCCCAACGTTCCCCCAAAAAAGTCAAATAAAAGGACACCCTTTATTTTTGAATTATTCGGTTCGCTGGTCGGTATTTTTTTTTCTTTTAAAGATGGCTGAGCTAAGTTCTCGACTTGTCTTTGCACTTTCAGTGTGGAGCCGCCCGAACAAGAAAGTCCCACTCAGGCACTGAGCTGTGTAGCACACTTCAGATCGATGTCAGGTTTACAGGAATGGCGCACCGATTCTACAGTAGCGGCTGGCCGTGATCGTATGGACGACACGGCGTCGGATCTGGAGATGGTGATGTTTTTTTGCTCCGCGTGATCTTGCATAGACCACAGAGTTCCGTCCTTTCGGAATCACGACGGCATGTCGTTAGGGACGGAGCCAGCCACAATGCTTGGAGGGGGCAAAATTTTTGGACTCGCCAAAAAACGGTACTTGCGTACTGCAAATTTTATTAAATTTTAGGGTTTTATGGTACAAAGAAATAAAAGTACAAGAGAGTGTCGTCGGGTGCTTGGCCCCTGCTCGTCCCCCCTTCCTCCGTCCCTGCATGTCGTCGGGTGCGCAGCGGTGGTGGTTTCAGAGGCTGCCGCCGTGCAGTGAGGTGTGGTTGTGGTGCCGATCTACCGAGCCATTCATCTCTAGATCCGGTTTGATGCGGTTCGACTGGTGTCTCGTGAATCGTGAGGCGGTCACACGTTGGAGTCGTCCCATCCAACCCTATGTTGGCGTCAATGGTAAGACGTCCCTTTGCCGCCATTTTATTTGGACAAGTTTGCGCGGACACTTGGTGTAAATACAATATCTCAAATCAGGCAATGTCAACGCGTCTGTGTCGTTACCTTGCCAGAGGGTCAGGATGAAAACTCCAAAATCGACCTATGATTGGACTCGCCATTATTGACACAAGCGCACATGCGATAAACCCTTATCGACGGTTTTTACTAAGAGTTCAGTACTTTTTCTTTGGCCGGTTACTTGTCATAAGGTTTGTGGACGTATCGTGTCGATGCATATGGTTTTTGGACTTTTTTTAGCCGGTTTGTTTTACAATGATACGGCGCTTCTGTTAAATTTTTGAACAATTAATAATATATCGATTAATACAACATAAACTAGAGTTCATGCATAAAATACTTTGATTATACTCTAATCATATGAAGAAGACGGGTACCTTTTTTCGGTTGGTCATAGTCAACAAATCCTGCGTGGCGCCGACGCCATTATCACACAGGAGCCACCATCCTCACTGTCGACGAAACTCAACGAGCCATATCGTGTCGCAGGGGACCGGATCCGACGCCCAAAGTCCGAACCGGAGCCAACGAAGCCACGAATGTCCGGAGACCACGAACTCATGTTAGGCCATTCATGGAGAAGGAAGGGGCAACACCTGGCCCCGACGCAACGAGTAGGGGCCACGAAGCCGCAGCCCGCAGCTGGAGTCGACGCAGCTGCATGAGGGAATGTGCAATAGAGCTTCACCCACTGGAACTGCAGAGGTGGTCGTTGTCCTCCAGCAGACGCCTAGCAGACCCACATCATAGGGGCCAAGCTTCCCTAGTACGAGCAATTGCCGCCAGCCCGATGTAGCGCGCGAGCTTAGCCTGGCGGATTCATCTAGCGGCGGCGAAGGCGGGCAGAGCTGGAGGTGGTTGGTCACGGCGACGGTATAGGGCTCCCGAGTCGCCCTGGAGACGTCGCGGTGGCACACAAAAAACCTGAAATGTTTTCACGTGTTACTTTTACAGGAATATGAACATCCACTCTAACCTCTTTTATAAACTCAGGTGCGTCGGAGTGAGATACTTTTCATGTTTTTCATCCCAGAGACTATTACTGCAGTTTCTTGTATTTTGTAAACAAACCTATAATTTTTCTGTTTTTCTTTTCTATTTTTGTGCTTTCCAATCCTGCGATCCAAATAGACCTTTAGAAAATGGATTTTTTTCTTAAAACCGAGTATTGCAAGGAGTCTAAGAAAGGGTAATTCTGATCTGAGGCCGATCCACGCAAGCACCAATGAGAGGAGCAGCTAACAATCGACATGCAGGCAGCGTCCAGCCAATCGACGCAGGCCAATACGGACTACCTTTTCGGTTCTGCGCTGCACCAACACCAGCCAGTAGTACCAATATGCTCATGCATCGATTTAAATAAAGGGACGAGGAGACACTTGGCGTATGGATACGTGGCACGCGTTCACGGAACAATTTTTGAAGTGTTTTACCACTCCTGTCACAGAGGGCATCTCGAAAGGGGTCGATGGACGCCACTTTGGTCGAAGTTCTCTCGAACCCCTACTACTGCCCTTTTTGTCTCTCAGGGCAGCCGCCTCAGGGCATCTCCAGCCGCCCCCCCAGCACCCCCCAGGCGGCTTTTTTAGCGCCGGCGGAAGCAAAACCTTTCCAGTCGCGCCCCCAGGAGGCCGATTTCCGCCGTTTCGCGCCGTTTCTAGCGCCGGCGTTCCCAGGCCAAACCCAACTGGCCGGGTTCGGCCTGGGGGGGCAAAAGGCGACGTGGGCCAGCCTTGTCGGCGAGATGAGGCGTTTTCCCCTCCCCTTTTCCCCTTTGCGCGCCAACTCTCCCGCCATATCCCCTCCCATCCCGCAGCTCCCGCCATTTTCCCCCATTCCCCCAAGATTTCGCCGCCATGCCGCCCAAGAAATTCACCGGTCCACGCACCTCCGCCGCCGCCGTCGCCGCGTCCTCCTCCACCTCTGTCGCCATGAAGAAGAGGAAGCCCAGGCAGCCGAGGACGAAGCCGGACGGCATGACCACCGCCGAGTGGATCTCGGAATTGGCGCGTTGCAAGGTCGAGACAGCTAGCCGCCGGAAAAGGGAACAGGCGCAGCGCGCCAGGGAGCTGGCCGAAGGTGGCGGCGATTCCGGCGCCCAAGAAGACGAGGAAGAAGGTGAAGAAGGAGAAGAGGAGGAGGAGGTGAGGGAGGTGGATGCGCCGATTCCACCGCCCAAGGCAAGGATCGGCCTCCCACCTCACCCTCAGTTCGCCGGATGGGCCAGCCAGTCCAGCGTGGCCTCGCCGACAGGGTTCTCGCCGTCGGGCTACTCGCCGTCCCCGTCGCCTCACTGGAGCGTGTCCCCCCACTACGTCCCCGTGTACGCCGACAGCGACCCACTCGGCGGATTCAACCCCAATGTCGCCTTTCCGCACGGTGCGCCTCAACCTCCGCCGCCCCCTCCTCCCCCGTATGCGGGATCGCCTGGATACTCGAGCTCGCCGTCGCTCCGCCGCAACCTCAACCCCATCCTGTTCGGCGGAATGCAAGGGGACACCTTCATGGGCGACCTCATCACCGCCGGCTCCAATGCTGCGGCCGCAGCCCCTGGGTTCTTGTCGCAGGCCGTAGATTCATCGCAGGCCTTCGTGGAGCCGGAGAGGCAGGAGACAGCCGAAGAAGATGGCGAGCCGGTTGTGGACGAGGTCCCCGGCGAAGAAGCCGCTGCCAAAGGCAAGGCGAAGAAGAAGGTCCCCAAGGTGCCGAAGCTGGCCGAGCCTCGGATCAAGTGGAGCTACAAGGAAGATGTGCTCCTCGCCCAAGCATGGATGAATGTGAGCCAGGACCCGATCATCGGCGCAAACCAGAACATGGACAACTACTGGAAGCGGGTCAAGACTTCGTACGATGAGCGCCGGATCGTCGATCCCGAGTACGCCTCCTGCCTTGATCGCCATGGAGGAGAGGAGAGAGTCGGAGGTGGCGAGGCGGAAATTTTCGGCGCTTGTTTCCGCCATTTCGGCGCTTCTTTCCGCCATTTCGGCGCTTCTTTCCTCATTCGGCTATGTTTGCTCATTCGGCGCTTTTGTTCGGCCTTGTAGTATGTTCGCATGTTCGACATGTACCGCGCCGACGAGAAGGTCGAATTCAAGTTCCTCCATGTCTTCACGAAGATCGAGGGGTGCGAGAAATGGAAGCAAGTCCGTGACCAACTTCGCAAGGCCAAGGAGTACGTCCCCGACGCGGCGGCAGCTGGAGCATCTGAAGGGCGCCGGACGGTCACAAGAAAGCCAAGGCAGCGAAGGATGGGGCACCAGCGGCGGCCAAGCTCCAGGCATCGATCGAGACGTGCATCGCTGATGTCGCTGCCAAGGCCGCCAAGAGAGACGAGAAGACGGAGGCGAGGTGGACGGCGCTCATGGCCAACCAGGGTACCAAGCTTGACCTGCTCAAGACCACCGCCGCGGCGAAGAAGAGGAACAATGACCTCGCCTTCCTCATGGGCGGCGACCCTACGGCGATGGACCCCCAGGTTCGGGTGTGGTTCATGGCGCATCGCGAGGCCATCCTCTCCACCCCGACGACGGCACCTCCGCCGAACACCACAGACGGTTCAACCGACCCGAGTCCCGCCACTGCTGCAGCCGACACGAGCTCGGCCACCGGCACCGCCGACACGGCCACGCCGCCGCCGAGCACCGCACCGATCGCCGCTCCGAGCTCCGCCCCTACTCCGACGACTGCACGCATCGACCTGGACGACGACGCCGAGGTGTCGCCGGTGACCATCTGATCTGCGCCATCAGCATGCCGAATACGGCACTACGTCGCCGGCCAGTGGCATGAATTCGATCGCCCGTTCGTGGCTTCTTTTGTATGATCGCCTATGTTTGATCGCCAAACTGTGGCTATCTTTGGATCGCCGAACTCGGGCTGATTTTGGGGCGGGAATATGAACTTTTAAATTATGTTGATTTGTGTTCGCCTTGGGTGGCCGAACGGCTGGAAAACCCAACCCTCCCAGGCCAAAGTTAGCGCCGGCGCAAAGCCAAAAAGGCGCCGTTTTTCGGCCTGGGGGGGCCGAACGGCTGGAGATGCCCTCAGGTGCAGACGCCCGGCCTTCCAAGAACCCGGTCCATGCAGGCATACACTACGTATCAATCATTTTGTCCACTCGATTAAGCCATAGAATAGTTGGAAAATTGGAGAAAAAAAGCTGCGTTATTTGGAGCATCAGTGCACACAAGTACAGTATGTCGTTGGCTAGCCACCACTATCTATCCCGCTATCCCTAACTATGCGTCGTCGTTGGTGGTATAGTGCGTACCACTTAGCCGCGCCCTGCCTTGGGAGACCCATGTCCCACTGACTCGTTTCATCCCAAGCGATGAGGAGCAAGGAATTCACTTGGAGCTCATGAAGCAGTTGATTTTTCATAGGTCTTGAGAAAATATACGTGTCCTAAGAAGATTTACGAATGTGACTGTCGTGTCTCGGATCACGGACACAGGGAGTAAAGGATACCTCTTTTTAGGTTCGGCACGGGGCGCGAAGGAGTCTGGGAGACGCCTTACCCGGGAGTAAGACCGCCGAGTTCTTCGTCGGGACAAGCAAGCAAACAACATAGAGACACACAGAGTTTACCCAGGTTCAGTCCGACCGGAGGCTAAAAACCCTACTCCTGCATGTCTGGATTGAAATGATCATCATGGTGAGGCTTACAAGGGTGTTCTGGGATGAACCCGGCAGAGTTCCGGCCGGAGGTAGATGGGGAGCAGATCCTGCCCTGGGGAGATCACCTCTCTCTCTACCCTCCGAACCCTAGTCTAGTCTTGCTTGAGTCCCCCTTCCTCGGTGCCATGGTCCTCCTTTTATAGGCTAAGGGGATCCGACATGGGCACGCGAGGAGCGTGAGGGGTTTTTGGCGGGAGAACCCCTCGGACCTCGGTGGTCTTTGGAGGAGACGTGGCCTCTTCTCCTCCAAGTATCTTCTGGGGGGTGGCGCGATCGTCCGCCCTTGGGGTAAAGTGGGACGGACAAACCATGTCTGCCCCACCAACCACGCTCGTGGCGACGTCACCGGGGCGCGTCCTTCGTCTTGGCGCCCAAGTCTTCTACCAGCTTCCGGCACGAGCTGGCGCTCTTATCCTCTCGGCGGTACAGATGGAGGACCCGGGGCGCGCCTGGCCTCCTGCCGGGCGCACAGACCCGCGGGTACCCCGCCTTGTTCTCCGGGCGACGGGTGACCCCGGAAGGTCACCTGGTCCTTAGCCGCAGCGTGTCGATGTCGAACTTGTCCGGTTTCCTTGGGGCAGATGGGCTGACCCATCTGCTGGTCTTGACTCCTTGCCTTGTCCATCTTCTTGGTGGGCCCAGTGGTGGACCCACTTAGGCAGCATCAGGGGAACCCCATGTTCCATTGCCGCGACAGTAGCCCCCGGGCATGGTCCCGGCGGCTCTTGCTTCAGCTGCTGCCGGGGCTATGGCCAAAGAGTTGGCCAAAGTGGGTACCCGACGACTTGTCTTGTCTGCTTTGCCGGAGGCTCGCCAGGGTGAAGTAGAGACGAGCCCCCGAGTCTTCTTGGACTTGGTCACGGCGAACGTTGCGGTTCGCATGGATGGCCAACGTCCATCTTGAACCCAACGGGAGGGAGCGCTCGAAGCGGAACGTCCCCTCGATCCCCGCGCCAGTCGGAGTAATGGGGCCACGACGTGACGCGTGGGATGCCTTATAAGCCACGCCTCGGTGGTACTGTAGCCGTTGCTCTCCCAAATCTCTGAAATCCCTAAATCGCCGCCTTCATTTCCATCTCCCTCTCCTTGCTTCGTGCCGCCGCTTCTGCCGTCCGCCACCGCAGTTCTCCTTCTGCTCCAATGGCGCGAGTGAAGGTTGCGGCTCAGAAGAAGAAGACCAGCAGGTCCTCACTCATGAGGAAGAAACTGTCTCCCAGATCTAAAAGGGCGCGGCGGAGATCGGAGCGTAGCGCCGAGCAGGCTGAGCTCCGCAAGCGGCAGGCCTTGTTCCCAAGTGACTACGCCAATGACGTCGTGATGATGCGGAAAGCCGTGCATCTCGAGGTGATGGAGTCTGACGACGCACCTGATGCTCCTGCTCGAGTGTCGTCGCAGGTCTTCCCGCCTTCGGAGATCAGGGCGCCCAGGCAGATCCCAATTTTTGACAGCTTTATGATGATGGGACTTGTCCCACCTTTCTCGGATTTCTTCCGGGAGATCTTGCGTGCGTACGGGTTGAAGCTTCTGCATCTGACCCCAGGCGCGATCTTGGATATGACGGTCTTCGCCTATGCTTGTGAAGCATTTGTCGGGGTGATGCCGTCCGTGGCTCTGTTCCGTCACTTCTTCTACCCCCGCATCGGAAAGGACGGCCGGATAAGGGGCGGTGTCACCTTCTGCTTCCGTGCGAAGGTCAAGCTGAACTATCCTCACATGGCAATCATGTCCAAGTGGGATGAGTGGAGGCATGGCTGGTTCCTGGTTGAGGTACCAGAAACCCTGCCACTCCTTGAAGAACCGACGGAACGTCCGGTGAACTTGGAGACCTGGAGGAGCGTCAGCTTGCAGGACGACGATCTCTCGGCGGCGGTAGCACGCTTCAAGCTCCTTTGCGAGAAAGGAGTTTCCGGAGCCGCCATCGTCGCCCACTTCCTCCGCAACCACTTTGCGCCTCTGCAGAAGCGGCCGCACCCAGCTTGGGACTTCCAAGGCCCCCTGGACCCGTCTCACCTGAGGAGTCCTGATATGGACGGCGTCCTCCTCCAGGGTAAAATGAACGGGATCCTTACCCCGGGCGTCAAATACAAGCTGCCGGCAGGATTCCGGCCCCTGTGTGATGACCCGGAGAAGGCAGAGATCTGTAATCAATGCCGGCATGCAATGCCTTGGGAATTGAGGGCCGCTCTTATCACAGGCCCAAACCCGTCGTGGTGAAGACCCGCAAAGCCAGGGCTCCTTCCAGTCCCGACGAGGAAGGAGAACTCCTTAAACCTGACGAGGGGAGCGAGGAAGAATCCGGGGGCAGGCATGGTGATGTAGAGCCCTCCGGTGATGATTCCCCTCTCCGGCAGGGTGCCGGGAAAAGCTTCAGAACCCTCCCGGACTAGGGTTGACGACGGCGGCGGCTACGGAACTTTTCGTGGATGGAGGCTCAGGTATTTAGGGTTTCTGGACGAAGGCATTATATAGGCGAAAGGGCCGTGTCTGGAGGCACCCGAGGGTGTCACGCCACCCCCCGACGCGGCAGGAGGTGGGGCCGCGCCGGCCCCTGGCGTGGCTGCCTCCTCGGTCGCCTCCGTCTCTCCTTTGGACTCCGTGTACGTGTCGGGAAAATAGAAGGTTTTGTCCAAGTTTCGTCCAATTCCGAGAATATTTCCAGAACAGCTTTTCTGGAATACAAAAACAGCAGAAAACAGGAACTGGCACTGTGGCATCTTGTTAATAGGTTAGTCCCAGAAAATGCATAAAAATGCTATGAAGTGTATATAAAACATGTAACAATTGGTATAATATCAACATGGAACATCAGAAATTATAGATACGTTTGAGACGTATCAAGCATCCCCAAGCTTAGTTCTACTCGTCCTCGAGTAGGTAAAACGATAAAAACAAAATAATTTCTGAGGTGACATGCTACATCATAATCTTGATCAAATAGTATTGTAAAGCACATGTTATGAATGAAGTGATCCAGGTCAATGGTCTATAGTTTGCTACAAATAGATAATGAGCAAACAACTGAATCATATAAGCAAAAACTTTTCATGAATAGTACTTTCGAGACAAGCATCAAAAGTTTTGCATAAGAGTTAACTCATAAAGCAATAGATTCTAAGTAAAAGGTATTTAACCAACACAAAGGAAGATTTAAGTTTCAGCAATTGCTTTCAACTTTCAACATATATATCTCATGGATATTTGTCAACACAAAGCAATATAATAAGTACATATACTAGCATATAAAAAATTGTTGCACCAAAGTTGACACTAGTGTTTGCTTCTGAGATAGAAAGAAGTAGGAAAACTGACTCAACATAAAAGTAAAAGAAAGGCCCTTCGCAGAGGGAAGCAGGGATTAAATCATGTGCTAGAGCTTTTTAAGTTTTTGAAATCATATAGAGAGTAAAATATAAGTTTTGAGAGGTGTTTGTTAATTGTCAACAATCAGAAAATGGAAAGTACAATATGACCCCTGCCAACCAGACTTTTAAGAGCGGCTCCCATGAAGGACGTTATTTCTACCAGCAAGGCAGATCATCCCTCTTTCTCTTTTGTTTACACATGCAGATATTTCACTGTTCATTGCTTGATGATAAATCAGGGCAAAAATGTGAAGAGAATTAAGCGGTTAAAGTTGTAATTAATTGGGACTGGGCACCCCATTTGCCAGCTCTTTTTGCAAAATTAATGGATAAGCGGATGTATATGCCGCTAGTCCGGTGGTAAAGTCTGTTTGACAGTGACATAAAGACATCCACCCCGTCCTCATGAGCTTGGTAAACATTGACACAAAAAGGAGTAATAAAAGTTTTGAATAGTTTAAAGGTAGCACATGAAAAATTTACTTGGAGTGGCAAGGAAATACCACATATAGGTAGTTATGGTGGACACAAATGGCATGGATTTTGGCTCAAGGTTTTGGATGCACGAGAAGCATTCCCTCTCAGTACAGAGTTTAGGCTAGCAAGGTTATTTGAAGCAAACACAGGATATCAACCGACAACAAGACTCATATGAAAACATATTGCAAGCATTATAAGACTCTACACTGTCTTCCTTGTTAACCAAACCCTTTTACTAGAAAATATCTAGACCTTAGAGATACCAATCATAAACCAAATTTCAACAGCTTTACGGTAGTTCTTCATAATAGGTTTTAACTACATGATACAAAAGCTTAAACATGAACTACTTGATAACTCAAAACAATTGACAAGTATCAAATTATCCAAGACAGTGATCTACAAGAATATGTAAGTCTTTTCCATTATACCATCTACCACATGCAGCATTTTTGTTCCAACCAAACACCAATCAATTTATTTCAACACAAACTCTCCAAACAATTATAAGTGAAGCAAGAGAGTACTTTCTCTAAAAGAACTAACAGCTCTGAACAAGAGATGCAAAAACAGGAGCTAAAAGCATAGCAGTAGCTAGATAAGAATACTCAACAAGTATAAGTGAAGAATAGGAGTATTCAAAGAAAAAGCGGAGCGTGTCTCTCTCCCAACAAGATTGCTAGGATCCAACAAGTTGATCTCAGAAAATAAAATAACAATGAAAATAAAAGCACACAGACGCTCCAAGTAAAGCACATATGATGTGAAAGAATTAAAATATAGTTTCACTAGAGATGACCTGATAAGTTGTTGATGAAGAAGGGGATGCCTTGGGCATCCCCAAGCTTAGACGCTTGAGTCTTCTTGAAATATTGGGGTGATCCATGGGAGCATCCCCAAGCTTAAGCTCTTCACTCTTCTTGATCACATTATATCATCCTCCTCTCTTGACCCTTGAAAACTTCCGCCACACCAAACTCAGAGTAATTCTCATTAGAGGGTTAGTGCACAATCAAAAACTCACATGTTCTATAAGGACACAAACATGACCATTACTTTTAAACATTAGCTACTGCCACTGATGTTATGTGAAGCTCTTCCACCCAAAAAAGAATTCCACTCAACACTAGTAAAAGAGAGAATGCAAAATAAAAGACAGAATCTGTCTAAAACAGAACAGTCGTAAAGACGAATTTTTTCGAGGCACTTACGTTGCTCAGATCGAAAAACTCAAAACTAACGAAAGATGCGTACATATCTGAGGATCACGCACAAAATTTGCAGATTTTCAATTTTCTGGATTTTATAAGAACGAAACGGTGAAGAAAAATCTCCTGCGCAGAAATCCAAATCTAGCATCATCTTCTATTAGAGGCTCTACTTGGCACAACAATTCGAAAAAGTAAAGATACAAAGGGTTGTTACAGAAGTAAACAGCTCCTTGACTCAAAAAGAAAAGAAAAATTGCAGAAATAAAACATGGGTTGTCTCCCATAAGCGCTTTTCTTTAACGCCTTTCAGCTAGGCACAAAGTGAATCAAGTATTACCAAGTGTAGAAGCATCAAAGAAAGGTTGGAAGTTTTCTCAACAATGCATTGTATCTTATCTATATAAGTTTCAGAAACTCCCTTTCATTACTTTTAGGCACACTATCCTCATCAAATAAATTTTCAGGAACAATCCAATCAAAATTCTTTTCTAGTGCCTCATGCATTCCTACAAGCTTAAAAGGTATTGGTATTTTACTTCT
>CAMZMU010000047.1:23309980-23568693 GCA_947311845.1 Poa pratensis
GATAGATTGATAATCAACTTGACATAGTATTCAATATTCATCGGATCCCAGCAAACACAACATGTAGCATTACAATAATATGATCTTGATCATGTAGGGCAGCTCACAAGATCTAAACATGATGGCACAAAGTGGAGAGACAACCATCTAGCTACTGCTATGGACCCGTAGTCCAAGGATGAACTACTCACGCATCACTCCGGAGGCAGGCATGGCGATGTAGAAGCCTCCGGTGACGATTCCCCTCTCCGGCAGGGTGCCGGGAAGAGGTTCTGAACCCTCCCGAGCTAGGGTTGACGGCGGCGGCGTCTCTGGAACTTTTCGTGGATATTTGCTCAGGCACTTAGGGTTTTCGCGTCGGGGGGAATAAGTAGGCGAAAGGGCGGCGGCTGGAGACCCCCGAGGGGCCCACACCACCCTAGGGCGCGGCAGAGGGGGGCCCCACGCCCTAGGTGCGTGTGGGGCCCTGGTGGCCCTCCTCTGTTGCTTCTTCGCTCCGTCAGGTGAGTTCTGGAAAAATAGGGACCCCCGTGTAGTTTCGTCCAATTCCGAGAATATTTCCAGACTAGCTTTTCTAGAATACAAAAACAGCAGAAAACAGGAACTGGCACTTCGGCATCTTGTTAATAGGTTAGTCCCAAAAAATGTATAAAAGTGATATAAAGTATGCAAAACATGTAACAATTGGTATAAAACAAGCATGGAACATCAAAAATTATAGATACGTTTGAGACGTATCATTGTGCTTGCTGGGATCCGATGAATTGTGAAGTTATGATCAAGTTGTTCATTTATTTATCTCTATGTTTTATTTATGTTCTTGCATGCTCTCTGATGCTAGTAGATGTTTTGGCCAAGTAGATGTTAGTGTATCTAAGAGGAGGTATTTATGCTAGATAGTGGGTTCATGTCTCCGGTTGCCTAGGCTCGAATGACAGAAACGACTAAGGCTCTGGATGTGATGTTGCCACTAGGGAGAAAACAACTATGCTATGTGTACGTGTCATTTGCATTGTTTACATTACACATTGCTTATTGCAATTATCTGTTGCCTGCAACAATACTTTCGGAGACACAGATGTTATCCTGGGGGTGGATTATTAGTCATAGATGCACCTAGAAATCGGTCTATGTATTTTGTTGTAATACCCAATTAAATATTACAGTGAACTTATTCTTGTCATAATATGCATTGCCATGCCCTTGCCATTTGTCAATTGCCCACCTATAATTTGTTTACCCAACATGTATGTTTATCTGTTTTATGGAGATACACCACTAGTGAACTGTGGACTCTGGTCCTTTCTTTTACATTGATAAAAACACCGTTTCCACTGTTTCCTACACTCATTTGCTCGTTGTCCATTTTTGCATTTACGTTTATTTTACACGCCATACGTTTAATCCTTTGTCTTTGGTAAGCCATGGAGATTGACAACCTTCCTGTTATGTTGGGACAAAGTTGTTTGATTGTGTTGTGTGCAGGTCCACGTTGATCTACAAGCGCTAGAGTAGATTGACACCGCGTTGAAGCTCTTCCAATTCCTACTGGTTCGATTAAACCTTGGTTTTGTAATCAAGGGAAAACTTCTGCTAGGCTGCTTCACACATTCCTCTTGGGGTTCCAACGGGCGGTTGTAGCCGCATCACACATAAGAGACATAATGGACACATCAATATCCACATGCAAGAATCAGGGGCAAGCATTGGTGGTGTAATATTGAATTTAAATTCCAACATTTCAAAACTATGCAAAAGTTAACAAAAAAAAAGAGTGACACATACCTAAATTATTTCTACCTTTTCTATGTGACGACCAAACTCTAGTTACTACCTCTGTTAAGTCTGTCATCAGAAACCAAGAGAGTTCAAATTTAAATGTTTTACATACTGCAAGTTGATGAAAGCGAGTATCAGTTAAAGAGAGCAACATGATCAGATCCACCCATCACTTGTGTTCCGACAGAAACTAATGTAAATTGCAATTCACGGTAATTGGAAACTAAAACTATATCGAAAAGAGGCTCTAGTTGATTATTAGAGCAACTAAAACTTCTACCATACAATTCAATCTCTTTCAGACCCTAGTGCTATGTTATTGCATTACATAAATTTGTCCACTTGGACACTTTCTTAGGGCGAGTACAATGCGGTGATGTCAGCCTTCCTTTATAGATGCCATGTTGGATTTTTGCTTAGTTGGAGGACAGAGAATGAATAAAGCGATGGTTGTCTTCCCATAGCTAAGAGATGATCTCTTAAATTTAAAAGAAGGCTATTTTCTCCATTTTACCATATGCATTCCCTTATTAACATAATTTGACACTAAATTTATTAATTATCATTAATTGCTAGAGATGACAATAAGAGATAACGCATTGTACAACTGATATTTATTGACTTCTCTAAATGACTTGAGGGATAAGAGAAGAACCGCCTTCTCTACCATTTTACATGCCCTTAAATTTATTTCTACCAAGGGTTCTTCTAATAATATTAAGTCTCCGACAAGCATAATAGGCAAGGAATTGCATTTAAGATCATGAACCAATTCCATTAAAAACTCAGCGATTATCTTTGGAATTATCTACTCCCAAAACATTGACAAGGTTCTATTTGAATTGTGTCACCTTATCCATCAAAACCATTATAGTAAAATATGTACCAGTCACATACACCCTCCGTTTTTTAATATAAGATGTTTTAGCATTTGTCCACATTCACATATATCTAGATGTATGTAGACATATTTTAGTGTGTATGTGTACTCATATTAGTATGTATGTAGACAACATGTTGGATAGCTAAAACGTCTTATATTAATGCACGGAGGGAGTACATATCAATCGTCAAATCTATCCTCCCTAACTCCCATGATGAACCCATATGGTTCCAATAACCAAATATAGGAAAATACCACTGATGTTGTTGAACCAAGAATCATTAATTTCTATTTTTTTGTTTGTATTTTTGATACAAAATAAAATCAAACTTGTGATCAACAATATTTAAATAAATCTTTTGTTTTCAGGGTCTATAAGGCCCATCTGATTCCAAATCATACCAGAAATTAAACATGCAATTAGCATAAATAAAATTTACAGCTAATCCTAGGCTCCACACTAACACCCTACACACTTACATGTGTGAGTTTTTTTTTATTTGCGGCTTACACCAAGAAAGAATGGAGATAAGAGGGAAGCGGGTTCGACCATCAACAATTGGACCAAAATCATCTATGGCTACTCAATTGTTTTGCCATTACTGGTGCCTACCGCGCCATACCCTCATCCTTCCCGATCAAAGAGCTTCATTCTTCCGTTTCTGCCGTTAGGGACCAGCAGGATCGTTAACACACTGCTGCGTGTATGTAGTCTCAACATCGGTACTGTCCGCCGTGATGTTCAACCAGAGCACCACTATTTGGCAGGTAAATTACATCTCTGACCAAGTATTTGGCAGAAATGGGTCGCAAGTCGCACAGCTGTCCATGATCCTCTTCTCGGTGGTCTCTAAGTTCAAGGGAAAGGGCGAACACATATATAAACTTTTCTTTTGGATAGAGTAATTAATCTCATAGTGTTGATTTTTTAATAGACAATGAGGTGAGCATCATGCTAATAGTGGGTACTCCACACCTACAGGACAGGAGCGCGGATCCGTTCCTAGGTTTTGATATAATGCCAAGAATACAGGAGGAAGGAAAAATTAGGACCGACCAATACAATACCCGGTGCGTGCGTCAGAAGAATAATGCAATGCAGTAGTAGTCGCCGCCTTCCAGGAATCTTCTAGGGTAGCCCCTGTGGGAACTGGGAACGCCACCGCAACTGCAGCAGCTTTCTCCCTAGATAGCTTTTACCCAAGCAAAACAGAAAATATCGTGGTAAAAACAACGAAGCTTAATTACCGCGCCCTTCACCTACCCACGATCGATCTCATCCGATCGAAACGCAGAGCAAGATCCAGCCAGGTCAATGCAATGCCACCATGAATTCCATATCCTGTCTCGTCGTCTCCTCCTCTGTCGTCCTAGCTGGTCAAAATGGTTCGCGTACACACCCACGCCACGCGGGCGTACTCTGTAGATATACAACTACGGAGGAGGTCGTCGTGTCCGTACCGTACTCGGCTGGATAGATCCCCTCTCTCCCTCCCCCCTTTGCTCTCCCTGACCTCCACTCCGCCCCGCCGCCTCACCGCATCTACGCCAGCAGCAACACGCACTGGGATAAAGCTAGGGGAGGGATCCACGACGAGGGCAGCGGCGCGCCGCGGGGGCTCATGGAGTTCACCGCTGCCTCGAGCAGCAGCAGGCTGTCTAGAGAGGGCGAGGAGGAGGAAGGGGAGGAGGAGCAGGACATGGACGAGGAGGAGGACGCCTCCCCGCGCGAGATCTCCTTCATGATGCCCGCCGCCTCCCCGCCTTCCGTCTCTCCTTCCGCCGCGGCAGCGTCGGCCTCCGCGTCCGCGTCAGCCTCCCCCTTCCGCTCCAGCGACGGCGCGGGCGCGTCGGGAGCGGCGCGGGCGGCGGAGGGGCGGACGTGGAACCTGTGATCGACAAGGAGCACATGTTCGACAAGGTCGTGACGCCCAGCGACGTGGGGAAGCTCAACCGGCTGGTGATCCCGAAGCAGCACGCGGAGAAGTACTTCCCGCTGGACGCGGCGGCCAACGAGAAGGGCCTGCTGCTCAGCTTCGAGGACCTCGCCGGCAAGCTCTGGCGCTTCCGCTACTCCTACTGGAACAGCAGCCAGAGCTACGTCATGACCAAGGGCTGGAGCCGCTTCGTCAAGGAGAAACGCCTCGACGCCGGGGAGACACCGTCTCCTTCTCCCGCGGCGCCGCCGACGCCACGCGCGACCGACTCTTCATCGACTGGAAGCACAGGGCCGACCCGCACGCCCGCCTCGCGCGCATGCCCATGACCTCGGCATCGCCCTACGGCCCATGGGGCGCCGCGGCCGGCGGATTCTTCATGCCGCCCGGGCCTCCCGCCACGCTCTACGAGCACCACCGCCTCCGCCAGGGCTTCGACTTCCGCAACGTCAATGCCGCCGGCCCGCCCAGGCCCCAGCAGGTGCTCTACTTCGGCTCCTCCGCAGGATTACCTCCGCACGCCCACATGCCGCCTCCGCAGCAACACCACCCTCCTCCGATGCACATTGCGGTGCCGGTGCAACCGATCCCCGCGGTCACGGTCGCCATGCCCATGGTCCTCGACTCGGTGCCACTCGTCAACAGCCCCACCGCGGCCGCCAAGCGCGTGCGGCTGTTCGGAGTCAACCTCGACAACCCACTTCACGCCGGCGAGTCAAGCAACGATGCGAACGCATTGTCGCTGCGGATGCCCGGATGGCAAAGGCCCGCGCCATTTCGGTCGCTGGAATTGCCTCAGCACGGATCCGCCGGTGCAGCCGGAGCGGAGTCCTCGGCTGCCTCGTCGCCGTCCTCATCCTCATCCTCGAAACGAGAAGCGCATTCCTCCTTGGATCTCGATCTGTGAACAAGCTCGATCGGGAGTTATCGTACGAAGGAAAGTTCAACAATTCCTTCTTCAGTTTGTCACTTCTTTTTCTTCTTCTCCACCTTTTGCGGGCGATTCCATCTTATAACATTGATAGGAGCCAGCATTTAACATTTTGGTTTCGTTTTTCTTTTGGCCATTCAAATTCTGGTGTTGGTTTGAGAATTAATATATAGAGAGAAATTAATTAGGCGAATGAATCAATTCTTCTTGCATTGCTTTGGTTTCAAATCAGATTCCTCCGTCTGATATCTCGATGCTATTTTCTGCATTTCTAAGTGCTGCGTCCTCGGATTCGTATACAAATTCCATTTGCACCTACATATGATAACACACCACCAAATTTAGCACACCCCCACAGCAATACTGCCAAGATCTGAATCATATGAACACGAGTGCAGTATGATAGATAGACATCCTCACTAACTCGAACCACATTTGAGTGATCATGACCCTAGACTGAAGTTTCAGCCAGCTCAGAAAGCATTGTGAGACATAGGCATTGACGGCGGATTAGCCGATGCCAGCAGCCACTGAACAAGCTACGTACGAGCATTGCAGGTCAGATCCTTTACTTCTGATCTTTCGATCCTTAAATTCCTATACTCTCTCCTCCTTCTCGTTAGTACTGCTCAAATCATCTCTTACATTTATGTGCTTGGCATTCTTACTTTTAATCCGTGCTTCAATTTGCTGATACTTTCTGTACCCTACCATACCCCTTATGCATCATCGGGTGGATCCTAATGGCAAAAATCACATACATTGGGCACAAGGCAAATACAAGGAATTTATGTTCCTGGTTTTACCAACCGGGAACTGGAAATTAACCCGCATCTATATAGGGTGGGCCAAATTATACGTCTAGTTTGGTTTGTCTGGGCCTTGAGTGGTGCACTCCAAGAGTTCTTTATGTTCTTGGCAGTCTGTAAAGAGGGGGTGCACTGGGCACTTGCCTTGCCACTGGCCTTAACTTCTTTGTACGTCTGTTAAAAATTTATGGAGGGAGGAGGGACCTCAGTACTAGCTCGACTGTTGCTGTAATAGTGGGAACAGTGAGATGTGCGTATATGTACATCGCTTGGAGTAGTACGTCTTGCTCGCTCTCCTATCACTGCAGTGAGTAGGTACGGCTTGCACGCTTGCTGCTGGGAGCAATGGAGGCAAGGCCACGTACGGACTCCGCAATAGGTATCCATAACTAGCAAGGTGTAGGAGAGGGATCCTTTTGCACTGGCATGGCCAGAATAGATATATAGACGCTGTGCCTGCTAACGAAAGTACTTTCGGTCCATTGTAAGCTGGAAAAGGAATGAGAGTTAATGAAGAAGTAAAAAAAGAGAGGACGAGAGGCCGGGGAGAGACTATATCACTAATTCACTATATGCATGTTTGATGTTTCTGCTAGTTCTTGCTCATTGCTTGCACAATGTTTGCTTTGATTTCTTTTCTCAACTCCATACTCAGTCGATGCAGTTCATCCTAAAACAGCTGCAATTAGATTTCATAGTTTTGATGTACCTCCCTCCTACAAATGGCATACAATTATCATGGCCAGACTATTATTCACTAATTGATGTGCCTATTGTATTTTGTAACTTCTGAAACAGCAGAAACATATCATCATTGAATAAACATTCCAGCTAAGGAGTACTCTATATAGCAAAGATAGTAGCACCTCCTTGTCCTTTTCAGTACATGTCAAATTGTACTTTGTCATGATTATCTACATTGCAAACATCCACAAATATTATTTGATTAGTTGCTGATATCTTATAATCAAGTTAGTACCCATTTCACGCCAAAATGCTTGTACATACGGCTATTATCTTTTTAATGAATAGGCAGTGTTCATACCGGGATGGCTGAAAAATAAACTAGTACCTCATACATCTTTCATATATTTATTTACACGTATTAAATCCATCATATTTCCATTTATTTTGATGCTATGTTTGAAAATCTTCTATTCTTATGCTTGAGATCTATTTCAAACATTTTCGAGCTTATGCAAGACATGACAAGTGTGTTTATACTTAACAATTATAATATCTGGCTGTTTGACAACCTGCATAGCATCTTTAGCAGATTATTCTTATGATTGTTCACGCAACAACCTTGCGGTCCACATTTGCTTGTTTTTCAAAAAAAGATTGAATATCTGTCCTTACAATTAAACACTGAAAAAAGTAGTGACATCTATGTAGTTGCATGCATGAAAGCTAGACCAAATGGAAAAACATGAGTTGTAATAGCACAATTCAACATATGTCATATTAGATCAGTTCCCTAGATATATGTCAGATTAGAATTGTATAGATATATCATGTTACTAAATTAAGGTTACGTACATGGAAGATATGTATGGTGTTAATTTTAATCGTTCAGACCGGCCACCTTAGTGTTTAATTTCAGTATCCATATGTATCATATAGCTAGATCGTAAAGAAAGCCTAAATTACGACAAAAGTGTCATGTTATGTACCGTATTCATTTGCGGCTCGATTTTCTTTTTCTATTGGTGTCAATTATTTGATATGGCATGCCACCTCTACATTGTAACAACATTTTCGCAATTTTTGTTTGCATATTTGTTCACTTATATTCTGGTTAATCCTGTTGGTCCATATAGTATATCAGAATGGTCTATTGCAATAAATCCAACAAAACTAGTGAAAGATATTTACACATTGGTAACAAAATTTGTGCCGCATGCCATTGTGCAAAATCTTTTGTGGTTGTATTTGCATCTAACCATGTCAAATATTATGTATGTGCTACTTAGTTAAAACGGACTAACACGGGGATGAATCTATGTATGGACTACAACATCTCCTTGTGATTTGCTTTTGAGGCTTAATGGTTCATGTGTTTAATTAATAATTTAATAGAAGCGCTAAATGAGCTATCACAGGTGACAATCAAGCACATTAGATGATGTTTCATGTAGCTTGTCGGTTTGAGCGATATGTATGTGCAATTTAAGAAGGTTACGCGTGCCATATTGTTTCCATTTTCCTGCATGACCCTATACCTAGAAAGTCCATTTACGTGCATGACCCTATACCTAGAAAGTTCTACAGTTAGTCTCTTATTCTCCTTTGGCGTTTGCCTGTCATCTGAATTGATAAAACCGTCGTGCAAATTATATAGTTCAACGCACTGAGAAGTCCACATGTATACTGTCGTGTTGTATTGTTCATTTGCATTTTGGCAACCGAAATGAGATGCCAGTATAAGTGTCTTTCAAAGGGGAGAGAGAATGTGCGAAGAAAAGAAGACAAGGTGAACGTACAGAAGCTGATGTGCTATGCAGTATATCACATGGGCAGTTAATTTCTACTATGCTCAGGTTTTAATATCATTTATCTGCGTTATATCTCTGACTGGATTTCTGATCCCTTTTAACTATGCCTGCCAGGTCCTGCATGCATGGCTTTGCTTGAACTGTCTCTTGTGCCGTTCACATTATGTTTTGTTCGTACAATTGGTGTGGTCTCCACGTCTCCCATAGCTAAGTTTGTATTCTTATTTATGTTAAACCATACCCTAGTGTAGTTTCCAGTATCACTAATCAGGCACGTGCATAACTCCCCAGCCTCATTCTAGCGATGAAATCAGCGATATTTTAATAGAAAGAAAAATTCACACAGCTCATGTCATGTGAGAACCGAACTTACATTGTGAAGAAACCCTAACCGACAGGTCGCTCTGAAACATCACAACCGACCGGCTAGACATAGATTGTTGCTGATTTCTGGATAGAGAACCGTTTGCCAAGACGTAAGAGCATCTTCACCGGCGCGCCCAATAGCGCTCCCAATAGACCTATTGGGGCCGGCAAAAAAGGGTCCCAACGGTGAGCCCAATAGGCCAAATGTTGTCAGCGTGCCCCAATAGAGCGTCCGGCAACGCCGCTTTGCGCCCTGTTTCTAGAGATGCAAGCGGGCTCGCCGGCAACTCCGTCACGCGGATTCTGACGCGCGGGACCGAGCGTCAGCGACACACGACGGTCTATATCACTTTCCCTCCCTCCCATCAATTTGCAGTCTCCCGCCAGTTGCCTCCCCCGCCCACCTCCTTCCCGCCTTTCCCACCTTGGGCGATCCACGTCCGTCGCTGATGTCTCCCCTCAAGCGCAACCGTGGCGGTGCTCGCGGAGGCGCAGGACGACAATGCACTGCTCGAAGTGGCCATCACTTTCTGGTGTGCGAACTTGACCGACGCTATTCAACTTGACCATCTCTCGTTTTTATTTGAATTTGGATCGAAATTCTATTGGGAGACGTCTATTGGGAGCGACCGGTGGGGCGAGGCGCTCCCAATATCATGTGTCCGGCAATGTTGTCGGACGGTCTATTGGACGCGCCGATGGAGATGCTCTAAGATCGAGAGATGGGGGAGATGAACTTTATGCGGTTCTATTAGTCCTAATTTTCAAAGGAGAACAATATCATGCCTATCTCTTTCCAAGGCATGTGCCAATGCATCGTATCTTAGCACTTTATCATAGAAGTGATAAAAACTTAAGAGACAAGTGATAAAAACTTAAGAGAGAACTAGCCCAATGCATTGTTTTTTATGGGTTGTATCTAAATCTAATGATTTCCTTTTCATTTCAAAAAAATCTAATGATTTGGGGCTAATGCATGCATATGATTTGGGCTAGCAACATTTTTTGCCTGTGGCCACATGCAAGAATTGTATGTTAGCTAAGGTACAACCTCACACTATTTCTTCATTAACTAATATGCACATAAACAAAATAGTTATGAAACCGTGCTACGAAACTTGCATTGTCATAGGCCTAACAGATGCCAAAAGGTGCGTTAAACTCCTCCAATTCAGCCTGTTTTGAATAGAAAATAAGGCCTGTATAAATATGCTTATCTGTTCCCTTTGCTTGGGATATCTTATCTGTTGGTCAAGTCGACCATAATTCTTGGGTAATTAGTCCAAAATCAAGTCCTCAACCTCAGTGCCAGGCGGGCAGCTTCTTGGTCGTGGACGGCAGCGCAGATGCATCATAGCCCGTGCTGCCGTCTCTGATAGCACTGAGTAAAAGCGTATAATGCATGCCATGATTGAAACATCCAGTGTGCGTGATACTCTAGCCATCGTCTTACATATTTGTCTTGAGCAAGGTCACCCAACCTCTAATAACTGTGTACATTTTCCTGCTGGCTCAAGCTAGTAAATTTGAGGTGACAGGAGAGCATGCGATGCATTGGCATATGAGGAGAGGACTTACTGCTCGTTGTCTCTATCTAGGACATAAATCCGTGGCACACCGTACTTGATCCGAAATGAGCTAGGTAGGCATGGGAAGGGCCAACATCTCTGCGACAGCTGCCCCAGCCTTTTGCGGACGAACGCATGCTAGCTCCAAGAAAACACACAAAAAGAGCTGCCACGGCATGCATGAGCTGATCGACGGCAGAGGCCGGCTGAAACTGCAAAAGGAAGACAGTGGTAGCTACTATCTAGTATACCTAGCTAGTCCATGCCCAAGACAACTAGTCTCGGGCTCAGGCTAGCCGCAGCTTTAATTTGCTTGCTCCAGTTGTGTTGCTACCTATCAACAGCTTTTTCATTTGCAGATGTACCGCGTATAGGATAGTCATGCAAACAAGTGATGGGAGCAGTACTATCCAAGCCAGTAATATGTCTACAGGCTCGTAATTTTCGATCGTTTTGTCCGTAGATGAAATTTGGAAGCCTAAATCCTGCCCATGTCTGCCTTAACAAAACTAGCTGCTGACCAGGAACGAGCTGATGCTGTGATGCAGCTGTTGTGCTCATGTTTAGATTCGTCCAGGCAGTATTTTTTGTGACTTTATCACATGTCGGCGTAGCGCTCACGTACTAATTAATCCCCATCGATCGTGATGTGACGGAAGCAAGTAAATTAGCTGCAGCTACTAGCTTTGCCTCGCGAAAGCTCGCTCGGCTCCACGATTTGTGTGCGTAAATAAATTGAAACTGTATACGGCAAGGACGATATCACATGGCAAAGGCGAGCCATGCATGGATGTACTTAAACCAGGCAAGATGTGGCACTGGATGGAACACCTGGGCTAGCTAGCTGATGTCCTTGATTACTTATTAGCTAATGAAACAAGGCCGGACGATCTGATGTGGCATGGATTTTAATTATTATCTGCTTGAAATTTAACGCGTGCCAGTCCCAGTTGAACTGCAGCCATGGATGGAGGAGGTGGCAGGAGGTGACCACAGAGAGAAGAGGCTGAGACCGACGGTAAGAGACAAAGTCGTATGGCAGATAAACAAAGCCCCATGCTGCTGCAGCTGCTGCCATGGACAAGGCTGAGATGAGATGTGGATGTAGCGGCGATCGAGACGTCGGGGAGATAGATGGATGGATAGAAGCATCAGGCACAATGATATGATGGCGCTTCCTCGTCACGCCGGCCTTGTGTGGAGTTGAGTTGAGATGGAGAAAGTTCAGAGCTTTCGCCGAATGCATGGGCGGATAACTGACTGGACTACTGGAGGAGAGGCCGGCCGGCCGGCCGCCGAGATCTCTGATTTTTTTTGTTTTTGACCCCCCAAGGCCGAAACTACTGAAAACGACGGCTCAGCAGAAAGAGCGAGTGGCCAACCCACTGTTCAAAGATGCCATCGATCCAACCATCAATTAGTTTGGCATAGCTGGAGTGGGGCCCACCCCTAAAAAGGCTAGCCTGGCCCTGACACGTGGGCCTGGTGCGCAATACTCCAGAAGAGTGTGTGTGGTCCTCTGTAAAATTATTGTAGTAAAACGATAGAAATAATATTTTCAATGGCTCATCAGTTTTCATATGTAAAAAATGCTGTTTTTGGTTTACTTCATGAAAATTAGACAAGTTTTCTATCAAACTTGTTCAAACAGTGTTTAGGTCCCCCCCCCCCCCTACCTAGCATGCATGTCTCTCATCGGTTTGTTATATTTTCGCACAACGTGGATCTAGAGAAACTACCTTTACTAGTAGCAAATGAATTCATTTAGTAATTGTTTTATAAACTTTAACAGATTTATTATTTTGTTCAAAACTTGTATCATTTGTGAAATTGTGTAGGGGTCCTAGGGCCACATAAATCTCTTTGGACCCGCGCTGATTCTAGATCCAAAACCTGGTGAATAGTCAATTTGTCCTTGCCTACCTAGTGATGAAATGAATGTTGCCTTTTATTTAGCTAAAACTGTCCATTGTGATACTGTAACACCTCGAGTATCAAGTCAATGCCTACATGAAATGTCACAATACACTCAAATTCTGAAAAGTTTATGATTTATGGGAAAACAATGAATCATTTCTGTTTGGAGACACATTTCCTAAATTTATTATACACCCACTTCAAATTGTCAAGGTGATTCCGTAATCAAACAATTATGTGTCATATGACTGCCACGACTACTTATATGGTGCTTTATTGATGGCAGGGTCTTACTTCCTTGGGTGCACAAAAAATATAATGTATTAGACATAGCTTTGGTCCACCTTTTAATACTAATATTTTAAAATGTTAATATTCCTAAAATAGTTATGTGTATATATCTATCAAATTAACTACATCTCAACTCTTATACAAAAGCTCATGTACGAGTACATTACATGGTACCAGTCCCATTTATAGACTCTAGCAAACCGACACTGCATCAATAAAATATCAAGGTCGATTAAACTATATTTTAAACTATGTCTACGTCCATTGTCCAGCTAACCAGCCCGGTTTTCCATTTTTAAAATTAACCATGTCTACGTCCATTTTTGCTGACCTCCTGAAATTAACTATGTCTAATACTAGCTCCGTTCCAAATTAATTGACTTGCTTTTGTCCAAATATGGATGTATCTATACTTGTTATGTGTCTAGATACATCTGTGTTTAACCAAGTGTGTGTCAATTAAATCCGAACGGAGGAACTACATTTGTAATATGCAATGCACTTGTATACTGCACCTTTGATGACACTCCTGAAAAGGTGACCTGATTTCGGTATTCGGCGGAAGCGATACATGCAGCAGGGTGCAGGAGATGTAGCAATGTTAAGCACTTGCACATGCACAGTGGCGCCCGCAGGTACGTGGGCCGGCCTGTTCCGAAGGCGAAGCCATGCATGGCATGCCATGGCACGCCACAGGGTTTACTTGGCAGCGGCAGGCAGGTACGCCGCTGGGGGCCCAGGTGAGCTGCCGCGGTAGGGGAGATGGGCGGAGGCGGCATCAATCCCGTCTTCGAGCTTGCGCTGTGTGGGTTGGGCGGTTGGCCCACTTGTGCAGCCGTCGGCCCTACCGCCGGCCAGGCCGGTGCAAGCTTGGTCGCCGTTTCGAATGAGGTCATAGCGACATGGCGCCGCGTGCCGGGTCCCGCTATTTAGGCAAAGTATAGTTTCCCCTGAAATGTACCACGTTGGACACAAACCACACTGAACAATAAATTTGTCTATTTCCAACAGTCAAATCCACAAAACCGTCTAAATCACCCCCAAAGGTGGTTTCGCACAATTTGGCATGTTTTGTGCGGTGACGTGGCGATGGCATGGCGTTGGCCATCAGTTAAGAAGATAACAGCGCAGCATGGGCTCCACCTGTCATCTTCTCTTCTCTGGTGCGGCGGTGCACTCCGGCCAGCTCCCGTTGGCTAGTGTCGGACTCCGGCCGGCCGGCCCTGCTCGAGGACTCCTCTTTTCTGAAGCTTCTTCCGCCTTGCTCTCGAATTCCATGTCGGCGGGAGCTTCACCGGATCTCGGGCTACCGTGTCCCTTTTCCCCTCTGATAGTCATGGCCACGATGGTCGGGACAGCCGTGCCAGGAGGATGCCAGATGCCCGGATCTTGAGTCATCAGAATATAATGATTGGATGATGGACTGGCCATGAGGCCGCAGTTGCTGAGGCTGAGCACTGTGACGGAGCGCCAGTGGTCGGCAAGCACGGGCACGCCATCCACAGCGGCGCGGGCGCGAGGTTGGATCTGATGAGTCACGCGAGAACCACTGCGCCATCGCCGGTGCTTTGCGTGGAGCCGAGCGCCCACGCGACCCGGACGGAGCGCAACACCTCCCACGTCCTGACGACCCGCATCTCCACCCGACCTGCCCTTCCCCGTCCTTGGTCGGCCTCAGATCGACGGATACGACGTCGCGGGGCGGGGGCAGCGCGACCATGAGCTGGTACTGGAGGCGCAACGCCACTTGGTCCTCATCGTCGCTGGTGGACCAATCGAGCTCGATGCGGAAGTTGAGGTCGCCGTTGGTGGTGGTGGGCAAGAAGGACGCGGTGGCAGCAGTGGGGGACAGCGGAAGCCGAAGTCGCCGTAGTCGAGGGTGAGGTGGAAGATTTCGGAGCTGCGCTCTAGCCCAAGCCCCACCACTATATGGCCGCATAAAATGGCGGCCGGGCGCTAGCGTTCAATCACAGGGAGATTTGGGAGGGAGTGGTGTGAGGAGGAAGACGAACGAGGTTGCGAGAGGATTTGCCGACGGCGCCCTCCACGGCGGGGATGGCCACGACGAGGCGGCCTTCACGACGTCCAATCCTGGTGGGGCCCACCTGTCAGGGCCACGTCACCGCCACGTAAGCGAACAGTTGGAATAGCAAAAACCGCCTCATTTTGCCAAAAAAAAGCCCAAATTCGTTGAAAACCACTAGTAGGGGTGATTTAGCCTGTTTTGTACATTTCAGGGTTGAAATCAGACCAATTTATTGTGCAGGGTGAATCCTGTCCAATGTGGTACATTTCAGGGTGAAAAGTATACTTAATCCTCAGACAAATCCTAGGGAGCCGTTCCGAATGCAGCCCAAATAATAGGTAGTGTTTTTTTCTATCTTCTTTAGTTTTAGTTTTTTGTTTTGTTTTCTATTTTCAAGTAAACAATAAAATAAATGAACAATTTTAAAAAATGAATATTTTTCAAATATAAACAATTTTTCAATTTGAACATTTTTTTAATCTGAACAATTTTTAAAAATGGATAATTTTTAAAATATGAATAATTTACAAAATTATTTTTTAAAATATGAATAAATTAGAAAAAATGAACAATTTTTAAATCTGAAACAATTTCAAAAATAAACAAATTTGAACATTTTTAAAAATGACAGAAAATAGAAAAAGAGAAAATAAACGTAAAAGAAAGAAAAATAAAAAGAAATAAAAACGAAAAGAAAAAACAGAGAAGAAAAACAAACAAGAAATAGGAAAACGAACAGAAAAAATTAACCGGTGAACATATACTGGACCATCCCATTAGCTGCTGAGGGGTACGCGGCACGGTGCATCTTCCACGGTAGGCAGTATATAGGATTCCGCCAAATCCTGTAAAACGCATACCGCCGGAGGGATTTTCTCCCACGTATCTCCTCATGAGTTTTGCTTGCTTTTGCCGGTTTTCGTCTATTTTTTGGTTGTTTTATCTTTTATCTTTTCTGGGTTTTCTTTTTTTCTTTTTTAAGTTCTAATTTTGTTGTTCTTATTTTTGGTTCAATCGAATTTTCCCTTTTTTCCTTTATTTTTATATTTGAAAATGTTAAGATAAAAAACTTGTTCAAATTTTAAAATTTACACATTTTTTTGAAAAATATTCATATTTGAAAAATGTTCCAATTTAAAAATGTTTAGATTTGAAAATTGTTCATTTTTTAAAATGGTTCATATTTTGAAAATATTCAGATTTGACAATGTTTTGGATTTTAAAAATTGTTTATTTCTTAAAAGGCTTCAGATTAAAAAATTGGTTATGTTTGAAAAATGTTCATTTCTTTTATACGGTTTACTTTAAACAGAAAAGAAGAAAAATAAAACTACCGGTTATTGGGCCGCATTCGGGTCGGCTCAGCACGGGAAACACTGGTGGCGGGAGTGAATCGCTCCCGCGCAGGCCGGCGTATAGGAGCTCCCCGATTTATCGCTTGAAGTGAGTACAAATCCACCTCTCACCCACACAAGTAGACATTGGCGAGGCACAAAGCATGCATCCCCATCGTAAATGGGCCAAGCCCAGCGTGGGATAGAGCACACGCAGTTGCACCCATCGCCATGTACCTTACGAAATGTTTCCTTTTCTCTTCCAAATTTTTTAATTTTTGAAATGTTTGATTTGGAACATTTTAGAAGAGGGCCAGTTGAAAGGATCGTATGACACCTAGTGTCGGGGATGTGACCCCGGGTATACCAAAGCTGGTGATTTAGTGGAGCTAGTAGAAGAGGCAGCAGAGAAATAAACAAAGGAATAAAGGAAAAGGAGGAAAAAAACAGTTCTGGGCCGAGGTCCCTTTGCATCCTGGACCGAGCTGTCCCTCCAAGTCTCACTGGGCCGAGATATGCACTACAGTGGGTCAACCGAGTCAAGTCACACCTCGGCCGGGCCGAGCTGAGCTTTACCTCGGGTTGGGCCAAGGCAGCCTTACCTCGGCGGGCCGTAATTTGCTTACCCGGGCAGACCAAGGCTGAGCCTAGCTCGGATGGGCCTCGCTGGATGCTCCGGATGGGCCAAGGTGGAGGCCTCGGTTGGTCAGCTCGGCTGGGCCTCATCGGCCAGCAAGGCTGGACCGGGACTCGTGATTAGCGGGCAGGCCCCTGCCTCGGCTGGTCCGAGATGATGTTGCCTTCGCTGGGCCGCATTGCTCCAGGTTGATATCACTCCCAGGCAGGCCTCGGCTGGGTCGCAGCTTCTGCCGAGACGTCCGCTGCGGGATCGTTGCTTCGGTCATCGCACACTCCTTCGCTCGATGCTGCACCTCGGTAATACATCGACCGGATCAACCGACACCAGCGTGACCCAGAGCAGGCCGCGGCTTCACTACCTCGGTCGGACCGAGACATCACCAGGAGCTTCATTGACCAACACGCAGGCAACGTCGACAGGTCACCTCGGCAGCAACCTCCAGGAGCGTTGCCTCTGCACCGACATCCCCAGCCTCGTCAAGTACAAGATATTTCTGCCAAGAGATTCCGGAGATCCTGGAGACAAGTGCTAGAAGACAGAGGAAAGGACAGACAGGCATGGCGACAGTGCCACGGATGTGACAAGAGTACAACTACAGTGACGCAGGCTACAGTGCTGACAAGACCCCATCAGTCATGTCAGCTACAGTACATGAACAGTGTACCGTGAACAGTGATGCTTGTCCCCTTGTCCCCTGCATGTCCCCTGGGCTCTCTCTATATAAAGAGCACCAGGGGGAGGAGATGAGAGAGGCCGGACACCCACGTTGTCTCATTTTCCCCCTTGGCCTTAGCTTCTTCTTCTTCCTCCTGGAGCTCCTCTCCATGGTTAGCTCCTCACAGCTCGAGGAGCGTTTGTACACACCGCATATACAGAGGGAAATACACCAAATAGGATAGTGCTGCAGTAGGGGTTTTACCTCCTCACGAGGGCCCCGAAGCAGGGTAGATCTTTGTGTTTGCAGTGTTCTTCGTGTGCGACTCCATCGCGCAATCCCTCCCCGAATCCTCAAGCGTACGTTCGGCCCCAGACTAAGCCTACCCCTAGGCATCTGCGTGATCCCACCACGACACCTAGAAGAGGTGCTACTTCAAATTTTGTACTTTTTGAAATTAGGCTTGACACAAAAGGCAACTACGGTGAATTTACCTATATGACAAGCTAGCAACTACACAAAAACATAGAGGGATAAATAAATGTTCTTTCACCAGTTCGCGAGACATAAAAGGTTTTGACACGCTAACCATCTTGATCTGTTGGAGACTCTGGAAGCAGCGCAGCGCGAGTGCCTTTCTGAATGTGTCAAAGCAATACAATGTCCCAGGGCTGATTGAGCAGATCGTAGCAGAATGGGACCAATGGAGAGTGGCAGGTCTAGGTGGGAGTAGCAATTTCGCGAGAGTAGTTCGCCAAGAGTTGTTGTAGTGGTGTGGGTATGTGATAGTTTTTGTTTGCAACGAAACTGTCAAACTTTGTAATAAATTTCTTTCTTCTATAAAGCTAAGGTACATGATTGCGTACTCTCGAAAAAAAACATTTTAGAAGAATCTTTCTATAATTTTTTAAAGTGTATTCAAAATGTTCATCACATGTTTGAAAAAGATTCATTGTATTGTAAAAAAAATCATGTATTTTAAAAAATGTGTTCACATATTCAAAAAAATCATCGTATATTTAAAGAAAGTTCATCGTATATTAAAATAAAATGTTCATCATGTATTAAAAATATTCACCGTGCATTAAGAAAAATGTTCATCATGTGTTTAGAAATTCGACAAGTCTTGATAGTGCTAAGACATGTGAGGGTGGGGGCGTTCAATGGAAAATTAGGGAGAGCAAAAAAATGTGAACAAAAATAATGAACCAAAATTAGGGTGAACTGTAATAAATTATAATGCTGAACCAAAAAAATTACGGTGAACCAAATAACAAATTAACCAAATTTTACATCATAGGCCTGCATATTCCTTTTGGTTGAACGCTGGACGTAAGTTGTAGTTTAATGGGCTAAAAGTTGTACTGTTCGGTGGATCTAGTGAACCGGCCCGTGCCAGTTCACTAGGTTATTGTGCTTCTTTGCACATGAAGTGAATGGACCGCCTGTATTCCCTACCAGGCTACCACCACCAGGCCAGTAGCAAGTTGTGCTAGTACAGTTCTACACAGCCCATGGAATTTACAAATGGAGCCCGAGTGGCACAGAGCTAATAAAAAAAACAAATCAGCATCAGTAAGAATCAAAATTTCAAAACAAAATTTTTATGTGTAGATAATGTCGAACTATACCGGTGTGCAAAATTTGAATGCAAAAATTTGTAATACTCTAGCCTACACAAAAATGATAAATCTGACCAAATGTCAAGCTTTGACAATGTGCACGGTTTACCGCACCCAAATCCATGTAGTTATCAATTTTGCTCAGCCTAACTACAATGAATTTTCGATTAGTTTTAGTAAATTTTATTGTTCTCTATATCCAAGATTTTTTTCTGAATTTATTGAAACTTTTAAATGCCAATTTTTAAGTTTTCAAAAATGAGTTAGCAGAAGCTCGGCCTCCAAAATGCCACGCATCCCGTGAGTGCAGAGTTTTGGTAGCCGGGCTCCAGGGAGCCCTATATTTTAGAAAAAGGGAAAATGATATTTGTGTCCAAAAATTCTGCTTTTTATGTACATGGATACATATAATTGTACATATATGCAAAGTTTCGCTAAAAAATAAGTCGTATTTTAGGCTACAGAAAAATCAAAAAATTGTGGATGAAAAGGAAACAAAGTCAATTTTGATCCCTACGTACATTTGTCTCTTTCGTGTAGACCATCGATATATTTTAATTAAACTTGCTTCGTATATGGTAGACATCTCTATATGTATATGTATTATTGAGATTTTGTTGAAATTTCAAAATGTGGTTTTGAATATTTTGAAAAAAAGGCTTCAGTGAGCCGGGACACTAAAAGGACTTTTCACCCAGCCCGCCTATATCCAGGCCATGGCCAGCCTCATTTTCTATAGTTCTAAGATGCTGCTGCGTGCTAGTAAACAAATGAAAATGCGGCGTGCTAATAAACAAAGTGAAATTGCCGCGCCGCCCAAAGAACGAGGAAATTGCAGATTCCACCATGCTCATGTCATTCCGTTGCAGAAACCACCAGGTTTATGAGTTTTTTGCACTCCACCGGGTGTATGTCTAATCCGTTGCAACCTAGACTAAACACACCATTGACAGCAAAATTTGACACTAACCACCCATCAACAAGAGTACAAGCTACATCACACTTTCTGGGCATGATTTTTTTTTTACATGGATGAAAAGGGTAGCTGAGCAGACTATATTTTTTAAAAGAGACAAAAGATTTATCATTTTCATTAATCCCAGAATGCACGTGGCCTCACACAATCGCCGACGCCCTCAACCTCCACCGTCAAAGCCAGGATGGCGGGCCGCACCCCACCGCCGCCCAGCCGGACAAGCCGCCGAGACGAATTATGCGTAGGCCGTCGCTACACCAGATGAGTCGTCGCCGAAGCTTACCAAAATAGTTTATAATCAAAGACGGGTATTATATCCGAGCCTCACTTATAAAACCTTTTGGTACGCTAAATTAGCCTACCAGAACATTTTATAATTGGGGATAGAGTAGCCTACCAAAACGGTTTATAATCAAAGACGAGTATTATATTAATTGTGACAACAATATTTTTTCGGTGTTCGGTCACCTAATTACAAAAAAGTGTTCGGTGTTCGGCTTATCCATGTTAGACCTGACCGTCAGCTGGCTGTCAATTGGGATAAATAGGGCATTTATACCGGTTTGCAACGGATTAGTCGTAGACAGAGTGCAAAAAATCTGAAAAACTGGTGGTTTGCGCAATGAAATAAATGACGTGAGCATGGTGGAATGTGCAATTTCCTCCCCAAAGAACAGTACAGTGTTTTCATTTTTGAGTCACGTGGAACTTCACCGTATGCAATTCTTATATAGTACAGGTGTTTTTCACGTAACAGGTGTTGGAAAATCCTGCAGTCCATCATTATTCGTCGTCCGCTACATCTCCTTTCTTTCAAGAGCGGTGGATTTGTAATTGGCGTCTTCGTCGATTCCGCCAAGCATTACGTGTACACAAGGACGAGAGAAATCTGGGCATATGCAAGAAGAAAAGAGAGAGAGTCTGACGTCCGTGCCATATCCTTCACGTTGGCATTTTGGTTTCAGTGTCATCATCTTTTTTCCTTCAGAAAACTGAAGGACTACGCTTCGGCGGTTACCTAGACGAATCACTAGTGAAACCATGCCACACTCTAGTACCGGTTCAACGGCTACGACGCCGCGCAGTAACGGTCCCGGCTCGTAGGGAACCTCTAGTCCCGGGTCGTGATACCACCCGGGACTAGAGGTCTCGCGGCAGGCAGCTGCAGAGGGAGGCCCGCGCGAGAGCTTTTCGTCTTGGGTCGTATCACGAGCCGAGACTAGAGTTTGGAGCTGTAGTCCCGGGTCGTGATACCACCCGGGACAAGTGCTCTCACTATATCATCTCCCACCTCGAGAGCAGTCCTCCATTTTTCAGTTCGAGTTCATCTCCATTTGCTCCATTGTTTTCCTCTCTCAAGGTCGAGTTTATCCCCATTTTTTTAACGATTTGTCAAGGTTAGCGGCACCCATCAATCTAAGGGTTAGCAACTTGATCTTTTCATCCGGCATTGCTCATTTTAGCTCATTTCCATACTAGTTTAGCTCATTTCATTTTTGTAGTGCTTGGTAGGTGTTTGATGAAATGGCTAGGTTAGGAATTTATTTTTTATATGCAATTTGAGGTAAAAATAAAATATGATTTGTGTGTTCCAGTGCCGTGCTCACCGTCGTTGATCGCCCGCGTTGTTCCAGTGCCGTGCTCACCGTAAGCCTCTTTTTTAAAAGTTTTATTTTAAAAAATCTTAGTTGTATGATTTAGATGCATAATTATTATTTGTATAATTTTATTAGTTGTATAATTGTTTGTTATATATAGTGCCATGGTTTTGACACCTGCCCACACCGGCTCTCGTCCGCTCTATTATTCGGATGTGGTATGATTGTTTGTTATAACTATATATTTGTTTCGTTTCGTGTTTATGACAATCATGGCGACCAACTTGATATAGATATATTTTTATCTAGGAGGCAGTTGAACTGGAAGTTCCAACCGACCCTTTTGTCGAGATGATAAATTTTTTAGAAAAAGAAAACAGTGATTTGAAAGCAGAATTGAAAAGAAGTGAAGATCTTCGTCTCCAATGTCTAGAAGAGAAGATTAAATTGGAGTTCTAGCTTGCCGACATCGTCGATAAACACGAGTTCAATCTTGCCGACGTCGTCGATGCTCACGAGATGAAGATGGATGCAATGCGCTTGAAGATTAAAAAGATTAGGAAATATGCCATTAGTCAAGAGGCTTTGGTATCATTATGTTGTTGGTTCAATAATTATCTTAGTTGCGATTTTGATCGCATTTGTTGTTGGATTTAAATTATTTAGATAGTTGTATGTTGGTTTAAATGTATGTTTTATGAGAACTATGTATTACATTTGGTCACTACTCTAGTTTGGTTTTAATGTGATGAACTTGTATTAATGAATATGGTCAGTTCTCTATTATGTCCGTTTACCGTAATTGGTTTTAGCGGTGATTGCGTTTGACATACTTATATAATGCAGATGAGTCATCCATGGATGTACGCTGACCGACGCTATTCATCATCGGTAGTACTAGTAGTGAGGGATCTATTCATCATCGGTAGTACTACAAAGCGTTGAAATTAATTTACCCTAGTAGACTTAAAATAGTGCACGATTTAGTATTGAGTGATGTATTCATCATCGGCAGTACTACAATATTTGACAGAACACAATACTACAATACTAGACAGTACTACAATACTAGATCGGTAGATGCTACTTTAAATAAAATGTAAGATCTAGTGTCGAGGGGTGTATTCATCATCGGCAGTACTACAATACTAGACATAACACAATACTAGACTTCAAATACTAGACAAGTTTTCTGTGCTAATTTAAACAAAATGTAAGATCTAGTCGGCGACATACCCGGGGAAGATGCACGGCAATAGACTAGTAGATCTGCGTCGGCGACATACTCGGGGAAGATGCGCGGCGGCTCGCCGACACGCCGCTGGGGGGATGCGCGGCGGCTCACGACGCGCCGCTGGGGGAAGATGCGCCGACGCGCCGCTGGGGGAAGATGCGCGACAGCTCGCCGACGCGCCGCTGGGGGAAGATGCACGGCGGCGATGCCGGCCGGACGCGCCGCTCAGATCTGCGAGATAAGGGTTAGGTCTGGTGTGCTGCTTGAAGCCGTCGCCACACTGTGACTGTGGAGTGAGAGTGAGAGCGAGAGCGTTAGGGTTGCCGCAGTGGCACATTTATAGCACAAAGTATAACATCGCAAACGGAGGCAATAAACAACTGTTTCCTTTTATCTCTTCACTGACACACTGGACCCACTTACAAAGGATTGATACGGTAGAATTGAACTATCTATCTACTCTACTTGTTCTTCTTACGCCCTGCCTCCGCGCCATTGTCATCTGCAGCGCGACATCGCTTCTTGCCGGTTGCCTTCTCCTCAGGCGCGTGCTCCTCCTTCTCCGGCCGTGCGTCCTTCTCCGGCGAATCCTCCTCTCGCGCCTCCTTCTCCGGAGCGTGATCCTCCTTCTCCGGCGCGTCCTCCTCCGTTGCCTCCTCCTCTGGCACCTCCTCTGATGCCTCATCCTCCGGTGCCTCCTCCGACGCCTCGTCCTCCTCCTCGTCGTCGTCGGCGTCGTATTCTTACTGGCTAGAATACGGCTCCGGCGGGTCCTCCGGCTCCTCTTCCTCCGGCGACTCATCCTCTTCGGAGTCGTCTTCCCTTCGCGTGAAGACGGCGGGTCCGAGTCGTCGGAGTCGTCTTCTACAGAGCGTGAAGATGGCGGGTCCGAGTCGTCGGGGTCCGAGTCCGGCGGCCCGTCTTGATCCCACCATGGGACTTCACCGCGGTCTTCAGCGCTCGCGTCGTCGCTCGGGACTTCCTCATTCTGCCACCAGGGTTCCTCCATGGCGGTTGTGCTAGTGTGGTAGAGAATGTGGGAGAGAACGAAGGGGAGAATGCGAGAACTGCCTAGCTTCGCGCGGTTCCAGTCACATTTTATTAGCGTCGAGCAGGCGGTTCCAATCCCTCATGAATTAAGCCGCATTGAACAGACGCGCTTCCAGTTTGCAACTGCAATTTTCCAAGCACATCGCAAACGGATAACCATAAACAACCGTTGCCATAGAGATATGTATTGGAAACGGAGGTGAATTTATGACCGTTGCCAATAATATTAGTAACGGAGATCGAAAATTCTCCATAACCAATGTTGACGGACCAACCAAGGCCCAGTTCTGCCAGGCCTCGTCCGCAACGCTAAAATCGCGATTCTCTGTCGCCTAACTCGTGCCGTTTCCATAGAGCGGTATCCGATGTGTCGTTCTGTACTACTGTGTTAACCTTTTACCAAGTTGTAAACTAGATTAAATTGTACTCTAGTGCAAAGTGGGTGACTGAAGGAGATATGCCCTAGAGCCAATTAATAAAGATATTTTATTTGTCATATCTCAATTGTTCGTAATAAGTTTTGTACCATGCTATAACTGTATTAAGCGGAAACATTAATACACGTGTGGTATGTAAACAACCAGGTCCCTAGTAGCCTCTTAACTAGTCCATTGGGCAACAGATGATCAAGATTTCCTGATCATGGACATTTACTCAATTGAGAATGGAGTCATGTCATTAGGAGAATGATGTGATGGACACACACCCAAGATATATAGAAACGTAATGTTTATACCTTTGATCGTGAGATCATATCTAATCGATGCTTCTAGAAGGTGCTTTGATTGCATCAAACGTCATGTCTTATCTAGCATGACAATAAAAGGTCTCCCTTTCGGGTATCCAAAGGAAGTGGTCGAGTCGAGTGATCAAGAGCGGGATTTGCTAATCCACATAGCAGGATAGATACTCTGGACACACTCGGTGAGATTAAATAATTGAGCTTGCAAGCATGTGACTAGGTCACGAGGATGTAATATCACAGACGAGTCAAGATAGAATTGTCAAGTGACGAGATCAAGCTCGGTAATCGTGATACCGGATAACGAGTCTCGGACAATATAAGTATTATCAGACAAAAGGTTGAAACTGAACGTCTAAGGTACAAACGATAAAAAAGACATTCGTGGACGCACAGGGACTGTCACGGTTATCCAGTCACCGTTGATAGTCATTGATCGGAGAACGTGTCTCGATCATGTCTGGAGTATTCCCGAACCGCTAGGGTGACACACTTAAGGGTAGGTGACGTTTATTTAGATTGGACATAGAGAAGAAAATAGAGAGAAGAACACCGGAAGTGTTCCGGATACACCGGAAGTGTTCTAGGTGATATCCGACAGAGTTCGGGGGCCGGAGAAATGTTTTTCGGAGCCGGAATAAATTAGATAAAATGTATTTGATATTAATTAGTGTAATTAATAGTTAAATATATATTTATTTAATTAATTTCGAATTTTTAAAGGGCTGCATATTTAAATGGGCCTAGGAGGCCCATGGGGGGAACTCCCTCCTTTTTTGATGCGAGTTGGGAGGGGGCAACCCTAGGTGGGCCGAATGGGGCCCACCTAGGGCCGACGGCTCCCCTTGGTGCGGCGCACCATGTGGGGTTTAGTCCCACATGGCTAAGCCAAGGGGAGTTGCACCCTCCCCTCCCCTTTATATAGAGGTGCCCCCATGCCTTTGAAAAACACAATTCTCTCTCTCTCTCTCTCTCTCTCTCTCCCCGGTTTAGACGTGGCTCCGCAATTGGGGCTACGCACGGGTTGAGTTTTTCTCCACCATACGCACACCGCCGTGCTGCTGGTTCTCTCCGGTCCAAGTCTTCTACTTCCGCTGCCGGCTGGATCGGAGCCCGGAGGTCGTCATATTCTCCGTACGTGTGTAAGCTCTGCGAGGTGCTACACGTGTGGCACTGGAAGTACGTCTTCTTCCTCTACACGACCTTGAGGTCGGCGTCGCCGTCGTCTTCGCCGCCCGTCTTCATCACACGTCGTCATCAAAACAGATCTTCTGATCGTCGTTGCTTACGGTCTACAAGGGTATGTATACCGTTCCCTCCGTTACTTTATATCTGCATAGTAATAGATCCTGGCTATTTTGGTTATCGTTGTTAGGAATTTTTTTGTTTTCTGCACACGATTCCCTTCAGCAGGGAGGCCGGATATTCCGGTTTCCCGGAAAAATCCGACCTCCACCAAAATATCCGGCCAATATCCGCCCCATAACAGAGAGCCGCGCATTCGGGCGCTCTAAAAACCTTAGAACACTTTTGGGGACCGGATAATCCGGCCCCAAAAAACCCGGATAATCCAGTTTTGCAGACTGACAGAAATATCAATACCAAAACTACAATAATTTTTTCATCGGGATTCCGTTTTCGATGATCTTGGGCTCGTTGGACTCGCAACGAAGAGCACTACAAGGTCATGCAGAGAAATATCATAGTCCATCATGTGAGGAGGCAGACACAAGGAGAGAGTATGACCTCTCTAGAAAAGACAAGCCGGTAAAACCTCCAACAACAAAAATGCATCAAGATATGCATATGAATCTGTTTTTGATGAACTAGAGCTTGTTATGGGGATGAAACAAGCTCTAAATTCTCACATGGATAAAAGCCAAATAACAACCAAGAAAGATGATATGCCAAGTATGCAAAGTTTGAGCTCTCACAAAGATGCAATCAAGTTACTCACTTGAGAGCCCTCTTGATAGTACGACTATCGATCCTATAACTCGGTCTCCCCAAAAGCATGAGACCGGTAAAATAGAAAACCTATCAAGATCATACCTTTGCCTTGTCCATTCCACTTGAGCTTGATGATGACGATCTTGACTCCCTCAAGTTGGAACACCTTTCTTGATCGTACTTGCTAGCACATGCTTGATGAAGACTTTTCCAAATACTCCCTCATACTCTTATGGGAGAGCCTCGCTTAGCTCTGTATTCATGTATCCATTGCAAGCTTCAATCAAATGATATCTTCCGACATGGATCGTATTAAACTTGCACTTCATAATCTTCTAAGTGTGTTGATCAATCTTGACTTCATTATTTGCACATTGACTTGATCAACCTTGCACTTCATCTTATTCTGTTAATATATATGATGACTTGGAGATACACATGAATGTTCACTCAATCTTCTTTTCCAAGCCACACTTGCAATAAGCTCAACTCTAGATAACCATTTGTGTGGATCACACCTTGAATATTACTTTAGTCATCACTTTATCTTATTCTTTCAATCTTGATACCAACACATGGTGTTCAAGCATTGCCAATGGACAAGCCCTACAAGGATAGCTCAATGCAACCATTAGTCCATAGAGATTGTCATTAATTACCAAAACAACACATGAGGGCAAATGCACTTTCACTAGGTTTGTACTGAATTATTTAATACTTTGTAGTTTTACCGATTCTTTATAATGTTCACAAAGGGATTCGTCATGCGGGCAAGATAAAATCAGAACATATACATGTAGTATGTATGATGCAGAGACGTTAAGTATTAGCATCGTTTTGGAAATGAATGGAGTCACTGTAACAACAATGTTACCTAAGTTTGCGGCTGATCGACGATATGATTTTTCATTTCGGATTTGCTATTCCTAGTTGCCTGGTTTCGCGTGCTCGTTTTAGTCAATTTTTTAACAGCGATGGAGCACCAAGATATGTGATTTTGTTGCGGTTCCTTGTTTTACCCAATGAGAGATATACAGAAAGAGAGAGAGAGAGAGAGAGAGGAGAGAGAGAGAGAGGGAGGTTGCATGGAACCTCCTTGCCATAGGCATTCCTCCTGTGTAACCCTACCTTGCAAGCTCCGTCGACTAGGATGAGTCAGAGCCGGAGGTGAAGCTCGACATGGAAGCGGTGCCAACGATGGAGGCGAGAAGAAAATTAGGGTAGGTGGCGGGGGCACGTCGGCGCTGGAGATCATCGAGTGCCTACCGATCTTAGAGGGATGGCCATTGGTAGCTGGCGGACCGGCGTTGAGTGCAAGTGGTTACGACTGATGATGAGGATAGCGCGCTACCGGTGCCGACCGCTGGGAAGGCAGGAACAACTATGGGCCTATGAAAAAAGACAGCAGTCTGGGGCTAGCAGGGCCATGGAGGCAGTGTTGGGTTGGCGATATGATTGATTTGAACTTTAAAATATGAACTGAATCTTGAGATTAGGGAACGTCCCTTTTCTTTATCGCTATTCTCTTCAAAGTTGCCACAGAGGAAGAAGTTGTCGTTGACCAACGAAGAAGACCGGGGAGAAGAGTCAATCACACTTAACATGATATGATTCAAAATTAGGGTCCATGGAGACCACTCTTATTGCGTGTGTACGCAAATTATAACAAACATTTTAAATGCTTCTCATATCTTCTACTATCCCGTTGTAACACACGAACATTAAACTAATAGCACTAAATATCAATTGAACACGAATTGACAACGAAACTGATAGTGGATCCCACCCATCAGGATGATCTCGCGTGGGGAAATGACGCCCGGCGACCGTTGTCACCTGAAAATGGGGCCCACCCAACCCCATAGACATAACTGTTGTCAGCGTCTCTCTCCCTGTCTCACTTTTCTATTCCTCTCTTGCCCAACCCTGCCGTTGCCGTCCTTGCGTCGTCGTCACCGCCATGCCTTCCTGGAACGACGGAGAGACATCCAGCGACACACAGCTAGGCGATGTAAGTAATTTTTCATTCCCATTTTGCTTCTAGGGTTATGTGATACCCTAATGTACACGTGCACAAATCAAACGATTTCACCAACATTGAACAAGTTACTACTCAAACTAGAAAGAGAGACATACACACAATATATCATGGTAAACTATTATATTGTACCACACATCAAGTTTTCAAGAGGTACAAGTTATTGGAGACAATGATGGAGATCATCAAGACGATGACGATGAAGGGGGAGATGCCACCGAAAGCGATTCCAATGGCGGTTCTCCCCATCTCCTTTGGTGGCGCCTTGCACGACCCTATTTTCTTTTCTCCCTGCGGCTGCGTGTGTCGCGAAAAAATGCATGAGGGTATATATAGTAGTACTTATGACAAACAAAGGCGGCGGCATAAGAATCAGCGCGATCCGACAAACTAGCAGAAGTGGGACCCACTAGGCGGCCTAGGGTGTAGCCACGCTCATGGGCCTCCCCCACCCACCACTTGGGCCTCTTCGTTTTCCAAAATTAGGAAAGCTAGATTTTCCCATGTTTTGTTGGGATTCCAGAAGTTTCCTTAAACTTAAAATATGAAAATGATATTTTTGCTTTCCGGAGTTAAATAGAAAATTAAATAAATTTAGTGCAAATACTCAATAAAAAGTGTTAAATAACAACGAAAAACTAGATTAAACTTGAAAAGTACTAGATATGTTTGAACGTATCATTGACTTCACACCTCATATAGGCATCCACCTAGGCACGCAACACTTGTGACCCATCGAATCCAATTAAAGAAGTACATGAATCCACCCTATATACACTTATCCCAATACCACTTAGAACCTTTCAATTGATCACATCCGACTGAGTTCTGCTCCCATTAAGTGTGTGACCTTGTAGATTCACAACCACCCGGGTACAACTTAACTTAATAGAGAATGCATATTTGATCATATGGATATAATCGATGATGTGCAAGGACAATATAGATAATTTACAAATACATTGAGAAATATCATCAATGTTCCATGAATAAGACACATATAATTGGACTAATCGCCCTTCAAAGTTAAATTCGAGAATTCATGTCTTATATTTCAAGTTAGACTCCGAGTATTGGCCAATCCAAGGTATGTTTTTCTAATTCTTGCCATGAAATACAATTTTAATGTGATGGTCTACCGGGTATGGCTAGTAATATCTTGATAATGTTCCAGAAGTAATATCAATCTCCTTTTTGTAAGATCAGCCTTTATCTCAATATTTAGTCTTCTATGCACCTATGTTTCACATTATGAAAACTTTTTTTCTTCAAGTGTAGCCCTGTAGGTTGATGTATATGTCAATGAGGGTGCACATTGTAGCTTTCCTCGACTTTGAGCCTGATGAGTCTTTTTTTTTGCGAGTTTCTCCCGTGATTGCGCGCCTCTGACTTTTATCGAGTCTTTCTAAAAAGAAAGTAATACTACATAAGAGAATCAAATGCAAGTAGCTATTCTGCCACTTAGCATGGAGGAAAGCGAGAAAGTAAGGTTCTTTGCTTTAGTAACCGATTGTTGTTCTTTTCCGCTTAAGTCAACAATTGTGTATGTGACTTATCAGGAAAAGCTTTTTGATTCGTTGATACGATAAAGCAACACATTAGATTTAGCAGTACTTTTTTCTTGAGAAAGAAACATGATCATATATACAGTAGAAGGTAGTACGTTTTGTTTGCAAGCTAGTGCTGACGTCTTTGTCTAGGATGAGTTCGGTAATTCCACCCCGCAAGGTCTTTTCTTTTGCACCAGATGAGAATTCTGCATCAAGCTGCGTAACTTGCTTGGCATTGCACCCGGGTTCAACAAAATAGAACCGTCTTCCACATAGCACTAGCTAAGCCTACAAGCCAAATCGAACAAACAGACAAACACCACCTACCCAAGCTAAGCTCGATCGACATCTCACCACCCCATGCCTACCTCCAGCCGTGTAAAATTTACCCACCGCAATTCGGGCGTTGGAGTCAAGCGTGAGGAGGCCTTTTTTTTTTTTTTTTTTTTGAGAGAGGGGATTACAGGCCAGCGATCCATTACAGAGTACAGAAAAAGAAGAACAAACGCCAGCCCGAACAAGCAGAGCTCAGCTGAAGGCACTACAGCAGCCGGGAAGCAGCTGAACCACCAAGCCTCGACGTCACCGGCGAACGCCGGAGAGGACGAAGACGAACCACTTACCACCTGGAAGAAGGATGACCTCCAACATTGAAGAAAGCCGCATGATCCACACGCCGCAAGCCTTTTCTTTGCGTCGAATTGTACAATTTGGTGTTGGAGTTCGCGTTGTCTATCCGCCCGGGAAGGAACGGCTCCAGTTCCCATACCCGGCGTGACGCGGCCGGTGCCATGCCGCTAGCGCGCGTAGGCTGCTGATGGTCACCGATGAAGTCACCACGCCGACGTCACGCCCGCTGACGACACCATCGGCATCGATCGGCATCTTCTCGCTGAAATAACACGATCGATCGTGCGCATCAGCTTCTTGAGACAACCTCCGTCACGAGCTGCCAAGATTTTTCCAGACGAGACGATGGTGGATCCAGACGTCTTGTTTCCTTTCGTTTAGCGGCTGCAGCGTGGGATGCGTGGCGATATGAACTGTGATATTTTTCACCAATAAGTGATGTATAAAAATGCCAAAGCATGATCGCCGTGAGAACATTGCGTGCCGACGTGGTGCAGCGTGGCGGTGCGGCGGTGCGGCGGTGCTCGATCAGCTGGTACAGCTTCATACGGCCACGCCGAACCCATGCCATTTCTCCCTAACGAAATATTAGTACCATATTGTGGTACTATGTGGCCACTGGAGTAGTTTAGTATAACCTGAGAGCGAAAGATCTTAGTCTATGCCGCTATACAGATTCTATGCAACTTTTGTAGCGAGATCATAGATGATTTTGCGATTAAAAATTGGACTTTGGGTCCAGGTTCTGCCAAATCCACGCCGGTCCAAACAGACTGACACCGCAACTTTAGATTCCTCGATACCGCCCGCATGTGCCGACCTGGAGACAACGATTTGTTCAGACTTCATAACAAATATGTCAAAAATGACGATCGCATCTATTGCATACAAATTATTAGAGCATCTCCATCCAAATTTTGTCCGCCACTCTTCAAACGTGTCCGCTGTGGGGTGCCGGATACATGTCCAGCATAAATCCTAGTTGTGCCCAAAAAAAATTATTTAAAAATTTCGGCCACTCGCAAATTTTAAACAAAAGACTCAATTTTCGTTGAAACTTGAGAAATTATAACGAATTTTACACTAAAATTACAACTAAAACTTAAACTAAAACAATTTACACGCCGGGAGCAACCTTCTCGTTGGTGGCCAGCCTCGTCGTCGTTTGCCGCTGGACCGACAAGGTGAGAGGGGTCAACCTCGTCGTCATTGGTTGCTGGGTCGACCGTGTGAGAAGCGCCATCCCCGTCGACGTACGACGGCCGGCGTTTATGTTGTAAACTGCTTCCTAGCTAGTTTGCTATGTTGATTAGCTCCGTTTGCTCTTTTTTAGCAATGTATATTTGTTGTGTGAAGGGCTTGGTGGATGCCTGGTGACGATGATGCTGCCGTGAAGACCTAGGAGCGGGGTTCCGTACACGGTGCCGTCACAAGGAGCAGTACAGTTTGTGCAGCACGAGCTGAAGTGAAGACAGTCGACAATCATCCGGCGGCTGTGAGACATAGGAGCATGGCTCCAGCCACGCGCAACGATTAACTTTTGTACATCAGGGCGAACAGAAATACGGTCGACGACGCAGCCCGTCACCGTGTTTTTTTTGTTTCCTATAGCCCTTATTAGAAACAGTGAACCATCTCCGTTGCCATTGAGCTCTTTACAACAACAGCTGGGGCGGGGACACGGACCGTTTCTCCGTTTACGATGAGAGTTTTGACCCGTTTTCGATGTGTCGTTCTAAACTAGTGATGACACGCTCCTCGAGGGCGTTGTTCGTCTCCTCGAGGGTGATGGAATGCAGCACCCGATCGTTGTCCTCCTGGCGATCGGTTGCGTAGAAAGCAAGGAGGGCAGCCTGCTTGATCTGCTCTGCTGAGTCATCTCCTCCTCCTCTTCCTCGGCGTCCTCCTCCATTCCCTTCCCCCTCGTCTTTGTCCAAAGGCGACGGAGTAGGTTCCGACGATGGAAACGTGTGCACGGCCTAGGTAAGGGTGGCCACGAAGTGGCTAGGCGACGAGCCATCTTTGTCGGCGATGAGATCGCGAAGTGAGCACTGATGGAGTTGGCGGCACACTGGGCATAATTATAGCCATAGTCTTGACGAAAAGCTGAGGCGGAAGCGGCGGGAAAATGTGACGTGGGCAGAAAGCGCCAGGTGGGTGGGGAGGCGACGTGTCGGATGAAATGCCGAGGACACGTTCCCGCCGGGTTGGCCTGACAGCGCCGCCCGAAAAGACGAAAAGGCTGAGCCGCCATCTTTTGTGCGGATGACAAGCCGGACCCGCCTATCTGAGGCTGCATGCGAACGCATCTGGACGTTGTCCAGCGCCACCGAGCAGACTCCAAAATTTGGGGCGGACACTAGGTGGGTGACAATTTTTCGGGGTCCAGACCTTATTGGGCCTATTGGGGAATTTGGGAGGTGCCGATGGAGATCTCTTAACCCGGATCTATTGCTGCTCTTTCTAATAAGATCTCTAGGTAGTGTACGATTATTAATTGATTGATTGCACTGATCGATCAGTACCTAGAATAGATTTTTTTATAGATAAAGGTAGCTTTATTACTTAAAAGGTTTAAGTATTACTTCCAGCCTCTGCATAACCAAGATGCACACAGCCGAAACAAGTCTGTAGTTCAAAACATAAAAATGCGAATTACATATCAAAATGAGAAATTGTAAGAACGCCTATGGTGATGGAGGGCCAATCCGCAAATTATGCTGCCATCCATGTTGGGATAAAAAGTCCCTCGCCGTATCCTCCAGTCTGGTACACACCTCTATAAATAGGTCTCGATGCCCCACACGTTGCAACTGAGACCACGAACGGAGAGTAGCAGTAGCCCTGTAGATAACCTGCATAAGAGAACAATTTTTATCATTAAAAATCTTGTCATTTCTACATAGCCAAAGCGACCATATTACGTCAAGCGCTCCCACCCTAATAAGTTGTTTGAACATATTATCCACCCCATTCAACCAATTGCCAAAAATATTGGCAACGCTTTTGGGTGGGTATATAGTAGAACCTATCTGGACGATGGACCATATAGAACTAGCAAACTTGCACTCGAAGAATAAGTGTTTGATAGTCTCGTCTTTATGACAGAAGACACACTGTTTAATTTTATGCCAATTGCGTTTTGCAAGGTTATTTTTTGTAAGAATAACTTCTCGACGAAGGTACCACGCAAAAACTTTATTTTTTAGTGGAATCTTTATCTTCCAGATTTTCTTATTGTTAAGGCTAGTCCAATAACTCAAGTCAGTTTGTACTACTCAGAGTTTCTGCCATCCAGGCTAGCTGTACTAGAAAGTTGTGTGTTCGACGTGGCGTCATTTGCCTATAAAAGGGCAAGGCCATCTTGAATATGCACTCAGATCATATTGTTTAACAACGAGTGGCAAAACTAAGCAGTTGGATAGCAAGTACGCACGGCATCCTACCTTCTCTATACTAGAACAAATTAACATGGCTCCGGCGATCGGCAGGCCTCTCCTTAGCGATCTGGTGGCGCAGTCCAGGCATGTCCCGTCGAGCCACATTAGAGCCGTCGGAGATCGCCCGGACCTCGCCAAAGTTGACCACGAGTCCGGCGCCGGTATTCCGCTGATCGACCTGAAGCATCTCGACGGGCCGGGGCGCCGCAGGGTCGTCGAGGCCATCGGCTCCGCATGCGAGACCGACGGTTTTTTCATGGTACGATATGATGTACGATGGTAGGAAGCAGTTTGAATGTTTGATCACCCTGACCCTAGTCATCAACATGTATATAGGTGACAAATCATGGCATCCCGGAGTCGGTCGTGGAGGGGATGCTGCGCGTGGCGAAGGAGTTCTTCCACCTGCCAGAGTCGGAGCGGCTCAAGTGCTATTCTGACGACCCCAAGAAGGCGGTCCGGCTGTCGACGAGCTTCAACGTGCGAACGGAGAAGGTGAGCAACTGGCGCGACTTCCTCCGCCTGCATTGCTACCCTCTCGAGGGCTTCGTCGACCAGTGGCCGTCAAACCCGCCCACCTTCAGGTGAGCAGTACCCGCCCGCCTTCAGGTCACACTTTTATCGTGACAGAATATTTTTTCCCTAGTACTTTAATACTGTTCATACAGAATCTTTAAGCCAGAACCGTTCACCTGTAAGAAAACGAGGCGCCGCAAAAGTTTTTCTTTAAAAAAACTTGTGCATCGCTGCCTCTGTCAAGAGGTTGTTCCGTTGTTGCAAATTGCAATAGGCAACACCAGACTGACAAATTACTCTTCAGCTATAGAAAACTGACAAACTGTCGTTGTTATAGGCAAGTAGTCGGCACCTACTCGACGGAAGCGAGAGCGCTGGCGCTCAGGCTGCTCGAGGCGATATCGGAGGCCCTCGGGCTCGAGAGAGGCCACATGGTGACGGCCATGGGGCGGCACGCACAGCACATGGCGGTGAACTACTACCCGCCGTGCCCGCAGCCGGAGCTCACGTACGGCCTGCCGGGGCACAAGGACCCCAATGCCATAACGCTCCTCCTCCAGGACGGCGTGTCCGGCCTGCAGGTCCAGCGCGACGGCCGGTGGGTCGCCGTCAACCCCGTGCCCAACGCTCTGGTCATCAACATCGGAGACCAGCTACAGGTGCCAGTTCTTATGCCTGTTCATGTTGCCCACTACGATCTGCAGTAGTGCTGTCACTTCTGCTAACCTTTTTGGCTGTAATTTCCTTCGCGCAGGCTCTGAGCAACGATCGATACAAGAGCGTGAACCACCGAGTGATCGTGAACAGCGAGAGCGAGAGGATCTCGGTGCCGACGTTCTACTGCCCGTCGCCGGACACGGTGGTGGCGCCGGCCGACCCGCTGCTGGACGACGGCCGCCCTATGGCCTACAGGCCCTTCACGTACCAGGAGTACTACGAGGAGTTCTGGATGATGGGCCTCCAGTCCGCCAGCTGCCTCGACAGGTTCCGATCTAACGAGTGATGGGACAGAACGCGTGCCGCCGATCTCGTGGGCCAGAAGTGTTACCGCTGCCGATGTCTCGCCATATGCTTGAGACCACTAGAATCGTCAGATTATTATTAATTATAATAAAGAAGGACCTGATACTCAAAAAAATAATAAAGAAGGACCGAAGCTGGGCGTCAAAAGCTTCGTGTTTAAGCCAGACGAATGTAGCACAGGGTACATAAGGCAGGCACCACAGGTAGATTTCCATTGTTTTTGACTCACTAATCATAGAAATTGAACACTAAATTATTCAAAATTAATTCTAAGAAATTAACAACATGAAATTAAAATATAGATGAAACCATTTTCATGAAAAACTTGATAATTATAGCACATTTATAAATATAAAAAATACAAGACATTGTGTGCATCTTGTGTGCTCTCCTCGTGGGAGCATGATGCGGGGCATGGCCGGCGGCGGGAGCATGGCGGCATCGCCTTCTTTCCTTCCTATGCTCGTTGCCTCTCTGTTCTTTGGATGGGATCGAAAAGAACAAAGTGTCTTGCTTCGCTCGTCTTAGCTCGTATGGAATGTAACCTAACAGGCAGCTCATGCTTCTTCTGGGCTGGGAAAAAGTTAATTTGCAAAACAAAAAACAAGCTTCTCGGACTGGATCGAGTCGCCAGGCTCGGCCCGAGGTCGTTTCGGTCCAGTAAAGGCGGATCGGCTCGGTCCATCGCTGTAGCGGGCAGAGTCAAGCTCGGAGCAAGCTGCAAAGGCTCGGTTCGTACGTCCAGCATTATGTATGACCGTGGTGGCCCTTGCTTGTAGACCACACTTATTTTCCAATATCGACAAGATCTCCGTATGGTCGCGATGGCCCGTTCCTGTAGACCACACGGTTCATGTTTCTCGTTGGCGGAGAGCAGAGGGTACCCTAGGCGGTGGAGGCGGGCACGTTTCATTGGTGTTCTCTGCCGACAATGATGTTTGATGGGATTAGGGTTCTGTCAGTGAGAATGGTTGCGGGCGGTGATGTTTGATTTGAGATGGAATAGGGTCTCGTCGGGGAGAATGACATTCATTAGTGGAGCCGTATTAGGTATCCATCGCCCTCGTCGAGAGTGAGAGCGGCGCCGTTCTTCGTCGGCGACGATTGGATCAGGAGCATCGGCGGTTAGGGCCGCAAAACCCTGAGACGCACGGACGGGGTCCAGATGCACCGGGGACGTCACCGACGGCAGCCGGCCGGGTGGCGCCCCGATGCGAGCCAGGCACGCAGGATGTTTGATGGGAGCTGGAATAGGGTACCGTCGGAGAGAATGGAATTCATTAATGGAGTCGTATTAGGTATCTATCGCCCTCGTCGGGAATGAGAGTGGCGACGTTCTTCATCGGCAACAATTGGATCAGGAGCATCGGCTGTTAGGGCTGCAAAACCCGAGGGACGCACGAACGGGTCCAGATACACCGGGGACCTAAACAACGACAGCTGGGTGGCGCTCCGATGCCAGCCGGGCGCGCTGGCGAGAGCACGGTGCGACGGAGCCCTTTTGACTTACGCTTGCGACTAGGGGTGCAAAACTCGGGTGGACCTTGGATGGGAGCCGGATGAACTTGCTAGTTATAGAGAGCAGCCAGGTGGCGCACGGATGGGAGCTGGGCGCGCGGCGATCCTTGGTGCGAGGGCTCCATAGACTAACGCATGCTACTAGGAAACTCGGGTGGCGCTCGGACGGGAGCCACCCCGTTTGAAATAAACAGAGTCATCACGCATCTACTCAGCATGCATGCCACCACTGTGAAAATGACTCTGAGAATGATTGTTGCCACTATCTCTGAAGGATATCACTCAACCAAGATGACACCATATACACTAATCTCATTAATTAGCTTTCTCGTTCTCAGACACTAGAACAACTCCAAACACTTTATGTGGTGAGGTGTGCTGTCAGGCGCTAGCCGAGACCCCATCTATCTACTGAATGGAGAAATCGATTTCCCGTCGGGCCTGCGCCTTCTCCAATGATTTTTGGAAACTGACTTGTAACAAATCTGGCGGTGTTACACCAGCATTGCAGTTTATTTTCCCGCCATTTATCTCTTTCTTTCTTGCCTTGGAGCATCCAATGTTTTTTGCATCTATCTAATAGAATGCATAGTGTCTACTATATATTTTTCCTCTATAGAAAAGACAACACCATTTGTAGCGCACTTAGCAATCATCACCATAAGAATAACCCCGAGCACCTTATGATGTAAAGTCCGCCTCTTGCACCAGCCAAATACATTGTGAACCGAGACCAATTGCACATTAAACATGGACCTTTTGTCTACATATTGAACAACGATCAAAGCCAAATTAACATGTTGCATGACCTGAAGCAGTTTGATGTTTGATTGGTCTTGAGTGCCATCATTTTACATAAAGGGAGAGCCACCGAGAACAACACTGGAGGTCCTTCCAACAAGTACATAAGGTCCGACGACAATCCTTAAAGAAAGGGCTTATATCAAAAAAATGCAAAAAAAGTTAATAAGCTCGCATCTGGACCAGAAACTAACGAATGAAAACATGGCACTATTTATTTGAAATACGATGGCAATCGGCTCTTTCGGGTTAAAGTATTCAATCATACCTTCGAATAGGGGATTAAACCTCTTTTGCGGTGGCAGCAGTAGCTGCTCCTTCCGGTAGCTAGTTGGCTCAACTAGTGGCTGCTCTAGCCTAAACATGTAGGCACAAGCTAGGTATACTCGAGGTGGAGACGAGTGGAAATCCGGATGGGAATGGGCCGACCCGGCCCTGGCCTTGGACCTGGCCCTTTTGACCCTAGGGCCATTTTGAGAGGCCACGAGTCGACCCATTTCAAAAATGTAAGTGGCTCTGCTGGCTCAATGAGTATTCGGGGCCGACCCAAATTTTAGCAGATTAGTCTCAACTGAATAGATTCTCCGAACTAAATCGAACGAGAATGTAGGACGTACGCGCACGTACAGCTCACTGAAGCAATGTTAAGTCAGGACACTAGTAGAGCAGTAGTGTACGAGGAGTTAAAATAGTTATGTGTAGGATTGAAACGAAGTTGTCAGGACAAATAGTGTAAGGTTGTATCTCATTTTATTTTTATTTTTTTAGATCGGCGCATACTGTTTGTATCATGCATGCATGGGTCGAATGCAACTAAGAACCCACACGCTCCAAATAGAAGCGCTACTGACGGAATGGAACAATGCAAAGGAGCACTAGTTATATTTTTTAATACAACATAAATATTTAGAAATATCCACGATGCTGCCACTTAAATTAGCCAATTCCTACTAGATGTCAGCATACTATCTATATATAAAAGCCCTCCCTTTCAGCGATCCCTCAGCTTGCCCACGTCACCCCGTCACTGTTCACCTACAGTAGCAATAGTGCGCGCACGACTCCACGCCGTTGATTTCTGATCCGACGGTCCCTGGGAAGTTCACCGCGCCATTTTGCAAAAAACAACCTCGCGAAGCCAGAAATTACTCCGCAGCAAAAACTTTCCCACGTAGACGAACATATTCATGATTTTCCGAAAACCTAGGGACTTTACTGCAAAAATGTCCTACACATTCCTCCCCGTGCTCTCCTCCGTCCTCTGGGCGAAACCCTAGCCGCACGTCCGCCGCTGTCTCCGGCCTCCCCAGAGCGAACCGAAGAATCCAAAAGCTCCGCCGTCCTCTACTCTTCCTCCTCATCGAGTTTCACGAGCCGGGATGGCCTGAAGCGAGCGAATCGCGCGTTCTTCTCCAGGTCTGGCCGCCGGGTTTGGACCAAGTTTCCGACGCCATCGGCGACCATTAATTGGCGGCGCCGCCACCTTTCGGTAGCGCGCGTCCGCGCGCGTCGAACGTGCTCACTCGCGCGACCCCTCCCGCGCTCAAATCGTCGAGCCCGTGCTCAACAGAGCCGTGCTACCATCGCTGACGTCAGCATGACGTCACGGTGGGACCAGCCTGTCAGGATTTATTCTTTTCGAAAATGATTTTGGAAAATAATAAAATTCTGACATGTGGGACCAGCTTATTTAAAAGAATTCCAGAAAATGATTAAAATTGTAAAAAACAATAACTTTTGATCAGTTTACCAGAAAAATGTGTTCAATATATCAAAATGTTCAGAAAACTAAATCCAATCGGTTTATGTCAAAATTAATACATGTTTGAACAATTCAAATTGGCAGATATTTGTAAACGACCTAAACACATTTTCTCTAATTATGGAGTCGGTGACCCAAATGCAACGGCGCCGCCACCTGCGGGTAGCCCGCGTCCACGCGCGTCCGACACTCCTAGTCACGCGTCCCAGCTCGCACGGATGCTACGCGTCCGTGCTCGGCAAGGCAGGTCCGGCCATTGCTGATGTGTAACAGCCCAAAGTTCGGAAACCTAAAACCCGAGAAAAAATTTCGCTTTTGTGTTGCATTGCATCATGGCATCCAAATTTAACTTGCTAAACAACACACAAATGGTGTTGGCACCATTTAAAAAAAAACAAATGCAACTGGTTCAATTACAAATTCAAAGCAATGAGAGACTTCAAATCTGCAAAACAAAAGTACTTGGACTTCTTATATTTTGTCAAGGAAGTTCCAAGAGCTCAAATCAATGTTTTGGACTTGGTCTAATTTTCTTAAAGGATTATAATTTGGGGAATTAGAAAATTGCCCGAATTGAAACCTATGAACAATGTGGTACCAAACTATTTTATTTTGAGGCACCAATTTTTGTGGAGCTTCCCCATGGTATGAAAAGGCTACACAAATTATTTCATATTTTTCTAAAATATTTAAGTGCCTTAATTAATTCACTGAAAAGCTACTGATTTGAAAAGGTTTTAAAACAAAAAGGGGAAAAGGACCTATCGGTGATGGAACTAAACTTCCAGGGGTTTTTTCGCAATTTTCCCTTTCCTCTTCGTCGCTGTAGCGACCGCGCCACGCGCGCTCCCGCCGGACCAGCTGCCGCCGAGCTCGCCATGGGGCCCCCGCGCCCTCCTGCCGCACGTGAGGAAGACGAGGAGCACCACGAGGTGCCCTGCTACCCTATCCCCTCACGCCCCTGCTCCCGTTCCCCGTCTTCTTGCTCTCCCGTGCTCCGCCATGGCCGCCGAGCTCCGCCGCCGCGTCGCCATCGTTTGAGGCCACCCCGAGCAAATCGAAGACCACCTCGAGCTCCGCCGCATCGTCCTCTCCGTCATTGCCACAGGAATCGGTCGGAGGAGCTGGGAATAGCCGTCGCCGTCCGAGTTCTTCGCCGTCCCCGACGCGGCTCCGCCGTGCGAATTCGTCGCCATCGACTTCCCTCCGGCTTCCTCGACTTTTCCACGGCGCTGAGGGTGAGCATGTCAACCTTGCTGGCCCTTCCCCCCTCTCCCCTCCCGTGCTAGCGCGCGTGCTTCACGCCGCGGTCGCCGTCGCAGAAGCTCCTCTCCTCGTGTCGACGAAGCCGGTGAAAAACCCGGTTTATTCTGGTTTCTATACCGGAATTGGAAAAGAGCTACTGGACTCGAATGTGTTAACCCGGTGCTCACCCGGAACTAAACCGGAAATATTTCCGGATTGAATATTTTTTTATCCGGTTCAAAACCCAGAAAATTCCGGGCTGGAATCCGGATTTGCAATACTGATTTTGAAATTCCAATTTCCTTTTCACCCTTGTATCCCTAAGTGATATAAACTTTATATTGTGGTTATTTAAATCGTCAAATGGTCATTTCAAAAAGGAAAGTTATTAAAATGATAACTTTTTATCGGCGTATCCGAAAAATGCGTGTAATACACCAAAATGTCCAGAAAATTTTGATTAAACCTTTAAATTAAATATTATACATATTGGATCACAATTGAGTTACGGTGCTTCTAGGAATATTAAAAACATAAACCGAAAAGAGAAATTATAAAAGTAATAACTTTTTACCGGGACCTCGGAAAAATGTGTTCGATATACCAAAATGTTCAGAAAAATATGAATCACCCAGAATCATCATCATCATGCATAATTGATCACAACTACAATAAGGTACTTTAGTAGCACTAGAATCACTAAGTTTTAATATGGGGTTATTCCAAATAATGCCATAAATATAACGGGGACCCCATTTAACTTGTTGCTCTTGTTCAATGCTTCTAGGGTGCATTTAAAATGTCATATCATCATTCTTGTATGCATTGCACAATTGCCATGTGTTGATTGTTGTTCTTGCTTTCCGGTGTTGTTTGCTCTCCGGTAGATCACGAGTTCGGAGTTGAGCATCATCACTCCGACGAGCAGTTTGACTCCTCCGCTCAACAAGGCAAGCGTAATCCCCCTCTGAGCATATCTTATCCTATTTTCCGCAAGTATTTTCTCCACTACAATATTGCATGCGGTTCCAAATGTCAATTTATTGGATTAGAGTATCCCATAGTTGCATTAAGTTTTCGATGCCAATCCCTGTTCCCCTCCTATTAACCATAGGTTTGTATTGTTGACCGAGATACTTACTATGCTATGTTGATGCTTAGCCATGCTTAGTTAATTGCATAGCTATACGATGGATGGTTCATGTTGGAAACAGGTGATGAGATGAGAATGATGGTGGAGAAATTGTGGTGACGGTTAATAAAATGCTTAAAGGCGGGGATGAGAGGCCACTGTGGTTGTGGTGTTTTGTCTCGTTCTCGTCGCCTAGGTGCGAGTTCTGTACCTCTGGAACCAAGACGAGCGTGCAACCATGCGTGAGGCCTATGCAATTGCAGGAACCCTCATAGACTAAATAACTCGGGCGGGGCTAGCCAGGGTCCTCTAGTTCGGGCTTCCATTTGCGCGTGCGTGATGATGGTGGGATGAACTGAGATGAGGATTGTGGTGTTAGGAAAATAAGTCGCCGTGGGGCGGGTGTTGCAGGCACTGGCTGTCCTGCCGCCACTGATGATCCTGGAAAGTCCTTAATGAGGGAGAAGTCGACACCGCTCCCACCCAGCCGGCTTTCCAAGGAAGAGAGCTAATTGTACAGGCAATGGGCTGGACGGTACGCGTGGCGAAGGAGCTGGGGCCCCTCGGGACTCCGGGGACTTCCACTTTGTACACCCCTGCAGGGATAAATCTTTTCGAAAAGCCGTGTCCGCGGTTATGGACGACTTGGGAATGGACGATGATCATAGAATAACTGGAACGGAATGATTAAAAATTTGAGTACTAAAGGTACTACTAATAACCAAGGTTGTCTTCCTCGAGGGTGATTCGGGGAGGTGCCTAGTAGATAGGTGATGAGAATGGTGATGGTTATGTTGGTAATGGTTACCAGAAAAGAGGTTACTTCTTACCCCTTTTCAAAATAATCTGATTAGTCGATGCCATGGGGTTATGCCTTTTTAAAATAAAATCAGCTTTATGCAAAACAGCCATAAAACCTTGAAAGCCAATCATCGAGCATATATTAGCTCTTAATCTTGCGAGTTCGTCGAACTCAACGTCGTTTGCTTATTTTCAGGAGAGGACTTCACCGACCTCGAAGGTGGGTTCTTTGTGGACGTTGACGAGTAGTCTGGGGTTCCCAGGTGGCAGCTTGGGACATCCCGGAACAGCTGGCGCTTGGATGTTTATCTGCAGGCCTCTTAGGCCATAATTTGGATCTTGTTGTTTAGAACAACACACTTCGCTTCCGCATGTTGTAATGTTGGGTCTGTGACCTCTGGTTGTCATTTGCTATCTTTCTCTATTATAAGAGTTGAACTATTATGATTTGTGTCGTAGAGTCTGTGATGTGCCAGTTGTTCCACAAGTCTTGATCTCTCTATTATGCTTTGAGGGCTGAGCCTGTGTTAAGGCATCAACTGGGGTGTTGCGTTGCCGGTTATTCCGAGCAACGCCTGCCAAAGGTTTTGGCCGGGGATTGGTAAACCCGTAACCTCCGGTTGTATCGCTTAACTGGTGACACTCGGCATCACTGTATAGCAGTCGGGTCGGGGCGCCACAAGTTGGTATCAGAGCAGTACTGCCTGTAGGAAACCCTTCTACTGGTCGACGTTGAGTCTAGTGTTTGTGAAAATATTTTTAACCTAAAAATGAGTTGTGAAAACCATCTTAGGATTCTTTTACTCCTTATCTGGTTACCCTCTAATCTCGGAGCAATCTTACCTCGATTTGACTTAAAGGCTTTACTTCTCATCTGTTACTTCAAAATGATTAGAAACGGGGTTGGGTTCGACCTTAGTGTTCTGTGTCCGTTGCTCCCGCTGCGTTGCAATCCCAAATCAACTCAGATGTTTCTACCAAATCTAATCATTGCTTCTTTCTTTGGGTTTTAACCCAAGGACTTGAACATAAGGTCCGGATTGTGCCGGATAGTGTGGGTTGAATCACGTGGTTTCTTAGCCATTTGAATCTCACGCTACTGGTGCATGATGCTGATCTTCGACCCAAGTCCCATCTTGTTGGTTCCTTGTTCGTTGTTGCACAAAGCATTATCGTCCCTAGTCTGAGTACTTGAGTACGCTAATGCTAATGTCTCAACCCTATCAAGGTGGATACTAACTGCGTCCTTGTCAAATCTACAGAATGGCACAACGTCCTCCGCTCCATCAAATCGAAGCCACCCCAGGAACCCACTGGACACCCGTTGTTCGGCAGGAATCTCATACATCTAAAGATTTGCCCAAGAAAGCTAGAAACAAACGCGGTGTGACACTTGTAAGGAGCGTGGACATCCGTCCTGGAAGTGCCCCCTTAAGTACCCCAGCCAGTGGGGACTACCACAAGGAAAGGCTTGTAGTCAGTGCGGAATGGGTGGACATCAGGCGAGTCAATGCCCCGGCAGTTGCCCGCACTGTTTCAACTCGCATCCACTTGGCCAGTGCCCAACCGCTAGCGCCACTTGCTACCTATGCGAAGGAAATGATCATGTTCCGGCTAAATGTTCTATGGAGTTCTTAGTGGAGGCAGTAAAGGATGCCCATGAGAAGATTGCTCAGCATGCCACCACGCGCCCCACTACTTCGACACTTGGGGTAGGCAGGAGTGGGTATCGTCCTATGCTACCTGCTCCACCACGATTCAAGTGCTACGCTTGTGGCCAGGCTGGTCACTACTCCAGGGAGTGCCCCCAGAAGGCACCGGTCATGGGAACACCTGCACGAGCCCCTGCCACTCCAGCTGGCAAGGCTGGACCTATTGTGCGTGGTCGCCTGAACCACGTCTCTGCTGAAGAAGCTGAAGAGGACCCCGGCGTCCTTATGGGTGAGCTACGAATCAACAATAATCTTGCTACGTTTTGTGTGACTCTGCTGCATCTCTCCTTTTGGGCATGGTTATCACAATTGAGTAATAACCGGTGCATCTTCAACATCTTAGGATTTCTCCTGAGCATGTTTCTTACTCTGATCTGCTTTCCGACCTTTGTCTATCTTTTGACAGTAAAGTTTTACCGTGCGTTGGTATGTTCCGATGCAAGTCACTCTCCTGATCCGTTAAGACTTTACACTTCGACTTGTTAGGAGAAACAAACTCCAGTACCTTGTCCACTTCTCGGGCTAGGTCAAAGTTTTGTATTCCACAGAATAAGAGGTTCATTAGTCTCTGTTTCTGTTCCATCTTAGAGAAGCACGATATCTTGGTATAAAGAGTGTGCACTCGTGCTAAGACTCATGCTCTTCTTGATGAAGTGATGCTCTTAACTTTGTTACTCTCCGATCTCCGAGTGACTTATTACTCCAGAAGGATAAGTCGTGAGCAATGATGTGGCTATCGGATAATCTTAGCAGTTCTTACTGTGCGGAAATCCTGGGATATCCATTGCCCTCCTTAGCATGATTGGTTAGCCAATCAATAAGCTGAGTTTGACAGTGCTACCAAGTCAGTTGGCTCTGATGCACTCCCTCGGTCAAAGAGCTAGGTTCGTGCCGAAGCTCCCAAGACCACCTCGTTGTGCCTTGAAAGGCATGGTTCTCTCTTGAACTCAAGATCCACCGGTATATCGTGATATCCTATATGTGGATCGTGGTATTCTAGAGGTCTTTCCAGAAGTATCGCCAGGTTGTCTCCTGACCGTGATGTTGAGCTTATGAGTAAGCTGGTTCTCTGAACAACTCCCTTCTCCAAGAAAATCGTGCTGGATGTCCAGAATTATTCGGTTGAGCTTAAACAACTTGGAAGAGTTGAAAGACAAGAGCTCTATCCCGACATAGTTCATTTTCAATGGGATGTCTAGTCTGTTCGTGTTGAAGCCAGGAAGTATCTCCTCGTTGGATATGCTAACCTCTAAATCTTTTGATTTGAATTGGGCTATCGTCAAATCAAACTCAGACCAACCTACCTGAATGTGTTAGTCTGACCAAGTACCTATGCCCCATTCATGTGACATATGAGTTTACCGTCGTGGAGTATCAGGATAAGTTTGTTGTTGAGCCCATCAGCTACATTCTTATTTTCTCCATGTTTGAGGAGATTTATATTGGATGGTGGGCGTGGGCATTGGAAAATTGTCGGAACTCACTTTGTGTCGTTACAAGGTATGTGTTCTGAAGATTAGAAGTGACTCTCCCTGGTTCACGTGCAATTGCTGAAAGATGTCGCCGTGGATCTGAGTGAATTGTCTGGTTCCCTTGGAATCATTTCAACTTGATCATGCATGTGTAGAATATTCTCGGAATGGTATGTTGTTACCTCCATTCCTTGAGAATTTCATCTATGCATCCAAGCCACTGATGGAATTGTTCCAGAAAGAGAGGAAGTCTGAGAACTTCTTTTGTCTTCGTTGGTGTTTCCCATCAAGAACTCGATCGCGTCTCGTTGCAAGATATTCAACTAGGGCAGCTGTCTCCTGACAAGTTGCTAATCCGCGGGTTCCGCAATCTCGTTCCTCCTTTGGAGTTAGCCCGTGTAGTCCAACTCTCGGGGTCCTAGCAATTGTAACCCGTTGGTATGCTTTGCAAAGATTCCCTATTCTTACACGTGGAGTCTGAAGTACCTCTACACCCGACCAGATCTGAATCTCAATCAGAAGCGATAGTTGGCGATCCTCAAGAAGCTTGTTCCCGACGTCTAGAAAAGCAAGAAGTTTTTCCCGATACTAACATTCCCGGGGCTCTTAAAGTTCTCTCGATCTAGCTTTCCGATCCTTCTCCGGTGATCTGAATGCTCCTCGGTGAGGAAAGTTCTACTCAAGCCGACTAGTACAAGTTACCTCTTCATCTGTTGGAATCTTATTTCAACACTCTCCCTCAGGAATTCAAGGCCTTGTGCAAAGTTCATATTCTGAAACCTTGAGAAAAAGTTGTCTACCAACTGGAAACTCCTTCTCAATCTCCCGTCACTCGCAGGTGTCTCCTAACTGTCAATCCAAGGGATGCTTGAAGTCTCATCCTAGGTTTCTACTAGGAGGTACTTGATCGTGGTATTTTCACCAGGATCCATCCTTGCGGTGAGGCTTCCTTTCTTTTCTATGGTGTACTTTGATAGTGACCTAGAAGTGAAGCCGAAGAAGATCTTCATGATGCCCTCGGTCAACCTCTTCAAGAAAGAGCCACCTGGAGCGAGAAGATCGTGTAGTACCTCGTAACCCTTTTCCCTCTTTCCTACTCTAAGAATCTCGGGACGAGATTCCTGTAAGGAGGGTAGAATTGTAACAGCCCAAAGTTCGGAAACCTAAAACCCGAGAATTTTTTTCGCTTTTGTGTTGCATTGCATCATGGCATCCAAATTTAACTTGCTAAACAACACACAAATGGTGTTGGCACCATTTAAAAAAAAACAAATGCAACTGGTTCAATTACAAATTCAAAGCAATGAGAGACTTCAAATCTGCAAAACAAAAGTACTTGGACTTCTTATATTTTGTCAAGGAAGTTCCAAGAGCTCAAATCAATGTTTTGGACTTGCTCTAATTTTCTTAAAGGATTATAATTTGGGGAATTAGAAAATTGCCCGAATTGAAACCTATGAACAATGTGGTAACAAACTATTTTATTTTGAGGCACCAATTTTTGTGGAGCTTCCCCATGGTATGAAAAGGCTACACAAATTATTTCATATTTTTCTAAAATATTTAAGTGCCTTAATTAATTCACTGAAAAGCTACTGATTTGAAAAGGTTTTAAAACAAAAAGGGGAAAAGGACCTATCGGTGATGGAACTAAACTTCCAGGGGGGTTTTCGCAATTTTCCCTTTCCTCTTCGTCGCTGTAGCGACCGCGCCGCGCGCGCTCCCGCCGGACCAGCTGCCGCCGAGCTCGCCATGGGGCCCCCGCGCCCTCCTGCCGCACGTGAGGAAGACGAGGAGCACCACGAGGTGCCCTGCTACCCTATCCCCTCACGCCCCTGCTCCCGTTCCCCGTCTTCTTGCTCTCCCGTGCTCCGCCATGGCCGCCGAGCTCCGCCGCCGCGTCGCCGTCGTTTGAGGCCACCCCGAGCAAATCGAAGACCACCTCGAGATCCGCCGCATCGTCCTCTCCGTCATCGCCACAGGAATCGGTCGGAGGAGCTGGGAATAGCCGCCGCCGTCCGAGTTCTTCGCCGTCCCCGACGCGGCTCCGCCGTGCGAATTCGTCGCCATCGACCTCCCTCCGGCTTCCCCGACTTCTCCACGGCGCTGAGGGTGAGCATGTCGACCTTGCTGGCCCTTCCCCCCTCTCCCCTCCCGTGCTAGCGGCGTGCTTCACGCCGCGGTCGCCGTCGCAGAAGCTCCTCTCCTCGTGTCGACGAAGCCGGTGAAAAACCCGGTTTATTCCGGTTTCTATACCGGAATTGGAAAAGAGCTACTGGACTCGAATGTGTTAACCCGGTGCTCACCCGGAACTAAACCGGAAATATTTCCGGATTGAATATTTTTTATCCGGTTCAAAACCCAGAAAATTCCGGGCTGGAATCCGGATTTGCAATACTGATTTTGAAATTCCAATTTCCTTTTCACCCTTGTATCCCTAAGTGATATAAACTTTATATTGTGGTTATTTAAATCGTCAAATGGTCATTTCAAAAAGGAAAGTTATTAAAATGATAACTTTTTATCGGTGTATCCGAAAAATGCGTGTAATACACCAAAATGTCCAGAAAATTTTGATTAAACCTTTAAATTAATATTATACATATTGGATCACAATTGAGTTACGGTGCTTCTAGGAATATTAAAACCATAAATCGAAAAGAGAAAATTATAAAAGTAATAACTTTTTACCGGGACCTCGGAAAAATGTGTTCGATATACCAAAATGTTCAGAAAAATATGAATCACCCAGAATCATCATCATCATGCATAATTGATCACAACTACAATAAGGTACTTTAGTAGCACTAGAATCACTAAGTTTTAATATGGGGTTATTCCAAATAATGCCATAAATATAACGGGGACCCCATTTAACTTGTTGCTCTTGTTCAATGCTTCTAGGGTGCATTTAAAATGTCATATCATCATTCTTGTATGCATTGCACAATTGCCATGTGTTGATTGTTGTTCTTGCTTTCCGGTGTTGTTTGCTCTCTGGTAGATCACGAGTTCGGAGTTGAGCATCATCACTCCGACGAGCAGTTTGACTCCTCCGCTCAACAAGGCAAGCGTAATCCCCCCTCTGAGCATATCTTATCCTATTTTCCGCAAGTATTTTCTCCACTACAATATTGCATGCGGTTCCAAATGTCAATTTATTGGATTAGAGTATCCCATAGTTGCATTAAGTTTTCGATGCCAATCCCTGTTCCCCTCCTATTAACCATAGGTTTGTATTGTTGATCGAGATACTTACTATGCTATGTTGATGCTTAGCCATGCTTAGTTAATTGCATAGCTATACGATGGATGGTTCATGTTGGAAACAGGTGATGAGATGAGAATGATGGTGGAGAAATTGTGGTGACGGTTAATAAAATGCTTAAAGGCGGGGATGAGAGGCCACTGTGGTTGTGGTGTTTTGTCTCGTTCTCGTCGCCTAGGTGCGAGTTCTGTACCTCTGGAACCAAGACGAGCGTGCAACCATGCGTGAGGCCTATGCAATTGCAGGAACCCTCATAGACTAAATAACTCGGGCGGGGCTAGCCAGGGTCCTCTAGTTCGGGCTTCCATTTGCGCGTGCGTGATGATGGTGGGATGAACTGAGATGAGGATTGTGGTGTTAGGAAAATAAGTGGCAGTGGGGCGGGTGTTGCAGGCACTGGCTGTCCTGCCGCCAATGATGATCCTGGAAAGTCCTTAATGAGGGAGAAGTCGACACCGCTCCCACCCAGCCGGCTTTCCAAGGAAGAGAGCTAATTGTACAGGCAATGGGCCGGACGGTACGCGTGGCGAAGGAGCTGGGGCCCCTCGGGACTCCGGGGACTTCCACTTTGTACACCCCTGCAGGGATAAATCTTTTCGAAAAGCCGTGTCCGCGGTTATGGACGACTTGGGAATGGACGATGATCATAGAATAACTAGAACGGAATGATTAAAAATTTGAGTACTAAAGGTACTACTAATAACCAAGGTTGTCTTCCTCGAGGGTAATTCGGGGAGGTGCCTAGTAGATAGGTGATGAGAATGGTGATGGTTATGTTGGTAATGGTTACCAGAAAAGAGGTTACTTCTTACCCCTTTTCAAAATAATCTGATTAGTCGATGCCATGGGGTTATGTCTTTTTAAAATAAAATCAGCTTTATGCAAAACAGCCATAAAACCTTGAAAGCCAATCATCGAGCATATATTAGCTCTTAATCTTGCGAGTTCGTCGAACTCAACGTCGTTTGCTTATTTTCAGGAGAGGACTTCACCGACCTCGAAGGTGGGTTCTTTGTGGACGTTGACGAGTAGTCTGGGGTTCCCAGGTGGCAGCTTGGGACATCCCGGAACAGCTGGCGCTTGGATGTTTATCTGCAGGCCTCTTAGGCCATAATTTGGATCTTGTTGTTTAGAACAACACACTTCGCTTCCGCATGTTGTAATGTTGGGTCTGTGACCTCTGGTTGTCATTTGCTATCTTTCTCTATTATAAGAGTTGAACTATTATGATTTGTGTCGTAGAGTCTGTGATGTGCCAGTTGTTTCACAAGTCTTGATCTCTCTATTATGCTTTGAGGGCTGAGCCTGTGTTAAGGCATCAACTGGGGTGTTGCGTTGCCGGTTATTCCGAGCAACGCCTGCCAAAGGTTTTGGCCGGGGATTGGTAAACCCGTAACCTCCGATTGTATCGCTTAACCGGTGACACTCGGCATCACTGTATAGCAGTCGGCCTGGTACCGTTGCCTTCGATCTTTTCTCCACCGACATCGTCTTGACCTAAAAACGCCTATAAAAAAGGTCCCCCGACGTTCTCTGGAAGGAGGCGGCGGAGAAACACAAAACCACGAAACAAGAGACAGAAGGCTGCCGCCGGAAAAGATCGGAGGGGGGAAACGCCGCCGGAATCGCCTCCGGAGGGCTCCACCCCCCTCCGGCGTGTTCATCATCAACATCTACAGCAAGAACTTCTCACCATCATCACCATGATGAAGGGGGAGTAGTCCACCCCCTGGACTAGGGTTTGTGGTGGTAACTTTTGTATCTCTCCTCTCTCTTGAGCTTCACTAATTAGTACCGTATGAGCTGCTGAACATGATTACGGTCATCTATGTAATACCTTTGTGGTGAATATTGTGGTGTGAGATGATTTGTTATGCATTTACCGTTGTGTTGGAGCTTTTGTGATTTGTCATACTTTGAAGTATGATGTATGTGGGTACGGGATGGCCGATGTGACACGGCATAGGTATTGAGTGACACAGTACCGCCCAACATCCTTTATCTGGGGGTAAAAAGAAAGAGTATGATGTGGGAGTGAGAGAAACCACGCTAGCCTTACGAGGGTGACCTAGCAACACAAATGAGTATTTCTTTCAACTATGTGTTTTAGGACATATAGCCGTTAAAAAGCTACCATTAAAACATGACAATTGTGTGTACTTTATCTATAACATGATGATCACCGTAGATGAGAGAGAGAGGATTAAGTGAACCCATGAACCATGTCCATTGTTCCTATAAGAAACACACTTGAGCTTGTCCTCTTGCTACATAGAGGATTGGGCTTTCTCTCTTTGAGAGCTTTTGCTTGCTACCTTTGTCTTGTCCTCTTGCAGAAGAGGATTGGGACACTTTTACTTATCCATCCATCAACCACCTTGTTCTCAAACTTGTTTAGTGCATAATCAACTAAAACTTGTGACACTTTAGTTGTAGGGAATAGATAACTTTTCCTTCTTGCTCCTGCGGATCGATACCTTACTTCCACATTGAGAGGTGCTACAGTGATCCCTTGCTCTTGGGGGTTATCAAGTACTTTTCTGGCGCCGTTGCCGGGGAGCGTAGCGCTTAAGTTTCTATTCTTGTGTGCACTAGACTAAGCTTGGGGAGGTTCTTTCTTTTATATCTTGCAATCATCTAAGCTTGGGGAGGTTCTTTGACTTGTTTGATGATACTATGTCTCCCATTTATGATGATGAATATGATATTTTCAGTCCACCCACTATTGAGTATAAAGTTTATTGTGATTATGATATGCCTCCTATATATGATGATTACAATGATTATTATGAATGTTTTACTCCCACTATTCCTAATGAAACTGTTTATGCTTATGTGGAGAGTAATGATACTTTTATGCATATGGATCATGATAAGAATGTTTCATGTGATAGCTATATTGTTGAGTTTATCAATGATGCTACTGAAAGTTTTTATGAGAGAGGGAGACATGATTTCATATATCTCAAAAATATTAAGTCTTCTCTCTTTTTGTTGAAAATTTTGAAGTTGCACTTGCTTTGCCTTCCTATGCTAGTCACTTTGTGCTTTATTGATTTATTTTCTTACAAGATCCCAATGCATAGGAAGTGGGTTAGACTTAAATGTGTTTGATATTTTTCTTGATGCTCTTTTATATTCAACTCTTATTCCTATGGAGCATCATTAAAACTATCAAGCCTAGCTATATGGCTATAAAGAAAGCGCTTTGCGGGAGGCAACCCGGTTATTTTTTGTGTGATTTTCTTTGTGTCCTCTTGCTGTACAAGAGACTTTGTTTATAGTTTAGGTTCTGGAGTTTTCAATAAAGTGCCAAGTTTTACCCTTTTTGGTTTGAAAAAGTTGCTTATAGCGTTCGGAGATTTTATTCCTGCACGAGTCAGTGCACGGTATGATTTTTAATTCTTATTCTGTAACTCCGAATGAGCTCATATTTGAACTGTAGTTGCAACTTTTCATCCTCTGTATGCATGAATTTTTTCGGAATTTTTCGAGAAAGTTTGGTAGGGTAGAAAAATACGTTTTGCTGCTGCTGTTTTTCTGGACAGATTCTGTCCCATTTTGTTTGATGCATGCTTTGAGCTTTTAAGTTGAATCTTTTTGATCCAATTGAGTTTATGAGTAGGCATACAACATTATACACTTTCTGGACATTCATATGAATTTTTGTTCAAGGATTATATGCAGCAAGAAACCTATTTGTTTATCACTATTAATGCACCCCACAGAAAAGAAATGGGAGAAACGGTGTTTTGAAGTTTTTTCACAGGGATTGGAGGAGATGCACCAAGAGCTATCCAAGGATGGTGAAGACCATAAGCTTGGGGATGTGAAGACAACCCCGCTGGACCTACACACTCTCGGTTTGCACACGTCCAACTTCTGTTTTTCGATCGAAACACTTTATCGCATAAACTTGGAGCGTCTTTTGTTTTGTTTTGTTTGAGTTTGAGAGACCACCACACTATCATTTATATATGAGAGAGCTACTGGAAATATGGGTTGAAATATGTTGGATGCTTTTATAAGATTGGGAAAAGGGATGTTTGATTGATTTTTAATGATACATATAGTTGCATGATTCATGAGCTTGTTTATGAGTAATAGTTTGCAAATTCTTTTAGAGCTATCACTTATTCATGTTTTGGTGCTGATTGTTATTTTACTTGGTTTAACATGGATTAGTTAGTTCTATGGACACTCATGCATGCATCTAGATGGTCAACTTTCTCCCTTTTGCTAGCCCAAACTCCAACAAGTAAAAACTTGTTTCCAACACCTTCAACCAAAGTTATTCCAGTGAGTCCACCATATCTACCTATTAGCTTTATGCTATTCCGAGTATGTTTAACATGTTGTTTGTGTTATCTTACCTCTGAATGAAAATGTTTATGTTATTGATTGCATGGAAAAGTTGGTTATATAGCTCTCACGAACTTGATGCACAATTTCTATTTGCATAATAAAACATGACCCATTGTGATTAAGATTATGATGTAGTGGCTTGATAAATGTTTTGGGTTGGAAGTTAGCCCATATGTGCTGTCACATGGCAAGCTTTCAACACGCTCTTCATCTCATTTAGTTGATATCATGTGCTTTTGTCTATGGATGCTTATCATGTTGAAATAAATGTGGAAATAGAGTGAGTTTAAATGAGTTTGTGTAAATGGTTAGAGAGACGCCTGGGCCGCTAATCTAAGCCATGCATCATTCATGGTGGAAATTTACTTACATACTATGGTGAACCTTCTGTGATACACCTTGCAATAAAAAACTATTCCAAATGGTAAATAAAAAGGGTGTTGAGATTGTTCATTTTGTTTGTTTGTCTTGTCATTTTGATATGGGCTTGTTCCATATCTTGGGACAAGAGGTACCCCAGTTGACGCTCTTGATGATACTATTATGCTTACAATGATATTTAATTGAACTTGCTTTGTTTCCCAAGTTGAGTAACACATGGTGTAAGTACTTGTATTCAAGGGGCATGAGACATTCAACCCATTCTTTATCAAGCACACTACTCATATTTGCTTTCACTTTAACCTTAATCATTCAAGATGCTATGATAGGGGCAATGAGAGCTTGACACCAATGAATACCTTATTGCAATCATTAACTTAAGTAGAAGAGTTTGGAAGTTGGATGAAACTTATGCATGCTTTACCTCTACTCACATATACATCTTTCCAAAGTGTACACCTATCATATTCAGATTTTCATCTACACTCTATGACCATTGTAGGATGTTCTACTTATCATTATGCATACATGTGTTCCATATTACTTGCTACATGTTACACTTTGTGAACTATCAATGAACATCCTTGTCTTGAATACTTGATATCACTTCATAAACTATTTGCATATTGCTACTCCTTTGAAGAATGAATCATTTGACTATATGTAGCAATTGTAATCATCTTTGATTCATTGTTAAGTATTAAATTGCAAAGTCCATGTTAGTTTTATCATCTTCATACTCGAGGACGAGCATGGATTAAGCTTGGGGATGTTGATGCATGTAAAATGCATACATGAACTTTGCACTTTAATTGCTTATATTCCAATCATATTTGCATCATATAAGGGTTATATCAATGTTTTATAATGATTTTGGGAATATTCATTTATTTCCTATTTTTATGGAATTAACCCTGCACAGGCAGAAAACCCGTTTTCTTATTTTAATGTTTCAGGGACCCAAACGTCAACGAAATCACCTGGAAATTTACGGGCGTCAATATTTGGAAGGAAGAAGACCTGTGGGCGAAGGAAGCAAGCAAACGGAGGCCGAGGCCCAAACGGGGGTGGCCCACGCGGCCAGGTATGTGGCCGCGTGGGGCCCACTCGTTTGGCCCTCGTGGCTCCGTTGCCTTCGATCTTTCTCCACCGACTCGTCTTGACCTAAAAACGCCTATAAAAAAGGTCCCCCGACGTTCTCTGGAAGGAGGCGGCGAGAAACAGAAAACCACGAAACAGAGAGTCAGAAGGCTGCCGCCGGAGAAGATCGGAGGGGGGAAACGCCGCCGGAATCACCTCCGGAGGGCTCCACCCCCCTCCGGCGTGTTCATCATCAACATCTACAGCAAGAACTTCCCACCATCATCACCATGATGAAGGGGGAGTAGTCCACCCCACTTTTGTATCTCTCCTCTCTCTTGAGCTTCACTAATTAGTACCGTATGAGCTGCAACATGATTACGGTCATCTATGTAATACCTTTGTGGTGAATATTGTGGTGTGAGATGATTTGTTATGCATTTACCGTTGTGTTGGAGCTTTTGTGATTTGTCATACTTTGAAGTATGATGTATGTGGGTACGGGATGGCCGATGTGACACGGCATAGGTATTGAGTGACACAGTACCGCCCAACATCCTTTATCTGGGGGTAAAAAGAAAGAGTATGATGTGGGAGTGAGAGAAACCACGCTAGCCTTACGAGGGGTGACCTAGCAACACAAATGAGTATTTCTTTCAACTATGTGTTTTAGGACATATAGCCGTCATAAAAAGCTACCATTAAAACATGACAATTGTGTGTACTTTATCTATAACATGATGATCACCGTAGATGAGAGAGAGAGGATTAAGTGAACCCATGAACCATGTCCATTGTTCCTATAAGAAACACACACTTGAGCTTGTCCTCTTGCTACATAGAGGATTGGGCTTTCTCTCTTTGAGAGCTTTCACTTGCTACTACCTTTGTCTTGTCCTCTTGCAAAGAAGAGGATTGGGACACTTTTACATCCATCAAACCAACCATCTTGTTCTCTAAACTTGTTTAGTGCATAATCAACTAAAACTTGTGACACTTTAGTTGTAGGGAATAGATAACTTTTCCTTCTTGCTCCTGCGGATCGATACCTTACTTCCACATTGAGAGGTGCTGCAGTGATCCCTTGCTCTTGGGGGTTATCACTCATACGGTACTAATTAGTGAAGCTCGAGAGAGAGAGATACATAAGTTACTTCCACAAACTCATAGTCCAGGGTGGACTACTCCCTTTTCATCATGGAGACGGTGGAGAAGTCGTTGGAGAAGATGGAGACCACACCGGCACCGCCCCGCCGGAGTTTTCCTCCTCCAATCTGCAACTCCAGGTCTCTGTTTCGGTGTTTCTGTGTTTCTGCGGCGCTCCTTCCAGAGAACGTCGGGGGACAATTTTATAGGCGTTTTTAGGTCAAAACGGAGTCGGTGGAGGAAAGATCGACGGCGACGGAGCTCCGAGGGCCAAAGTGGGGGGTCCCACGCGGCCAGGTACTTGGGCCGCGTGGGCCCACTCATCTGGGCCCTCGGGCCTCCGCTTGTTTGCTTACTTCGCTCCCACGCTTTGTTCTTTCCAAAAAATGATGCTCGTAAATTTTCAGGTCATTTGGACATCGTTTGGGTCCCTGAAACATTAAAATATAGAAATAGGGTTTTCTGCCTGCGCAGGGTTAATTCCATAAAAAATAGGAAACATATCAAATATTCCCAAAATCATTATAAAACAATGATATAACCCTTATATGATGCAAATATGACTGGAATATAAGTAAAAATAATGCAAAGTTCATGTATGCATTTTACATGCATCAGCCGTCAACTAGGAATTGCCACATTTTTGCTCTGAATCGAGAAGAGAGAAATACACCGAGAATCATGTCGTTCGGGCCTGCCTGAAAATTTTGGCCCAAACGACGACGTGTGTGCGCGATCAAATTGGATTTTTTCCCACAAAACTATGCACCTTACGTAATTACATGTACACTTTTCTTTTTTGGAATGAGATGTATTTAGGAAAACTGTTAAAATCATCCGGGGATCCGTCGCTCGCATCCTCTGCATGGAGCGCGTGCGCGTCCCCACGGATCCACCTTGAGGCCCACGAGTCATATCCCCAACCCTCACCTTATCCTCTCCACTATTGCCCCTTGTCTCCTCAATTCTCTCCCCCGCACGCTCATGGTAGCCATGGCCGCCAGCTCACCACCGCCTCCTCCGCTCCCCTAGCCACCACCTGCTGCTCTCCTCCTCTCCCCTCGCCAGCCGCCGCCGTCTCGTCTCCTCACCCCGACCGGCCCTTGCTCCCCTTCCCAGCAACCTCCGCGTCCAGCAACTTGACGAACACGGGCCCGTCGGGCGCGCTGGAGAGTAGCTCAGATAGCAGGATGTTGACCTCGGTGACGTTGCGGTTGTCGAGGGCATGCTCTGCGTGGAGGAGCACAGTGGAGGGACCTGGTCGCGCTGGCGGGAGAGGCGAAGCGGAGCGCGGCGTTTCATGTCGGGTTGCGGCCACAAGCGTGAGCGCGGGTCGCCGGATAGCGAGACGGGTGTGTAGACCTGCATATTGGTGAGCAGGTTCACGTCCTTGAGGTCCTTCCCCAAGATCAGAGTCAGCTCCAGCGCGCGTTGCACCATGGCGATCGACCCTCAAGGATTTGGTTCGTCTGGACATTGATTCAGCTCCTCCCCCGGCTGGAGCGTCCCCTTGCTCAAAACATCAGTCGTGTCGCCTCCTACTTCTCCTACCGGAGGGTCACCGACTCCAATCACCACCGCGCCACCCGTGCACCTTCTACCGGAGCTCCGCCCGTGCTCCACCCCACGGCCTTCCCTGCCCTCCACTCCCCTGCTGCTCCCTCCCTCCGAAGAGCTTGGCTGCTGCCACCATGGGGGCTGTGGTCTGCGAGAAACAACGGCGCCGCTTCAAGCCAAGAGCGAGATACTCTAGGTCGGCGGTGCTGTGACAACAAGACGGACGATGTTGCTGCAAGCGGCTGATGTCGGTGCTACCGACGGTGGAAGCCATTGCTACCATCAGCGGTGGGCGGTGCTACAAAGGTAGGGTCGCGGTTGTGCTAACGGTGGTGCTGCCATGGGTGGATGACGGTGCTACACTCGGTGGGAGGCAATGCTACATAGAGTAGCATCGATGCTGCACGGAGGGACGATGGTGCGCTGGCCAGGCGACGTTGTTCGATTCTACCAATTAAGCATGACACTGCTCTTAGGTTGGCGACGATGCTTCCTTGGGTGGCCGGCGGTGCTACCATCGGCGAGCGGCTGTGCTACCGCCGCTACCAATGGCGGTGGTGCCATGAAGGAAATCCGGCGGAGTTGCGAAGGGTCTGCGCTGCTACAGAGTAAATCCGGCATAGCTGCGAGGGGTGTGTGCGCTGGTGCTACCAAGGTGACCAAGAAAGACCTCAGTAACAAGTCCACTAGAGATTTTGACTATCACGATGTTCCAGGCTCCACTAGATATGAGAGCAAGAAGAGGCAGACCCGGATCATTCGTGGGCTCAGGACATGGTATTGCATTTACCTGGTAGATCGGGAAAAGCGTCATAGCGACCGTGCTAGACTTAAGCAGAACAATAAGATGCTTAAAGAATTGGTCATGCACCACAAAATTGGTATGCCAACTGACAAGGGGTCCAATGATGAGTGGAGTGAGATAGAGGTGGAAAACGATGTATTTGCAACTTATGTTGAGGATGATCACGAAGATTCAAGGCCGACACCAGCATCCAGTACCGACAGAGAGTTCTAGAGATGATCAAATCCTATATCACCATCCAGTTTTATTTATGTATCAAACTATGTCTCTGTTTGCTTTAAATGCTCGTGTGAGACTATATACTTCGCCATGTGACAACCCATTGTGTGTCGGCTTATTTTATTAGATTAATTATGTATATATGCTTGTACGTGTGCAAACATGTGTTTTAGTTATTTCATTAATACTTGGTTTATTTGATTAAATCATAATGTACATATACACTCCCATATACGTGGTTTTACTTGCTTATCCGTTCATCTCATTATCAGAGACGGCTCACACTACTAGTCGGCTCTAGAGTTTCCTTTCCGGACCATCCGGCAGAAAATCGTAGGGTCCCGGATTGCCTATCAGCTGGAATAAATATGTGTGGCTGTCCCTTGCGATATGAAAATCAATCCCACTAAAACAGATGTGCACTATGGCATCTTTTTAGCAGGTTAGTCCCAGAAAATGCATAAAAATGATATAAAGTGTAAATAAAACATGTGTTTAATTAATATATAACAGGCATGGAACATAAAAAATTATAGATATGTTTTGGACGTATCAAGCATCCCCAAGCTTAGTTCCTACTCGTCCTCGAGTAGGTAAACGATAACAAAAAGATAATTTTTTAAGTGACATGCTACCAACATAATCTTGATCAAATAGTAATGTAAAGCATGTGAGCTGAGATCAAATCATTCAAAGTAAATGTCTATATTGATATTAAACAAACTGATGATAAAGCAAGACAGTTAAACAATTAAAAATCTTTCATGGATGATGCTCTAAAGACATGAAACCGTACAAAGTTCATTATAGATGATTTAAGTATTCAGTGTAGAAGTTCTATCCTTCTACTCAAGCATCAAGCAATTTTTCACAACACAGAAAGGATCCAGTCAAGTAAAAGCAAACATGAACGTCATGAATCAACTGTTTCGAAGTTTTACTCAACCGGTGAGCGTAAGCATTTGGTTTTGGCACCAGGATGTTATGGCAAAGAGAATAATAATGGGGGTTTGGAAGGTCAACGAAAGAAAGTCTCACAAAGCTGTAAGTCATCATTAGACAAGAGGAAGTCTTATAATCGAAGCTATGCAAGGAGTAGTGCTTGACATGCAACGGATGCACATAGAGCTATATGTGTATGAAAGCTCTCCAATGGAACTAGTGGGGGTGCATCCACTCGGTTGCTCACGAAGATTTAGAGCAATTTTGAGGAGGTTCATCATTGGAATATACAACCCAATTTCTTTAATGAAAATTCTCCACATAGTTATACTAGTAAAACATGAAAACTCTCTCTCATGGAGCATAGGTGCTAAACATCAGCACAAGTGTGGATAACGGATAGTAATGTTGCCCCCGCTCTCTTTATTTCTTTCTTCTCCCTTTTTTTATTTTTCTGTTTCTATTTTCGATGGCCTCCGTGGCTCTTTTCACATTTCTCTCCCTCACTGTAGGGGCAACATTCTAATATTACAACACACTTTTTGGTACAAATAACTCATAATGGACAGAACATGATGTATGGAACTGAATGCCTCTGCCAGTGTAGCAGGATGTGCAATGATCTAGCGTAACAAGGGTAAACCACATCAGCTGTATAGAATCATGCAAAGCAATATATAACGATGAAGAATGACAACAAGTCATGTAATGTAAGATGGAAGTGGCATGGCAATATATCTCAGAACAACTATGAAAATGCTGTGATAGATAGTTATGGTGGCTGTTTTGAGGAAGATGTTTGGCTTATGTGTAGGAGAATAAGAGGAAGTTCTCCCACGGAGTTTGGATGTACTGGCGAAGTATGCACAACTCACAATATGATCAGAAGGCAATACACAACACCAAAGAGGCTAGCAAAATATGGATGATAGAAATGCCAAAAACCGTAGCTCAACATTAGCCAAAAAGAACTCACAAGCTTATTGCAAACAACTAGCAGGTTCAACATTAAGAGTATGATTAAATTTACTCCAAGGAGGGCCGTTCACGGCGGTACAAGTAACCGGTAATATCCCTCGACCTTAGCACGCAACTATGTTATTATGAATTACTTTTCAGATATGAACAGCTATCAAGACCAACTACACCTTCAATAATTTTAGGAGAGTTTGTAGTACAATACAAGCGTTAATAACACAACCACTAATAAATTTTAACTTAACAACCAGCAAGCATTAACATCTAATTTATTAATATCTCAAAACATTTGCAAGGAATCAAATTATCAAAGTTCAATGATCTACAAAACTATGCAAATTTTCCGTTATACAACTACCACACACTTAGCATTTTCGGTTCCAACCAGACGCCAATCAAATTATTAAACAACTCTCCAAACAAATATAGGTGAAGCAAGAGAGTACTTTCTACAAAATAACTAATAGCTCTGAACAAGAGGTACATGAAAAACGAGAGCTAGAATCTAACAAAACATAAACAAAATACTCAACAGATATAAGTGAAGAACAAGAGTATTCTAAGCAAAAGCGGAGCATGTCTCTCTCCCACACAAGAATGTGTTATGATAAGAAAACAAAACAAGAAAAACAAAACAAAAAATAAAAACACACAGACGCTCCAAGAACAGCACACAACGTGTGAATCAATAAAAATAAAGTCTCACTAGAGATGACATGATAATTTATTGATGAAGAAGGGGATGCCTTGGGCATCCGCAAGCTTAGAAGCTTGAGTCTTCTTTATATATGCAGGAGAGGTCCATGGGATCTTCCCCAAGCTTAATATTTTCTCTCTTCTTGATCTTCTTATATCATCCTCCTCTGTTAATACTTGAAAACTTCCTTCACACAAAGACAGCTCGTAGACTTCATTAGAGGGGTTAGTGCATCAAAACATAAGATCACATGGTTTTGTAAAGACACATTGCATAATTTCATTTTAAACATTAGCTACTGTTATTAAGCAAGATCCTGGTCTCCCCCCGAAGAAAGTAGGGTAAATCAATACTTGCAAAAGAGACAATGCAGAATAAAAAATAGAATCTGTTAAAACCAGAACAGTCCGTAAATACGAATTTTTCGAGGCACTTCCGTTGCTCCAATCAGAAACGGTTAACTGATGATAGATAAAAAGCTCAGGCTTCTGGTCACAAATTGGAGAGCAAACCAAACTTAGCACTTTCTCCCGTGAGATAGCTTCCGTGTCTCCCATGAGTATTAAGTTGCAAGTAACAGATAATAGCATTAAGCAAAGTGTGTAATGTAAACAATGCATATGACAGACAAGCGAACCCATAAGCATAGCAAAGTTGTTTTCTCCCTAGTGGCAACAGCACATCTACAGGCTTAAAGTTGTTTTTGTCATCTCAAGCCCAGGCTTCTAGAGGCATGAACCCACTGTCTAGAATAAATACTCCCTCTTGCAGTCATTAGCATCTACTTGGCCAAATCATCTACTAACAACGGAGAGCATGCAGAAACATAGATAAAACATGGATATAAATAGATGAACAAACTTGATCATAACTTCACAATTCATTAGATCCCAGCAAACACAACATATAGCATTACATAAAGATGATCTTGATCATGTTAGGCAGCTCACAAGATCTAACCATGATAGCACAAGGTGGAGAGACTACCAACTAGCTACTGCTATGCACCCGTAGTCAGGGACAGAGCCAGGATTTAGGCATGGCGGGGGCGGGCGGCAAAAAATTCGGACCTTCTAAAAGCTTAACAAATTGCGGCCGAAATAAAGGGCCTAAAATGGTTTTACTCTATAATAAACTGAGCTACGTCTATTAAAAAATTACCACGGTCACTTTAAGCTTTATTATAGTTTAACAAAATAAACAGTATAATCACACATCAAAGGGAAAATCACAAAAAGTTTACATCAGAAATAAATAATGTCGTAAGCTAATTAACTGCACATTAGTATTTTGCGGGGATGCATTGCTTTGTTTTACTTCACATGATTATAACTGGGCCAAAAATGTTTAAATCAACATTCTAATTGGTGTAATACATCAACGAAATTTACTCAATTCTAAGTTCTAACAATGTTAGGTTAAAGTTGATCAAACATGAAAAATCCTAAACCAGGAGATTAGATCATGATAGTAGATAATTAACTTGTCTTGAGAAAAGATACAAAATTTCGTAATTAAAATTTTATAAGGCACAAAGGGAGAAACTAATCTAGTGTTGAAAACAGGGCTATGAATTAACAAATACAGGACTAACATCGTAGCTCATGCTGGCGGCGCGGCCGGCGGCCGGTCGTCAGGTCACCAGTGCCTTTGCGCTGTGGATTGCCGGCTGGACGCCCCTTCTCGGCTCTCAATTCTGAACCGATCTCTAATTTTTGGTCTTCTGGATTAGAGCACTCTGTGGCGGCTGGCAAGCAGGTGTGAGGCGCAGCAAAAAGGCATAAACGAATTGATCTGATCCTGATCGTGACCTCGTCAATTCCCTAATGGGCTTCTAATTACTGGGCTTAGTTATTGTCTTTACGTGGACTCATGGTACTTAAATGGGCTAGGAATATAGGATTTCGAGGCTGCTTTATGTGTGTTACACACGGACAGGGGGGGCGAAGTAGCTTCGGAGGGCAAAAAAAATTAGCGATCTCGTTAATCTTTTCAAGGGCGAGCGAATCGTTCGCGGGGGTTCTCACCCCCACTTGTCCCCCTTCCCTCCGTCCCTGCCCGTAGTCCCGTGAAGAATTACTCACGCATCACTCCGGAGGCAGGCATGGTGATGTAGAGCCCTCCGGTGATGATTTCTCCTCCGGCAGGGTGTCGGGAAGAACTCCAGAAACCCTCCCGAACTAGGGTTGACGACGACGGCGGCGACGAAACTTTCGTGGATTTTTGCTCGCGCGTTTAGGGTTCCCCGAACATGTACAATTTATAGGCAAAGGGGCGGCGTCAGACGACGACCAGGTGGGCCAGGCGGGGTGGCGGCGCGTGGCCACCCCTGGCAGCGCCGTGGGCCCGCCTCCCTCCTAGGGTTGCCTTCTGGGCCTCTCCTTCGGGTTGTGGCTTCGTTCCCATGCGGAAATAAATCAGGTAAATTGGCGTTCCTTTCCGAGAATATTTTCAGAAGAGTTTTTCTGAAACAAAAAGACATCAGAAAACAGGAACTGGCACTGTGACATCTTGTTAATAGGTTAGTCCCATAAAATGCATAAAAATGATATAAAGTGTAAATAAAACATGTGGTAATTAATATATAATAGACATGGAAAATCAAAATTATAGATACGTTTTGGACGTATCAATATCCAGAGTCAACACTTCCAGCAAGTAGTAAAATATAAGAACGTTAGTGTTATAGTATTTCTTAGCAACAAATTTATGTACACATACTACATACGCAAGAAGATTATCAGTAGGAGGGTGCGGATAATTGGTGAAATGGGGCCTAGCATCATTCCATACACGTGTATCATGAATAGATCCAGCCCATCCAGCAACAACAAATGTGAACCTCATGTCAAAATCACATATTGCCAGCACATTTTGACTTGTATAATCTTTCCTGTTAGTGTATATTTTCCTATCTTTCTCAGCAACTACCACATGAATGTGTGTTCCATCAATTGCTCCAATGGTATTTTGATATGTGGCCAGAATCTAGGCTGTGTAAGTGTCTCTAGCTCTAGTGAAGAAGAAACTAAAAGGAGTTTGTAACATAAGTGTCTCTAGCTCTAGCGAAGAAGGAACGAGCGAGGAAGAAAGTGGATGAAGGTTCATAAGGTGTCTAACGTGGGATCACGCCATTTCAGTTCAAATTTTGGGATGCCTATCTAGTGTAAGAATGGACCCAGTCCATATGGACTGTGGTTGTGGAGATGTTCCGGAATCCCGCCAAAATCAAGAGATCTCTAGTTGAAATTGGACTGAAATGGGACCAGATTGCATTAATATTGCTAAAATAGTTCCGAACAAATGGTGCCCAAGGCCAGGGCCATATCCATAGCTAGTTATTGCTATAATGATCAAACTCCGCATAAACATGGATTTTAACATTGTAAAACAAGATTGCCAAAAGGAGATTCCAATATTGGTTCAAAGCTTTTTTATCATTTTTCATAGCGCCAAAATTTTGACTTTTTGCGAAGTCAAAATTTGTCAGCAAGAAGGCAGACAAACCCAAGAAAATTGCTGAGCAAGAAGGCCGTAGCTCTCAGGTAGGACTTTTCCTAATTTAGATACAAGATATTATTGATGGCAGAAATTATGTTCTTGACAACTATTTACCCGCAACTATGGTGTTTTAAGCAAAACTAGATCATGATTGTGTCCAAAATATCATTGTACATCTCTCCAATACGGTTGTTTTCGTTTTCTTCCCATCTCACTGTAACGGTTGGGCACGTTTGGATAGATTAGTACTCCATCTAATATTTCTAGCTTATGAGTTTGTAGCACATGGACATGAGTTATATATTTGTGTATATAGAGCAATGTTCTCCTTGAAATTTAATTTCTGCCAAAAAAAAGGAATATCTTGCAGAGTCACATTTTTCTCATCTCCAATTATTTAAAAATCAATCTTATTATTTTTCACATCACACATCATGCGATAGTTTCCACATTTTTTTTATTCAGCATTGTTTCTTGCAGAAACATTGCAGTATAATGGGTTCTCCCCAGACTAGGAAACACGCCCCCCCGTCAATAAATCCATCCTTGTGGCAGGCCTCAACACATGGATCATCACGGCAATTCCCAACAGTATAGGTCTTGCTGGCCTCCTTGCAAGTCTTGGCATCAGAGTCTACAAAACAAAGAACACAATATGGCGTATGTAAGAAAACATATCCTATAGTGTTCTAGAAAGATACAAGATAATATGTGAGGCACGGAGTATGAATTTCAGATATGACTAGCAAATGTATAGATGATGCATTAATTGAGGAAGTTCCTTATTCTTTAAATGATGTTTTGATACAAAACTTACCAGAAGCCAAGAGGAGTAGCATGAGAAATAGCAAGCATAGCATGCTTTGAACCTTGAGGACTCCCATGTCTCAACGATTATGAAGACACGAAGATAAAATTGATGCACATCCAAATAGTCTATGCCATCTCTTATAGCCACGGATGATATGGCCTAATGGCAGGTTAATGAAATATTAATGGCAAATTAATGGAAAATATCATATTTGGCAGATATGATTGTGTGATCCTATATATAAAAGATATGATTATGTGATCCTATCTGGAAGATATGATTACGTGATCCTATTTTTGGAAGATATGCATGCAATGCCAATATTCAATTTGAAAGATACGTTCTGCATGCTGCAATTATGTGACATACATTACTTTTTCCTGTGTTGTACACTGAAAGTTATTTTCTTAAAGAAATTACAAACAACCACATTAAATGCAGAATATTAATGTAAACATTTAACTTAATTCCAAAAAAGTTGTATTCCATGTTCGTATAATTTTTTTAACATGCTCGGAAGGAATTGTGGAATATCTTGTAATATGTCATCCCTTATTATAATTGTACTAGTGCTGAAATTATTGTAATCAAATGCAATGATCTTTTATTTAGAGAAACATTTTGTCGTGATATTTTGGTTTTAAAATAATAAATTATGTACTCGCAGCTCTATTTAAGAATAAACGTGAACCTAAACATGAATAAACTGCGAACGCTCAACTAAGAAAAACTCAATTTGCCCTTACGTGCCTGCTAGATATTCACAACCAATCTCTACCAGAAATAGCTCACATCCACAAACTAAAATGAACTTCGCATCTGCACTGCAATTTTTTTTTCAACTGCAATTGAACTGCCCGCAAAATAAAAAATGAAATGCCTCTTAATCCTGTCCAATGACAATGGAATGAAAGATCCATCTATATTTTCAACCACACACTGTTTTCCTTTTTCTTTCAGCTAAAAACTTGCATCGAGGCAATGAACAAATGATTGCTATTTTTCTCTGATAAGTTCAGACAAGTCTAATACCACATTGATCCACTGTCGATTTCTTCAACTGCTTTGTAGTCGATTTGAGTGCCCAAGAAAATTTGTTCATAGTTTCAGACTAAACATTTATCATCTACGGTTAGATTGTCAGGCTGCTAAGTTCAGCTGTATGACGGAGCTGCCTCCAAAAGACCTAGATTCATCAAGAAAGCTGGAAGTACTATGCTAGAACACCACCAATCAACACGTACTAAGCTAGAAACACATACAAAATAAATAGGTCCGTACAATACTAATGCAGAAGGCACTCACAGGTCTGCCAACTTCTGCGCCTCACCTCCTTAGCGGTCTGGAAGAACCCATCCTTCTGCCACTGGTCGAGCCCTCTTGGGGCGCCCATGGCGGCCACCACAACCCTCAAATCAAATCAAGAAGCTGGAAGCTCCAGACGCCAAGATCAGATGAGTTTCTCTGAACCTGAGACGTCAATTTTTTCCTAGGATAGTGTGTTTCTGCACACATAAAGAAGGCTGTTACCTGCTTATCCTCATGGTTCTATTTTGTAGACTCCATTGGAATGTACTTATTGACACCAGATAATGTGGGAAAATACCATGAAATGCAGGTAGGAATGTATGTGGGAAAGTACCACTAAATACATGTACGAATGTACGTGGGAAAGAACCATGACATACAGGTGGTAAGGTTTCCCCGTCGCCAGTGATGTTTGCCACCACACTTCCTCCTCTCAGTACCCCCCCGCCTTGCGTCCTTCAGCTCACACTAGTAGGAAAAGCCTTATCAGTGGCGCACCAAAAATGGATTCTGTGGCGCACCCCCAGAATTGCTGGGTGCGCCACAGAATCCTCGCCACTAAAATATTTTTTCTGTGGCGCACCATGGGCGTGCGCCACAGAAATCCACTTTCTGTGGCGCACCTGGCCTGGTGCGCCACATTTCTGTGGCGCACCTGCCTGGTGCGCCACAGAATTCTGAAAAAATTCAAAAAATTCAAAAACTGCAAAAAAAAAAAAATTTAAAAAGTTTCGAAAAAAATCAGAAAAATCAAAATATGAAATAATATGAAAAATCCTAATTATTGGAGTTATTTTCAGATTTTTTGAATTTTTTGAACTGATACCTTCCCACTAGGTCACCCATCCTCAAATTGCTCCAACCCTAGCACGCTTAACTTCTAAGTTTCACCCACTTCACCTACCCTTGTGCTACTCAAATTCTTATTGATATATATATCATATGTATCCTCTTAAGTCTTGTATGTGTATATGTTATAAACGTGTGTTTTTAAATTTCAGATTTTTCAAAAACTTCTAAACTTTCAAAAGGAGATTCAAAAGTTTCAAAAGATCCAAAAAAAATTCAAAAAACTTAAAAAAATCTAAAAAATCCAAAAAAATTAAAAAATCTAAAAATTCCAAAAAAATTCCAAAAAATAAAAAAAGTCAAGAAAAGTCAACAATCTTCTTTGTTATACATTTCTGTGTCTTTTTTGGAATTTTGCAATTTTTTAATTTTTTTGACTTTGCTGCGAAAAATCGTCTGTTTGAAATAACTTTTTTTTCTTTTGGAATTTGAGTAATCCGTGAATTGCTGACCGGGTAAACCCGGTGGATTCGAACTCGGATTTTTCCCACGATTTTTTTGACATATTATTTGCGTTATTTCGACGTCGTATGCAAAAGTTATGGCCGTTACAAGTTTTTTTTCCTGTTTGTTGCAGAAAAGGTCAAAATTTATATTTCAAAATTTCTATACCTACTAGACACTCAAACCTAACTACATGTCAAAGGATTTTATTTATTGAAATTTTTATCATTTTCCTTTAATTCCTGCAAGACAAAAAAGGCGATCCACGGGGGGGAGCTTGGTGCGCCACAGAATGTCACCTTTCTGTGGCGCACCTGGCAGGTGCGCCACAGAATGTCAACTTTCTGTGGCGCACGTGCCAGGTGCGCCACAGAATTATTTTTTTCAAATTTTAACCCGCCCCCCGGATAACTTTCTGTGGCGCACCTGGCCACGTGCGCCACAGAAATGTGACTTTCTGTGGCGCACAAGTCACATTTCTGTGGCGCACGTGGCCAGGTGCGCCACAGAAAGTTATCCGGGGGGCGGGTTAAAATTTGAAAAAAATAATTCTGTGGCGCACCTGGCACGTGCGCCACAGAAATATGACTTTCTGTGGCGCACCAAGCGTGGTGCGCTACAGAAATATATTTCTGTGGCGCACCAATTAAGGGTGCGCCACAGATAGCAACCTACCTATAAGGGTTTTCCTAGTAGTGTCATCCTCCACCTCCTGGTACACCCGCTGTCGCTACGGCTCACGGAGGCATTGGCATTACGGATGGCAGCGGTATTGCTTCTTCATCGTAATGAAGATATATGCTGCATAAAACACCAGGATTTCCACAAGTCACATAAATTTGCAACTGGGCGCAAGGACCGTTTCTGTACGGTAGCTTTTGCAACTAGGCTAGAATGAATTCATTTTTCCATGATAAGTACATGCATATGTGTAAATGCTTTCCGGGTGACTGGAGTGGCGGCGACAAACATAGGTCCTGTATTTTTCTTGTTTTGCTTCAGACATATCCAGATTTTGTACATTTCTCCGTTCCAATGTATTCACGGTATGTTCAAGTACTAATACAGTTGTTCATTTCTTAAACAATTTCTATAAGTATCTATCTAAGTTTTGCCAATCACTACGCATCTAGAGAGAAATAGAACAAAGTTGGGATGTCAAGCTACGGGAAGAACTCCTGATTTGTTTTGTCAAAAGATACAAGCCAAGAGAAAATTGATGACATGAGTAATCTATGTAAATTCTTGTTGTCAAACCGAGACACACTAATACCTAAAGCTAATTTCCTGTTATGTTCTATTCTTCTAGCACGCACTAATATGCACAAACCAAATAGAGCATTTGCTAAGTTTCATCCAGTTAACAACATACACAAGGTTCAGAGTAACAACTCTCAATCTTGCCATTACAACAAAGACAACAGATAGCAACACACATCTGAAACCAGATCGCTACGACACGCACAACTTAGCCATTGATCTAGCATATGGTAAAATACAATAGTGCAGCAAAATTAAATACCAATTGAGGTCTGTCTCGACCTATCAGACCCAAGAGGGTAACTTCCTCCAGCTGCAACATCAGTTGAAGAAACTAGTAAGAAGCATGCCCGCGTCCATGGCTCCCTCCTCGTCCACTTCCCCTGCTGCTGCAACAGAGCCACTTCAACTTCTATCTGGGCAACTATGTAGAGGGTCGATTTCAATCTGGGCAAGATCTGAAGTCAAAGCACAATAAAATAGATGAAGCAATAAAACATCAACTTCCATCTCTACGTAAAATAATGCATTTATCTAGAAGATTAATTTTAAACTGAACCAACAAGCAAGTAAAAGGAAAATTCATCACACGAAACCAAAAATGACAAAAGTTAAGTTTTAGCACAGACCTTGCAAAACAGAAAACTCCGTCTATGGCAGTGGTTGGTCAGTTTAGACAAAAAGTATGTCCGTCCAGCCAGATCAGGAAGCCGAGGCTCCCTCCTGGCCATCTTCAGCTCTACTTCTCTCTTGCTGCTTGTCGACGTCAGCGAGCTAGGCAGCGCCTCCCACTCAATCACTCTCTCAAGATGACGTTTTCTACAAATCCGAAGGAAGAATCCAGTCGCACCGGTCACTGGCGGTGAGCAGAACCTCACGTGAGTCTACCATCTGTGACTGTACACCGCAGCATTTACATGTGGACGGCCTCTCTTGCAAGGCCCCAACCACCCAACCAAACCGAGCCTCTGTCGCAAGACAAATCGCCTGCCCTTTTGCTTCCACTCTACGTGTCAGCTACAAAAGAACACACAGCATGCCACACTCGGTTGGTTCCGTGTGGAGGTCGCCAAGGGTTACATCGGTTTCCTGTTGGCGGTGTTATGAAACAAAGGAATAAATTGATGAGATGATGTTGTGAAGTTGCCGTGAAAATAGTAGAACTACTAGTTTACTGTCGGAAGCCAAGAGTCGATATTATGCTAGAGAGAAACAAATAAAGGAAGTGAGAGCAACGTACTTGCTGATAGGATTTGTATAGATTACATGTCACATAAAGTATGTCTGGATCCGATTTGATTCAGCTTACTGTAGGTTAGTTCGTTGTAGAGAATCTCCAGACTAGGGGGGGGGGGGGGGGGGGGGGGGGGGGGGGGGAGTGGAAACAGTCACCATGTTCACCAATTTTGCAAGCAAAAATCTCATCCCACATGTACTACGTACGGTAGTATTTTTCTTGGCAAAGAACGCAGCATCCTGATCTCCAAGAAAAAGAGAAAAATAACGCAGAATCCTATACAAGACGACGTAATTCTGCGCTTGTAGAAACGGCACGGATCAAGCGAAACCTGATCCCCAGCAACAGAGCAATTTTACCTCTGAATCCCAGAGTTGCAACGACCCTGCTGCTCCCAAATCGGTGGCACTTCCCCGGCCAAACCCTAGCGGTCAAACCGGCGGCCGGACAAACACGAGCGGCGGGCGCATTCTGGCGGCATTGACGGCCGCCACATGAAGGAGCCACGCTGCGGCGGCGACGAGCCGCGCTTGGGCTGGCTAGTGTTCGTCGCAAGGCAACAGCGATTCGATGATTCCAAAACATGTAAGCGGTCGAGGAGTATGAGGTGGTGCCAGGGCGACGACGAGCGGCGCGAGGGGTCGCCGGAGTCGGCCGGCGACGAAGGCGGCGCAAAAGGGATCAGGAGGGTCCCGCGTTGTTTAGCGAAATTTTGGCTCTCCATCTCTTTTGAGGAACATTCCCCTGCGCTTTTTTGGACCGACCCACTTGGGCGGTGGCTTCTTTCAGCGCTTTTCCTGTTCGACTGTTTCTTGTTGACTGTTTCCGCTTTTCCTATTGACTGTTACTGGTCGACTGTTTTTTCTACAAGCATACGACATTTATTGGCGAAAACTTTAAGAATTCATATATAGGAAAAAAACCAGAAACAGACATATCGTTCTTTTTTGTCCTTTGGAATAGTACACGTTATATCTTCTTTGTCCTTCACAATAGTGCACGTTTGGAATTCACGTTTAAAAATGCATATTTATATAATTACATTAATATATTTCAATTCAAAATATAATGTACACGTGTAGGTTCCATTCCCGTACTCGGTTTTGGGTTTCATCGATTGTAATTTTTTCAATTTCGAATCGATGTTAAAAAAAGTTAAACGAATTTTGTCAAATTCGTCACACTCGGTTGACTGTTTGAAATATCCTTTGACGACAATGTTAATCTCAATGTTTCGCACAATTTTCGTGTTTAATTTTTTTGTTTCGATGGTCGTATACGAGCAGATTTTGTACTGTAGGTTTGAACGACTTTAAAAGTGAAAAAAAAGTCTAAAGACGGAAATTATTTTTTAACGATTTTTTAAAAAGTGATCAGGAAAAGTCTAAAGACGGAAATTATTTTTTAACGGTTTTTTAAAAAGTGAACAGAAAAATCTATGAACGACAATTATTTTTTAATGATTTTTAACGTGAACAAAAAATGGCGGTTAACGAAAACTATTTTTGAACAATTTTGAAAGTGTACAGAAAAGGCCAGTGAACGAAAACTAATTTTGAACGATTTAAAAAAAACAGAAAATAGGAGTGAACGGAAACTGTTTTTGAACGATTTTAAAATTGAACAGAAAAGGACGGTGAACGAAATCTTTTTTGAACGATTTTAAAAAGTGAACATAAAAAGTCTATGGACGAAAATTAACGATTTTTTAAAAAGTGAACAGAGAAGAGTCAATGAACGGAAATTATTTTTGAACAATTTTATAAATGAACACAAAATGGCGATGAACAAAAACTATTTTTGAACGATTTTAAAAGTGAACAGAAAAGGCCGATGAACGGAAACTGTTTTTGAACGATTTTAAAAAGTGACCAGAAAATTGCGATGAACGAAAACTGTTTGTGAACGATTTTAAAAGTGAACAGAAAAGGACGGTGAACGAAATCTTTTCCGTACGATTTTAGTAAGTGAACAGAAAAAAGTCTATAGACAGAAATTATTTTTGAACGATTTTTTTAAAAGTGAACAGAAAAAAATCGGTGAAAAGAAATTATTTTGAACGATTTTAAAAGTGAAAAAAGGCCGGTGCATAAAAACTATTTTTGAACGATTTTAATAAATGAGCAGAAAATAGCGATGAACGGAAATTGTTTCTGAACGATTTTTAGAAGTGAACAGAAAAGGCTGGTGAACAAAGTCTTTTTTGAACGATTTTAAAAATTGAATAGAAAAAGTCTATAAACAGAAATTATGTTTGAATGATTTTATAAAAAGTGAACTGAAAAATTTCTATGAACAAATTTTTTTTTTTGAACGATTTTTATATATGAACAATTTTTAAATCTGAATATTTTTAAGATTTGAAAAAATTTCAAAAAATAAAATTCGCAAAAAGGAAATAATATCTCATAAGAAAACTGAAAAGAAAAAAGAAACAACCAAAAAAAGAAAAAAGAAACAAGAAAAAACGAGAAAGAAGAAAGAAAAGAGAAAAAAGAAACAGCAAAAAAAACGAAACAGAAGAGGCAGGTGCACCTACTGGGCTAGCCCATAAGGTGAAGGGGTGTGCGGAGTGCATTAGTTGACGACCTGGTCGTCAACTAGGAATTGCCACATTTAGCTCTGAATCGAGAAGAGAGAAATACGTCGAGAATCATGTCTTTCAGGCCCGCCTGAAAATTTTGGCCCAAACGACGACGTGTGTGCGCGATCAAATTGGATGTTTTTTCCCAAAAAACTATGCACCTTACATACTTACATGTACATTTCTTTTTAGAAATGAGATTCATTTAGGAAAACTGTTAAAATCATCCGGGGATCCGTCGCTCGCGTCCTCTACATGGAGCGCGTGCGCGTCCCCACAGATCCACCATGAGGCACACGCGTCGCATCCCCAACCCTCACCTTATCCTCTCCACTCTTGCCCCTTGTCTCCTCAATTCTCTCCCCCGCACGCTCATGGTAGCCATGGCCGCCAGCTCACCACCGCCTCCTCCGCTCCCCTAGCCGCCACCTGCTCCTCTCCTCCCCTCCCCTCGCCGGCCGCCGCCGTCTCGTCTCCTCACCCCGACCGGCCCTTGCTCCCCTTCCCAGCAACCTCCGCGTCCCGCAACTTGATGAACACGGGCCCGTCTGGCGCGCCGGAGAGTAGCTCAGATAGCAGGATGTTGACCTCGGCGACGTTGCGGTTGTCGAGGGCATGCTCTGCACAGAGGAGCACGGTGGAGGGACATGGTCGCACTGGCGGGAGAGGCGAAGCGGAGCGCGGCGTTTCATGTCGGGTTGCGGCCACTAGCGCGAGCGCGGGTCGCCGGATAGCGAGACGGGTGCGTAGACCTGCATATTGGTGAGCAGGTTCACGTCCATGAGGTCCTTCCCCGAGATCAGAGTCAGCTCCAGTGCGCGTTGCACCATGGCGATCGACCCTCGTGGATTTGGTTCGTGTGGGCATTGATTCAGCTCTTCCCTCGGCTGGAGCGTCCCCTTGCTCAAAACATCAGTCGTGCCGCATCCTGCTTCTCCTACCGGAGCGTCACCGGCTCCAATCACCACCGCGCCACCCCGTGCGCCTTCTACCGGAGCTCCGCCCGTGCTCCACCCCACAGCCTTCCCCTGCCCTCCACTTCCCCGCTGCTCCCTCCCTCCGAAGAGCTTGGCTGCTGCCACCATGGGGACGGTGGTCTGCGAGAAACAACGGCGCCGCTTCTGCCACCATGGGGACGGTGGTCTGCGAGAAACAACGGCGCCGCTTCAAGACAGGAGCGAGATGATCTATGTCAGCGGTGCTGCGACAACAAGACGGACGACGTTGCTGCAAGCGGCTGATGTCGGTGCTACCGACGGCGGGCGCCGTTGCTACCATCAGCGGTGGGCGGTGCAACAAAGGTAGGGGTCGCGGTTGTGCTAACGGTGGTGCTGCCATGGGTGGATGATGGTGCTACACTCGGTGGAAGGAGATGCTACATAGAGGAGCATCGATGCTGCATGGAGGGACGATGGTGCTGCTGGCCAGGCGACGTTGTTCGATTCTACCAATTAAGCACGACAGTGCTCTTAGGTTGGCGACGGTGCTTCCTTGGGTGGCCGGCGGTGCTACCATCGGCGAGCGGCTGTGCTACCGCCGCTATCAATGGCGGTGGTGCCATGAAGGAAATCCGGCGGAGCTGCGAAGGGTCTGCGCTGCTACAGAGTAAATTTGGCATAGCTGCGAGGGTGTGTGCGCTGGTGCTACCAAGGTGACCAAGAAAGACCTCAGTAACAAGTCCACTAGAGATTTTGACTATCACGATGTTTCGGGCTCCACTAGATATGAGAGCAAGAAGAGGCAGACCCGGATCATTCGTGGGCTCAGGACGTGGTATTGCAATTACCTGGAAGATCGGGAAAAGCGTCATAGCGACCGTGCTAGACTTAAGCAGAACAATAAGATGCTTAAAGAATTTATCATGCACCACAAAATTGCTATGCCAACTGACAAGGGGTCCGAGGATGAGTGGAGTGAGATAGAGGAGGAAAACGATGTATTTGCAACTTATGTTGAGGATGATCACGAAGATTCAAGGCCGGCACCAGCATCCAGTACCGACAGAGAGTTCTAGAGATGATCAAATCCTATATCAGCATCCAGTTTTATTTATGTATCAAACTATGTCCTTGTTTGCTTTAGATGCTCGTGTGAGACTATATACTTCGCCATGTGACAACCCATTGTGTGTCGGCTTATTTTATTAGATTTTTTTTTGAGATTTCTTATTTTATTAGATTAATTATGTATATATGCTTGTACGTGTGCAAACATGTGTTTTAGTTATTTCATTAATACTTGGTTTATTTGATTAAATCATAATGTACATATACACTCCCATATACGTGGTTTTACTTGCTTATCCGTTCATCTCATTATCAGAGACGGCTCACACTACTAGCCGGCTCTAGAGTTTCCTTTCCGGACCATCCGGCAGAAAATCGTAGGGTCCCGGATTGCCTATCAGCTGGAATAAATATGTGTGGTTGTCCCTTGCGATATGAAAATCAATTCCACTAAAACAGATGTGCACTGTGGCATCTTTTTAACAGGTTAGTCCCAGAAAATGCATAAAAATGATATAAAGTGTAAATAAAACATGTGTTTAATTAATATATAACAGGCATGGAACATCAAAAATTATAGATACGTTTTGGACGTATCAAGCATCCCCAAGCTTAGTTCCTGCTCGTCCTCGAGTAGGTAAACGATAACAAAAAGATAATTTTTGAAGTGACATGCTATCAACATAATCTTGATCAAATAGTAATGTAAAGCATGTGAGCTGAGATCAAATCATTCAAAGTAAATGTCTATATTGATATTAAACAAACTGATGATAAAGCAAGACAGTTAAACAATTAAAAATCTTTCATGGATGATGCTCTAAAGACATGAAACCGTACAAAGTTCATTATAGATGATTTAAGTATTCAGCGTAGAAGTTCTATCATTCTACATAAGCATCAATCAATTTTTCACAACACAGAAAGGATCCAGTCAAGTAAAAGCAAACAAGAACGTCATGAATCAACTGTTTCGAAGTTTTACTAAACCGGTGAGCGTAAGCATTTGGTTTTTGGCACCAGGATGTTATGGCAAAGAGAATAATAATGGGGGTTTGGAAGGTCAACGGAAGAAAGTCTCACAAAGCTGTAAATGATCATTAGACAAGAGGAAGCCTTATAATCGAAGCTATGCAAGGAGTAGTGATTGACATGCAACGGATGCACATAGAGCTATATGTGTATGAAATCTCTCCATTGGAACTAGTGGGGGTGCATCCAACTCGGTTGCTCACGAAGATTTAGAGCACTTTTGAGGAAGCTCATCATTGGAATATACAACCCAAGTTCTTTAATGAAAATTCCCCACATAGTTATACTAGTAAAACATGAAAACTCACTCTCATGGAGCATAGGTGCTAAACATCAGCACAAGTGTGGATAACGGATAGTAATGTTGCCCCATCTCTCTTTATTTATTTCTTTCTTTCTCCTTTTTTTATTTTTATTTTTTTATTTTTCTGTTTCTATTTTCGATAGCCTCCGTGGCTCTTTTCACTTTTCTCTCACTCACTGTAAGGGCAACATTCTAATATGACAACACACTTTTTGGTACAAATAACTCATAATGGACAGAACATGATGTATGGAACTGAATGCCTCTGCCAGTGTAGCAGGATGTGTAATGATCTAGCGTTTTGAGGAAGATGTTTGGCTTATGTGTAGGAGAACAAGAGGAAGTTCTCCCATGGAGTTTGGATGTACTGGCGAAGTATGCACAACTCTCAATGTGATCAGAAGGCAATGCACAACACCAAAGAGGCTAGCAAAATATGGATGGTGGAAGTGCCAAAAACCGTAGCTCAACATTAGTCAAAAAGAACTCACAAGCTTATTGTAAACAACTAGCAGGTTCGACATTAAGAGCATGATTAAATTTACTCCAAGGAGGGCCGTTCATGGCGGTACAAGTAACCGGTTATATCCCTCGGCCTTAGCACGCAACTATGTTATTACGAATTACTTTTCAGATATGAACAGCTATCAAGACCAACTACACCTTCAACAATTTTAGAAGAGTTTGTAGTACAATACAAGCTTTAATAACACAACCACTAATAAATTTTAACTTAACAACCAGCAAGCATTAACATCTAATTTATTAATACTCAAAACATTTGCAAGGAATCAAATTATCAAAGTTCAATGATCTACAAGACTATGCAAATTTTTCGTTATACAACTACCACACACTTAGCATTTTCTGTTCCAACCAGACGCCAATCAACTTATTAAACAACTCTCCAAACAAATATAAGTGAAGCAAGAGAGTAATTTCTACAAAATAACTAATAGCTCTGAACAAGAGGTACATGAAAAACGAGAGCTAGAATCTAACAAAACATAAACAAAATACTCAACAGATATATGTGAAGAACAAGAGTATTCTAAGCAAAAGCGGAGCATGTCTCTCTCCCACACAAGAATGTGTTATGATAAAAAAAAACAAGAAAAATAAAAACACACAGATGCTCCAAGAACAGCACACAATGTGTGAATCAATAAAAATAAAGTCTCACTAGAGATGACATGATAATTTGTTGATGAATAAGGGATGCCTTGGGCATCCGCAAGCTTAGACGCTTGAGTCTTCTTTATATATGCAGGGAGGTCCATGGGATCTTCCCCAAGCTTAAGCTTTTCTCTCTTCTTGATCTTCTTATATCATCCTCCTCTGTTAATACTTGAAAACTTCGTTCACACAAAGACAGCTCGTAGACTTCATTAGAGGGGTTAGTGCATCAAAACATAAGATCACATGGTTTTGTAAAGACACATTGCATAATTTCATTTTAAACATTAGCTACTGTTACTAAGCAAGATCCTGGTCTCCCCTGAAGAAAGTAGGGTAAATCAATACTTACAAAAGAGACAATGCAGAATAAAAATAGAATCCGTTAAAACCAGAGCAGTCCGTAAATACGAATTTTTCGAGGCACTTCCGTTGCTCCAATCAGAAAACGGTTAACTAACGAAAGATAGATAAAACCTCAGGCTTCCGCTCACAAATTGGACAGCAAACCAAACTTAGCACTTTCTCCCGTGAGATAGCTTCCGTGTCTCCCATGAGTATTAAGTTGCAAGCAACAGATAATAGCATTAAGCAAAGTGTGTAATGTAAACAATGCATATGACAGACAAGCGAACCCATAAGCATAGCAAAGTTGTTTTCTCCCTAGTGGCAACAACACATCTACAGGCTTAAAGTTGTTTTTCTCATCTCAAGCCCAGGCTTCTAGAGGCATGAACCCACTATCTAGCATAAAACCCCCTCTTACAGTCATTAGCATCTACTTGGCCAAAGCATCTACTAACAACGGAGAGCATGCAGGAACATAGATAAAACATGGTTATAAATAGATGAACAAACTTGATCATAACTTCACAATTCATCAGATCCCAGCAAACACAACATATAGCATTACATAAAGATGATCTTGATCATGTTAGGCAGCTCACAAGATCTAACCATGATAGCACAAGGTGGAGAGACTACCAACTAGCTACTGCTATGCACCCGTAGTCCCGTGAAGAACTACTCACGCATCACTCCGGAGGCAGGCATGGTGATGTAGAGCCCTCCGGTGATGATTTCTCCACTGGCAGGGTGCCGGGAAGAACTCCAGAAACCCTCCCGAACTAGGGTTGATGACGACGGCGGCGACGCAACTTTTGTAGATTTTTGGTCGCGCGTTTAGGGTTTCCCGAACAGGTACAATTTATAGGCGAAGGGGCGGCGTCAGACAACGACCAGGTGGGCCAGGCGGGGTGGCGGCGCGGGGCCACCCCTGGCAGCGCCGTTGGCCCGCCTCCCTCCTAGGGTTGCCTTCTGGGCCTCTCCTTCGGGTTGTGGCTTCGTTCCCATGCAGAAATAAATCAGGTAAACTGGCGTTCCTTTCCGAGAATATTTTCAGAAGAGTTTTTCTGAAACAAAAAGACATCAGAAAACAGGAACTGGCACTGTGGCATCCTGTTAATAGGTTAGTCCCATAAAGTGCATAAAAATGATATAAAGTGTAAATAAAACATGTGGTAATTAATATATAACAGACATGGAACATCAAAACTTATAGATACGTTTTGGACGTATCAATATCCAGAGTCAACACTTCCTGCAAGTAGTAAAATATAAGAACGTCAGTGTTATAGTATTTCTTAGCAACAAATTTATGTACACATACTACATACGCAAGAAGATTATCAGTAGGAGGGTGCGGATAATTGGTGAAATGGGGCCTAGCATCAGTCCATACACGTGTATCATGAACAGATCGAGCCCATCCAGCAACAGCAAATGTGAACCTCATGTCAAAATCACATATTGCTAGCACATTTTGACTTGTATAATCTTTCCTGTTAGTGTATATTTTCCTATCTTTCTCAGCAACTACCACAGGAATGTGTGTTCCATCAATTGCTCCAATGGCATTTTTGAAATGTGGCCAGAATCTAGGCTGTGTAAGTGTCTCTAGCTCTAGCGAAGAAGAAACTAAGAGGAGTTTGCAACATAAGTGTCTCTAGCTCTAGCGAAGAAGGAACGAGCGAGGAAGAAAGTGGATGAAGGTTCATAAGGTGTCTAACGTGGGATCACGCCATTTCAGTTCAAATTTTGGGATGCATGTCTGGTGTAAGAATGGACCCAGTCCCTATGGACTATCGTTTTGGAGATGTTCCAAAATCCCGCCAAAATCAGAGAACTCTAGTTGAAATTGGACTGAAATGGGACCAGATTGCATTAATATTGCTAAAACTGTTCCGAACAAATGGTGCCCAAGGCTAGGGCCATATCCATGGCTAGTTATTGCTATAATGACCAAACTCCGCATAAACATGAGTATTAACATTGTAAAACAAGATTGCCAAAAGGAGATTCCAATATTGGTCCAAAGTTTTTTTTATCATTTTTCATAGCGCCAAAATTTTGACTTTTTGTGAAGTCAAAATTTGTGGGCAAGAAGGCAGACAAACCCAAGAAAATAGCTGAGAAAGAAGGCCGTAGCTCTCAGGTAGGACTTATGTCCCTAATTTAGGTACAAGATATTATTGATGGCAGAAATTGTGTTCTTGACAACTATTTACCCGCAACTATGGTGTTTTAAGCAAAAGTAGATCATGATTGTGTCCAAAATATCGTTGTACATCTCTCCAATATGGTTGTTTTCATTTTCTTCCCATCTCACTGTAACGGTTCGGCACGTTTGGATAGATTAGTACTCCATCTAATATTTCTAGCTTATGAGTTTGTAGCACATGGACATGAGTTATATATTTGTGTATATAGAGCAATGTTCTCCTTGAAATTTAATTTCTGCCAAAAAATATAAGGAATATCTTGCAGAGTCACATTTTTCTCATATCCAATTATTTAAAGGGCTTATTGTTTCTGTGCCCTACCTCGCTCAGTTTTATCTGTCTGTACCCTACCTGCGTAGTTTTATTCGTCTGTGTCCAACCTGGCTCTTTCGAGGCTCGGAGATGGCGAAGATAGACGTTTCCGTCTGGTCAATCCTCTTTGAGGGTCACTTGGCCTGACTGGTGGGGTCGGCCTGGGGCACCTCGTTTGGAATCGCATTGAGTGGGGCCGGGGCATTTTTTAATCAAGGGATACCGCCGATGGGGCCCACGCAGTCTTTCTTCTCTGCTTCCGCCTAGAGAAAACCTCAGAACCCCCAAGAATAGAGCAAGTTGGATTCAAGGTGCAGAGCAGGGTGATTCACGGCACAAAGGAGCTCCATTGCCATCGCCATCGCCGTGGCCCGTCTCTCGTCACCCGTCGTGAAGGAGGGACAAACAAGAGCTCTTCGCCTTCGCCTTCGCTATTGGGTGCGGTTATTGTACAGCCGCCTTCGCCGTTGGGGTTTTTCGGTCGCCGACGGTTCCAGCTGCAATCCATCAACCCCATTTGGATGGTCAGTGCTATCTTCTCTACATGTTTCATTTACCTGTTTGAGCTCCCGAATGGTGCATTATATGTGACTTAATTTGACTTTCTATTTGGGTTGCGGAATGGGGAAAACCCCTTGTTCCGCCTGTTTATGTTGCTCTAAATTTCTTTTGGTAAAATAGGATTCGGATGGCGATGACATTGCCGTTCTCTATCCTATGTGCCGTCACATCTCAACTTTCTGTCATACACGCACTCGTCGTTTCAATACTTTTAAAGTCCCGATTGAATACCCCAATTACCGAATCGAAGTTGTACGTATTGCCTTTCAAATTCGAGGGAATGTCATTTGCTTTTCCTTCAATTCGTGTCTTCTTAGTTTCACCGGTTTTGTATTACATGTAGATTGTGACATGCCCTTTAAGATATCTTCTAGAGAGCCGGGCCATTGGCCCTCATAAGAACTGGATGGAGGCTAAGTGTCCGAACGGAGACACATACTACTTCTACCTACAAAGGTGGGAAATTGAAATTGAAACTGAGCTGGCAGGACTGTGTAGGGAGCTAAATGATGGTCCAAAGACCCATATTCGGACCTATATCACTGGACCGCAGTGGAGAGCACTGTGTGGAGCCTACGGCATCGAAACCGACAATGTTGTCAAATTCATGTATGATGAATATCATCACAGGTTCAATGTTGAAGTGACTAACGAAAGCAATGCTCCCAAACCATTTTTAGAAGACTCTGGTATGTTAGTTTGTGTTATTTTCCTTACACATTGAGTAGTTATATTTTTTTGAATTCGTCTCTTTGATCAGGGTGTACACAAATTCCCAAATGGTGCAAGCCAGCCCTTGTGAAGAGCATATTTCACGAACCGCACGCTGTCCGTTTTTCAGAAATGAATGTGATATCTTTCGCTTTATTCAAAGAGGCCACAAGGGAATTGGATCCTGGCGAGTTCTATGAGACCCCTCAGTTCTACGTGCACAGGATTGAGGATGATACTATAGATGTGGACTCTCTGGTATCATTCAAACTTTTCTTATTCATTCACATTTTTCTGATACTCTGCCGTCATTTACACTTTCCTGATATGATGTTCATGTTATTTTGGTAGCATCTCAAGATTGCGGTAGTAGATGGTTATGTACTTCCATCACATGGGGCTTCTCGTCTATGTGCGAGAGACAATGTCGAGATCTTTGGATCATATCAAGTAATAGAAGATTACGTCGAGTTCGCTGATAACTGGGATCTATTCTTTCAACTAGCGCAAATTCACTTTGGTGATCTCTATGCCATCAAGGTGATCATCAAGAAGGAGTACATCTAGCTGAAATTTGAGAAGGTCAGCGAAGACGTCGAGGAGGCCATCGAAGACGTCAAGATGTTTTTCGAAGACGACTGTGAGATCCTGGCTCAGGGCTTAATAGGATTGATAGGATACTCATATCAACAAGTTGCAACTTCTTTTCCGGAAGCTCATCTGGAAGGAACTCCGAGGTTAAGCGTGCTTGACCCGGAGCACTCCAAGGATGGGTGACCGACCGGGAACTGGTTCCCGGGTGCGCACGAGTGAGGACAAAGTGCGCAGAAAAGACCAATGTTGATCTGTGGGTTAGTCTGGAGATCCTAGCGAGCTGCCAGGGGTGACATGCCCGGCCCGGGGGTGGCCGGGGTGTTACAATTTGGTAACAGAGCCGACCCTCGCGGCAACACGGGCGTGTGCGGGTCAGGGGCGCGGACATGTGGAGCATGTGCCGGCACTGGGCGCACAGATGTGTACCAAGAAGGGAAGTTCCTGGACTGGGGGCTGACCGACGAGGGCGTCGGTCTTCTAAGGGGGGAAGGATGTGAGATCCTGGCTCAGGGCTTAATATCAACAAGTTGCAACTTCTTTTCCGGAAGCTCATCTGGAAGGAACTCCGAGGTTAAGCGTGCTTGGCCCGGAGCACTCCCAAGGATGGGTGACCGACCGGGAACTGGTTCCCGGGTGCGCACGAGTGAGGACAAAGTGCGCAGAAAAGACCAGTGTTGATCTGTGGGGCCAGTCTGGAGATCCTAGCGAGCTGCCAGGGGTGACAGGCCCGGCCCGGGGGTGGCCGGGGTGTTACAACGACGATCTGTCCAGCGAAGACGACGAGGAATCCAGCGAAGAGATCAAACAAGAGATCAAAGAAGAGGTCAAAGTAGAGGTCAGAGAAGAGATCAAAGAAGAGAGTGACTAATATTACTATGCGTTGTTGTTGTCAGAGTGTATTTTGTTTAGTGACTACTCCAAAACATTTGGTCGAACACCTTCTGGGCGCGCCATGGCGTGCTCTGGGCGCGTACTGGCGCGCTCTGTGCGTCGCCGTAGCCAAAACTTGTTGTTTTGGATGTTTATTATTTTTCTTAGAAACTAGTATTATGATGAAGAAGCTTGCCGCCGGATTTCCTATTTTTTGAATGTTCACGCAATTTATATGAATTTTCTGCGTTAAATCCTATTAAACTCGTTAAATGCATGGAATATAGCTAGAAAGCTCAAAAATTCAAAATATTTTGGGATTGTGCCTCCCTTATGTCATGCCCTGCGTGAAAATTATGGACGTTCATTTTTTGACCTCTTATTTGTCATACCTACTTCACAAAAAATAAGGAATTTGGCACTAAATAGAAGTTAGGAAAAAAGGGTCAATTTTCTTGGAATATTTGCTTCGGCAATATTGTTTGTAACTTCAAAACCCATGTTTGTGCCGAGTTTGGTCATCATAACTTAAGGCTAGCTATGGATATGGCCATGAGCTTGGTCATCTAGCTTGAATCCCATGAATGTTCATACAAGATAGTCCACTTTGAGAATACTCATTTTTTCAAAATCTTGAATTCCAAGTTTATGATTTTTCCTGGACAGTAGTACACTAAAAGAGACGATTACCGTTGGATTCCATATTTTTGAAGTTTCCTCGATTTATGAGAGTTTTCTAAAAAAAAAAGGTCAAATTTGCCGGAGTGATCATTCATAACCAAGGTGTGATGTTTCCGATGTTTTGGGCGGTTTTGCATAGAACCATTCTATACTACATTTATATGATTTTTCTATAATTTTGGGGACAAACTATAACGCACTTGTAGTTCAAATCTCGTTAAATAGCGTTAAATCCTATAAAGCTCGTTAAATGCATGGAATATAGATAGAAAGCTCAAAAATTCAAAATATTTTGGGATTGTGCCTCCCTTATGTTATTCTTTGCATAAAAATTATGTACGTTCATTTTCAACTCTTATTTGTCATATCTACTTCGTAAAAACTAAGAAATTTGGCACTGAATAAAAGTTAGAAAAAAAGGTCAATTTTCTTGGAATCTTTGCTTCTGCAACCTTGTTTGTAATATCAAAACCCATGTTTGTGCCGAGTTTGGTCATCATAGCTTAAGGCTAGCTATGGATATGGCCATGAGCTTGGTCATCTAGCTTGAATCCCATGAATGTTCATACAAGATAGCCTATTTTAAGAAGGCTGCTTTGGCCTATTTGTGCATGGCACTTGTTTGATCTAACTTGGTCATCAATCCGAGGCATTTTGCTTAGTCCTAAAAAATGTGTTTCAAATGAGCTCCAAAGGGTAAACAACCCCATTTCTAAGCAAAAATGGTGGACACTCGCAACAGCCGCATGTGACCGTTACCCGCTGACGAGTTGACCGCGAACCCACCATTTGCCTCCTCTTGGTAGCGCGGCTGATCTGATCTGCCATGGCGGCATGGGCAGGGGCCCGACTGGGCTTCCCCGTCCTGGCATGTGGCGATGCGGCCAAGCGGTGGAGCGGGCCGAGTCCCGATCTACGAACGGTGCGGCGTCTTCGTGCGCTCCGATTTCGCAGTGCTGACGCCTGGCAGGGACTTCTGTGGTCCGAATAAAGGAGGCCATGTTGTTCTTCTAGTGCCAAATCATCGATCTGTCTCGTCAGCCTCCTCGATCTGGACACCGACGAGTTCCGGCCTTTCCCTCGGAGATTTCCGCAGATTGGTGCATCGCGCCAATGGATATCTAGATCAGAATTGATCGGGTCGTGCGCACCCTCATCTTGGGCCATGATGCTTCTAGAGGACGTGCTGCGAAGCTTCACTGTCTTGCCGATGCCATAGAACATGTCTAAAATGGATTTCTATGGCATTGACGATGGTGAAGAAAGTCATGGTGGTTATGATCGGAGGCTTGTAATGACGGAGAGGAGTTTTGGTTGCGATGAAGACTTCCGGCACAGGTTTTTCCTGTGTGTCGGGTGTCGAGGACTTGCAGCAGCAGCCTTGGCAGGAGGGGGCGGCAACACAAATGGACATCACTTCTGGTGGTGCTTCTTGAGTACCGAGCCGAGATTTTCAGGGTGAAAGCCCAAGGTCTGGCCTTTATTGGTTGTACCTGACAATGGCCTTTCTGAAGGCATTGTTTTGGGATTCCGGCCTTTCTCCAAGAGTGAAAACTTAAGATCCTTGATTGGGCGACGACAATGCTGACGCATTGTCTACTTGAAAGGATCGGTATGACCACCTAGAGGGGGGTGAATAGGTGCTACTCAATTTTTAGCTCTTTTTTGAATTTAGGCTTGACACAAAGATAATTCTCTAGATATGCAACTACGGTGAATTTACCTATATGACAAGTTAACACAAGACTAAGCAAGATACAAGTAAGAGCTAGCGAGTAAGGAGTAACCAAACGGGAAGCACGCGGAGATAATGATGTATTCCCGAGTTCCTCCTTTTTAGGAGAGTACGTCTCGTTGGAGGGGTGTGAGTTTCAAACTCAAACGCCACAAATGGCCTCACCCTATTCTCCGATGAACCTTGCCCAAAAGCTCGATTCACTTTCCACTATCGGAATCCTTCAAGGCGGAATCTGGAGCCCTTACAACAAACTTGAGGCTCAACCCACAAAAGGATTATGGGCTCCCAAGCACCACAACACCTGCTACACAAAAGTAACAAGCAAGTAAGTACGACAAGATGACTAGGTTTTCCGAGTGGAAACCCTAGGCTCAAATCCCTCAAGTGAATGAGAGTGAAATGAAGAATGCTTTGGTGAAGATGTAGATCCGGGCCTTCTCCTTCAATCCTCCTAAGATCAACAAGTTTGGGTGGAGGGATTGCGAGTAATCGAGGTTTTGAGCTTGCAGCAATGGAGGTCAACAGATTTTGGGCGAGGTAGCTTGAGGTTGAAGAAGGGGAGGGGTATTTATACCCCTCCCTAAAATCTAGCCGTTGCAGACTTGGTGGCCGGATATTCAGGCTTATGTTAGCACCGGAATATCCGGCCTGCCGGAAAGTTCCGGCCCCTGACAAAATCTCCGGCCCATTCCAGAGAGACGCCAAAATGGGTGCACTTCATCCTTAGAAAATCTGGCCTTGGGAAAAAACTGGGGCCGGATATTCCACCCTAACCTGGGACCGGAATATCCGTCTAACTGACTGAACTCATTTGCAGCCCATTTCTTCCTTTTCTTTCTTCACTTTTTGGTGATGATGCACATATGTTTTATAGATCTAAAACCCTGCATCACTTAACACCAGATTAAAATGTCACTAGTGTTGTTAACTAACACACAAAACACAAGGGATAAAGAAATGTCCTATCAATCTCTCTCTTTTTGGTGTTAGATGACAACACTAGGATTTGCAATAAAGTTCCACAACAAAATCATGTTCTCAAAGAAAAATTGGAGAAGGCTCCCCCTATATGTGTGCATATAAGTAATTTGTCTTGGAATGCAAATACACATATATAGTAGACAACCTTTTCCAACAAGATATACCAACATGATAGAGACAACATTATATTTGCACAAAATGAGACATAGCACAAACTAGGTTGAGACTTGAGATTGGAATCATACCTTGTGCATATATATATAGATAAAAATCCAAGATACCATAGCACAATATATGTAGATAAAAATCCATAGATACCATAGCACAATATAATGTAGACTCAACCATACATAACAGGAAATCCATATGTCTCACACACCAATTTTAAACAACACAAGTTTCAACACAAGGTTCAAAGCTCACAAATAGCAAATAAGTTCGACAAAGAAAGATAAATGGACACATGCTCTCAAGAAATGGTAGACGCATATGCTTGTGCCCGAACCCATGCAAATTCCGCAACCTAATAGAACCAATTCTCCCCCTTTGGCATGGAGACACCAAAAAGAGAGAAAGAGCGATGCTACGTCCCAAGAGAATCAACAAGAAGCCTCAGGCTCCTCCTCGGAATCCTCGGCCTCATCCTCATCATCAGAGTCCCCATCTTTTTCATACTATTCGTTGTCATAAGCAGGAGCAGAAGTGTAGGTGGGATAGGAGGGGGCTGCAGGAGCGGTCTCAAGAAGATCCTTCTCCAACTGAACCCAAGAAGTCTGAGCACCGGCGTTCCACCTATCATAAGAAAGAGGGGCTGCTGCAGGAGGGTCACCGGGTGCACTAGGAAGTCAAGAGAGGATACGCTGTCTCTCACGGTAGGCATCATATTGTTCCTTGCGAATATCCACATTCATGCAAAGGATCTTCCGTTGGAACCAATTCAGTTTATTGATTTGCGGGTCACAGGAGTGAACCTCAGGAATGGGCTGACGAGTGTGACCACTAGCACGAGCATCTCCCATGAAAGAACTAGGTGCAGCGGTAGAGGTAGGAGCAACCACATATTTCTTGACATAAACCCTCCTGTAGGTGTGAGCCTCACAATCATCATCACTCAACTCTTGCCCTTTCTTCCAAAGTGGCCTTCATGAGCGACATAATGTATGGTGCATAAGGAATAGAATACCGACCCACCATAGCCTCATACATTTCATTGTAAATAAAATCCATGACATCAATCTTGAACTCTTGGTCCGGTTCTTCATTTGTAACAAAATCATGAGCGAGGCATAGCAAGTTGACGAGCCCGGAACGAATAGCATCATTGTTTCCTCCACTTGGAGCAATGTTCTCCCGGAATATGCACACTAGTTGATCATAAAGAGGGAGCAAACCAGTCTTGAACCCAATTCTGCCACCACGGCCATACAAAGCGGATAACTTGTTCTTTCTGGGCTTGTCAGGAGAGTGAAGGCGGCGACCAACGGGAGTGAGGCCATTGTAGCCATAGCCAAGAGCTCGAGCAAAGTCATAGAAGGTTGCCTCACAATAGGTTGATCCGGACATCCATTTGAGTGTCTTGGCATCGTCCGCCTTCATCACAAGGGTGGAGAAAAACTGCAGCACGAGAGGAACACTGTAGTCACACTGAAACTCCATAAGACGAACTAGCCCGAGATGCTTGATCACTTGCACAGCTTGAGCAAAGGCCTCCTTGGACTTGAGAAACTGCATCTTAATGGGTTGCATCGGGCGAATGGGATATGAGAAGGTGAGATAAATGTCCCGGTGGATATGAATTTGCTCCATGCACCAAAAGCTAGTATCTTCAATTTGTTCATCTTGTGGGGCAGCAGTGTACCAATCCCCTTGCCTAATCACGGTGTACTCATGGCTGGGCATGTCTTTGTAGCTTGGCCTTTGTTTCTTGCCCTTGCGCTTCTTAGTTTTGGAAGCATTGGTCTTTTCTTTCGCTTGTTCTTTTAATTTTCTGGCTTTCTCCATCTTTTGCTGCCGGATCACGACCTCATCCACAAGCACCCCTTCCTCATTGCGGTGAAAGTGACTCTTGCGGTGATACTTCTTCGGAGGATGTAACACCCCGGCCTACCCCGAGCCGGGCCTGTCACCCTGGCAGCTCTCTAGGATCTCCAGACTGGCCCCACAGATCAACACTAGTCTTTTCTGCGCACTTTGTCCTCACTCGTGCGCACCCGGGAACCAGTTCCCGGTTGGTCACCCATCCTTGGAGTGCTCCGGGCCAAGCACGCTTAACCTCGGAGTTCCTTCCAGATGAGCTTCCGGAAAAGAAGTTGCAACTTAGTGATATGAGTATTTTATCAATCCTGTTAAGCCCTGAGCCAGGATCTCACATCCTTCCCCACTTAGAAGACCGACGCCCTCGTCGGTCAACCCCCAGTCCAGGAACTTCCCCTCTTGGTACACGTATGTGCGCCCAGTGTTGGCACATGCTCCACATGTCCGCGCCCCTGACCCGCACACGCCCTTGTTGCCGCGAGGGTCGGCCCTGATACCAAATTGTAACACCCCGGCCTCTACCCCCGGGCCGGGCCTGTCACCCCTGGCAGCTCTCTAGGATCTCCAGACTGGCCCCACAGATCAACACTAGTCTTTTCTGCGCACTTTGTCCTCACTCGTGCACACCCGGGAACCAGTTCCCGGTCGGTCACCCATCCTTGGAGTGCTCCGGGCCAAGCACGCTTAACCTCGGAGTTCCTTCCAGATGAGCTTCCGGAAAAGAAGTTGCAACTTATTGATATGAGTATTTTATCAATCCTGTTAAGCCCTGAGTCAGGATCTCACAGAGGAGCCGAGCTCGAGTCACCTGTGAGATAAAGCAATAGGGTGGTAGCAAAAGATGAGTACACACAAGCCACCAGGGAAATGAATACTGGAAACACTAGGGAATCAAGTAGGAGTCGATACAACCTAGTCCTTGGAGCCTCAGAGTTCTGCTGAAATCCTTCAGACCAGCACTACTAGGAAATAGGATAACAGTGGCGCACCTTTTTGGAATTCTGTGGCGCACGGTGGGTGTGCCACAGATATCCCGCCACTAAATTGTGATTCTGTGGCGCATATCTGCATGCGGCACATAATTCTCACATTTCTGTGGCGCACCCAGAAGATATGCGCCACAGAATACTTAAAAAAATTAAAAATCCTTAAAAAATGAAAAAATTATAAAAAAAATCAGGAAAAAACGAAAAAATGAAATTAATTGGAAAACCTAAATATTTGGATTTTTTGAACCTATCTCAAATGATGATTTCCCGCTAGGTCACCCATCCTCAAATTGCTCCAACTTAAGCACGCTTAACTTCTAAGTTCTATTCAGCTCAGCCACCCTTATGCTACTAAGGTTCTTCTTGATATAAGTATCATATCAACCCTCTTAAGCCATGTATGTGTATATATGTGTGTATAGTTTATGTGCGGTATGTGTGTTTTTAAATTTCAAAAGTTTCAAAAGGAAATTCAAAAGTTAAAAAAATCCAAAAAAATTCAAAAAATCCCAAAAAAATTCAAAAAACCCAAAAAAAATAACAATTCCAAAAAAAATATTTTTTTAAAGAATTTTTTTGATTTTTTTTTATTGTGTAGAAAAAAAAATCTTCTTTTTCAAATAACTTTTTTTCCTTTTGGAATTTCGAGGATCTGATAAAAGTTCACCGGGTAAACCCGAGTGAAATCGAGCTCCAATTCTTCTCTAGTTATTTTTGATATATTAAACGCATTTTTTCGACGTCGTATGCAAAAGTTATGGCCTTTTTTTTCCTGTTTTTTGCAAAAAAGGTCAAAATTCAAATTTCAAAATTTCTATACAAACTAGACACTAAAATCTAACTATATCTCAAAGGATTTTATTTCTTGAAGATTTTATCATTTTCTTTACTTTTTTGCAAAACTGAAAAGGCGATCCACGGGGGAAGGGGGTGGGATCAGATTTGAAAGAAAAAAAATTGTGGCGCATCTGCCAATATGCGCCATAGAAAGCTAGTTTCTGTGGCGCATGTCCATATGCGCCACAGAAAGCTAATTTCTGTGACGCATGTGGTCATATGCGCCACAGAAATGTGACTTTTCTGTGGCGCATGTAGCAATATGTGCCACCGAAATGTGTATTTCTGTGGCGCACATCCACATGCGCCACAGAAATGTGTATTTCTGTAGCGCATGTAGCAATATGCGCCATAGAAATACACATTTCTGTGGCGCATGTGATTTTCGTGCGCCACAAAATTCCAAAATTTCCGTGGCGCATGCAAAACTATGCGCCATAGAAATATTTCTGTGGCGCATGGCTATTTGGTGCGCCGCAAAAAGTGATTCTGTCTATAGCTATTTTCCTAGTAGTGCGGAATATCCGGCCCAGAGATTTCAGCACAAACCTGAGTCAAACCTAGGTCTAAACGTAGATCGACTACGAATTGGCTACCCTAGTGTGTCTAGTATGCCAGAGGGATGATCAAGGAACCACTATCCCCAAGGAATCAAAAGATTAAGCATCTTCACAAAAATTAGGTGGCAATCACCTAGATTTGGGAAAAGAAGACATTACCCTCATCCATGGAGAAAATGGTGTGGATGAGATGGTTCCCGTGGAGGAGGGGACCTAGATCCGGCCAAGGGCCAAAGGGGCCGGCGGTTGGAGGCGCCGGAGGGGTCGGGGCCGGCAGGCGGCGGCAGGGAGAGAGATGACGGGGTGGAAGAAAGGCTCGAGTGAGCCCTTTACCCCGTACCTTCTCCCTATTAAAAAAAGACCAACCGCCCAGGCCGGATATTCCGGTCCGAACTTGGGCCGGATATTCCGGCCTAAAAATTTTCAATGTAGAGCACTAAAAATTCTGCCTACAGAACCTTCTCTCCCTAGTGACAAAAGGTAACTTGTGCTTAGAGAGAAATGTTTTTGGGAGGGAAAGGCATGGGATTAAGATAGCCAAACTGACAATGGTACTTCACATCATACTTGCACGAATCAAACAACTAAAATGCCAAGCTTGAATGTGTTTTCCGTGAAGAACCGACGGAAGGGCAAATAAATTCAAAGAGGTTCAATAACACCCAAAAGAACCAACTCTTCGCAAAGAAGAGGGCGGTGGCCTAGGCCACCATGTATGAGTTTGTGGCGTGACACCGCGAAGATATATCTAGGGTTCACAACCACTACTCGTCATTTTAAGCTCACAAATTCAACACATGAAAGTAGAGAGACAAATTAGGTCTTACTATTGGCATAATGGGGGAGGGATAGTCCAATGTATTAGGACCGCACTCCCCCTATGTCCATGCCTACACCTAAACACGATAAATAGTCAAGACATAGGTGTGTATGCAAAATAGTCGCGCCAAGCTCCTTGAATCCACGATATTTAGCTCATTCCTCAAGAAAGTGAATCTTGCTTCATCAAGTGGCTTCGTGAATATATCGGCAAGTTGGACTCTTATGGGAACATGGCCTAGCTCAATATCACCACGGGCAACATGATCTCGAATGAAATGATGGCGAATCTCAATATGCTTGGTTCTTGAATGTTGCACCGGGTTGTCAGCAATCTTGATAGCACTTTTATTGTCACATAAAAGAGGCACTTTGTCACAAATGACACCGTATTCCCTTAAAGTTTGCCTCATCCATAACAATTGGGTGCATGCACTTGCGGCTGCCACATACTCGGCTTCGGCGGTGGAGAGAGATATACAATTTTGCTTCTTGGAAGACCAACTCACCAAGGAATCACCAAGAAATTGGCAAGCTCCGGAAGTTGACTTCCTATCATCATGATCACCGGCCCAATCCGAGTCCGTGTACCCACGAAGTGAGAAAACCTTGTCCTTGGGGTACCACAAACCAAACTTTGGGGTATGAATCAAATATCGTAGGATTCTTTTGACCGCCATCATGTGGCTTTCTTTAGGAGCGGCTTGATACCTTGCACACACCCCTACACTCAACACAATATCGGGTCTAGATGCACAAAGATAGAGAAAAAACCAATCATGGAACGATATACCTTTTGATCGACATCTATACCCTTTGGGTTAAGTTGTAGATGAACCTTGGTGTCCATTGAGGTGTGTTTCTCCTTGACACCTATCATATCAAACCTCTTGAGCATGTCTTGGATATATTTGTTTGAGAGATGAAAGTCCCTCCCTTCAATTGCTTGATCTCAAAACCAAGGAAGAACTTCAACTCTCCCATCATGGACATCTCAAACCTATCGGTCATAAGCTTTGAAAATTCATCATTGAAAGCTTTGTTAGTTGAGCCAAAGATAATACCATACACGTAGACTTGGCATATGAAAACCTCCCCTTTTACTCTCTTGGTAAAGAGAGTGGGATCGATTTGCCCAACCTCAAATCCACGGCCTACTAGAAGCTCTCTAAGGTGCTCATACCATGCACGTGGAGCTTGCTTAAGTCCATAGAGTGCTTTATCGAGCTTGTAGACATGGTTAGGGAGTTTGGGATACTCAAAACCCGGTGGTTGCTTAACATATACTAACTCTTTAAGTGGACCATTTAGAAAAGCACTTTTCACATCCATTTGTTGCAAGATAAAATTATGATGTGATGCATATGCAAGGAGGATACGGATGGACTCAAGGCGAGCCACGGGAGCATAGGTCTCTCCAAAATCAATTCCTTCAACTTGAGAGTACCCTTGAGCCACCAATCTTGCTTTGTTTCTCACCACCATACCATGTTCATCTTGCTTGTTCTTGAATATCCACTTAGTGCCAATAACATTGCAGCACTCCTCTGGCTTCTCAACTAGCTTCCACACTTTGTTGCGCTTGAAGTTGTTGAGCTCTTCATGCATTGCATTCAACCAATCCGGATCTTCAATAGCTTCAAAGACTTTCTTTGGTTCCACCATGGAGATGTGTGCTTGATGTTCACTAAAGTTTGCACATTGTCTTCTAGTCACAACCTTGCCCTTCAAGTCACCAATAATATTTTCCAACAAATGTTGTCTTCTTTCCATGGTCTTGGCATTTCTTGCATGACGACGAGCTTTGATATCCTCATGGGAGCTAGGGGGTATCTCTTGATCATCGTGATCATTTGTGCCCCGTCTTGATCGGAATGATGACCTTGATCTTCAATGTGCACGCCTTCATCACTAGAAGGAGAGGATGGACCTTGGTCTTGATCATGTCTAGCATTAACAATTGGATAACTTGGTTCTTGCGTAGCAACTTGATCAACATTAGGAGGGTCTTGAACTTGTTCTTGGCTAGGTGCATCATTTGCTCCACCGGACGGTGCGGGTTCCACTTGTGATGATGAATGCTCCACATGGGTGGAGCTTGGTCCTTCTTGAGGCGCCTCATGGTGGATCTCGATTGGGCGAAGGAATCCCACGCCCATCCGCCTTATTGCATATTGAGGTTCCTCATCATCGACATCACGAACATGAAATTGCGCCACTTGGGAGCCGTCATTCTCATCGAACTCCACACTACAAGATTCTACAATGATCCCGAAGGACTTGTCGTAGATTCTATAAGTGTGGGATTCGGCACCGTAAGCAACAAAAGTACCCTCTAAAGCCTTAGACTCAAATTTAGATAAATGATAACCTTTGATTTTATAGAAACACTTACAACCGAACACCCGATAGTAGGAGATATTGGGCTTGTGGCCGGTAAGCATTTCATATGGAGTGAACTTCTTTCCCGTGCGGAAGTAGAGCCAGTTAGATGAGTGATATGTCGTGAAGATTGGCCTCGGCCCAGAGGAAAAGTGGAGTCTTGAACTCCGCCAACATAGACCTTGCCATATCCATAAGGGTCCGGTTCTTCCTCTCGGCTACACCATTTTGTTGAGGGGTATACGTAGCGGAATATTGATGTTGAATTCCCTCTTCACTAAGAAACTCATTTAGGGTGTAGTTATTGAACTCGGAGCCATTGTCACTTCTAATGGCCAATATAGGAACATTGTGTTGACGTTGTACTTCATTGTAGAAGTCGATGATGGCTTGTTGGGTCTCACTCTTTGACTTGAAAAAATAAACCCATGTAAATCTTGAGTAGTCATCAACAATCACCAAACAATACTTCTTCCCACCAAGACTAGGTTGAGGCACAACACCAAAAATATCAACATGAAGAAGTTCCAATATCCTTGTTGGTGAAATGATGGTCTTGCTTGGGTGGGGAGAATCATGCATCTTTCCTTCAACACAAGCCCTACAAAGACGATCTCTAGAAAAAGAAACATTCTCTTTTAGTTCAAGAATGTGGCCACCCTTGTGAAGACTTTGCAAAGTTCTCATATTGACATGGGACAAGCGGCGATGCCACAAGACCTCTCGTCGGCCTTTCCGAATAAGCACATCGCTTGAGAGTTGGTTGACTCCGAAAAGTCTACCACAAACAACTCATTTTCGACATACCCAACGTAAGCGACCTTTAAAGTTTTGCTCCACATGAGTACCACAATATCAATATCAAGTGAACGGCAAAACCCATCTTATTAACGACACGAACGGAAAGTAAATTGTAACCGAGGGACTCAACAAGCATGACATTCACAAGGGTGATATCCCTTGCAACTACCACCTTGCCAAGGCCCTTTACCTCCGCTTTAGAATTATCTCCATAAGTGACGGTTGAGTGATTTGAATTTGGTCTCAACTCCATCATGATCTTCTTGCTTCCGGTCATATGACTTGTGCATCCACTATCAATCACCCATTTAGCAATTCCCGCAAAGTCATTACGAGTGGTTTTGCTCCTTGTAGCATCACCACTCGCAATGGTAGACTTCTTTGCTTGTGCGGGTTTGGCCTTCTTCTTCTTCTTCTTGGCAACATAACCAAGACCCTCTTTCCCAATGTGTGTGGCTTTTGCATTTGCAAAAGATCATCAAGAGGCTTACTTTGGGAACTAGAGGCCTTGGCAAGTTCGCTCTTCAACCTAGCATTTTTCTCAATAACATTTGCATGATCACAACAAGTAGTAGAGGAACTAGGAACAATAGTTTTAGATGATTGAATTTGAAGTTGTTCAAAAGACTTGGTGAGAGTAGAGTGTTCACTCTCCAAGGCCTGGGCCTTGGTGAGCTTCTCTAACTCCTCGGTTAGTCTATCATGACCAACACCAAATTCAATCTTTTCTTTCTTGTAAAGCTTATATTTTGCAATAGCGTGGTCATGTTCTTTAATGATTTGAGAAAAAATTGCATTTTGTGACTCATCAAGATTTTCAAGTTTCTCTTCAAGAGAGACACGGAGCTCATGCTCTTCCTCAAGAGCAACGTTGAGAGCGGCAATGTCGTTAGCATATTCTCTTTCAAGTCTCCCCTTCTCCTCAAGAAGATCTTGTGTCAACCCATAATCGCTCATAAGAGCCTCAAAGCGTGTCTTGGCTTCACCTTGCAAGTTAGTCATGAAACGATCCAAAGCAACATTTTCTTCCTTTATTCAAAGACTAATAAGATCATCCATTTCATTCATAGTCTTGGAAGTGGAAGAAGGTGATACCTCGGTGGCCTTGGGCATGAGACACTTGGCGGATTGGATGGGAATGTTCTCATTGGGGGATTCAAAGAGAGAAGAAGGTGTTGATGAACTAATAGCAATAGCGGCAACTTCACTTGTGGTTCTTCTTCATCTTCTTTATCTCCGGACATGTACTCTTCTCTTGTCACCAACACCATTTTTGAGGGTGACTTCTTGTTAGGAGGGTTCTTCTTGAAAAAGGTTTCTGGCTAGGGGACTTTGAGGCATTCTTGAGAACGAGCCTTCCTCCATGTTCTTCAAGGTTCTCATAGGGACACTCGGCAACATAGTGATATCTATCTTGGCAATTGAAGCAAGTCTTCATTTTTGGGTTGCCCTCCTTTTAACCACTAGATTTGAACTTTTGCTCCACTTGAGCTTTATCTTTGGATAGATTCTTCCAAAAGGTCCTTGCCGCAAGAGCCACATAGTCTCTATGGGCAATCTTGAGTTTTTCGGGGTCCATAAAGGACACATCTTCACAATCTTGATCTTCATTGTGTTCAACCACCTTGGCATTCAAAGCAAGTGAAGCTCCTTGTTGCATTCCAATAGCTCGGGCACGAGAGTCTTGTGCAATTTTGGCTTGAACTTTGAAATATTGCATCTCTTGCATGACTTCATTGGAGGTCAATTGTGGATAGTTGTGCCTTCCTTGGAGACTCTTCAAGTCGGCCGGTTCAAAGGGCAAGAGAGCATTCACATACTTCCTCTTGACCCAAGCATCATTCACATGGGGCGCACCCAGAGCTCTATAGGCATTGGCAAGGGCCTTGAGTCTTCGATACATTTGCTCGTGGTCTTTGTCGTGGGTTTGTCACGTCAGGTGTCATAGATGACTTCGTAGGTGTGGGATTACGCGAGTCAAGCATCTCCGAGCTTGGGATCGCAGGAACAAAGATCAACACAGATTTACCCAGGTTCGGCCCCCTCAATGTGAGGTAAAAGACCTACTTCCTGCCTACCCTAGATTGGTATTGATATGATAATCGAGGTGTTACAATGGAGGCGATCCGATCTGGTACTCGCCGTATGAGCTAGGGTTTGGGGCTTGATAGCTTGACCCGCTCTAAGTCCTGCGAGTCCTCTTTATATACACAGAGGCTCGCTAGGTTACAAAAGGAAACTTCCCCATAAGGAATACATCCACAGAGGCCTACTCGGAGACTACTTGGTCTTCACGTCCTCCGGGATTTGTCTTCTAGATCTTTCTCCTTATGGCGGTTCAATATTGGGCTTGTTCCCAAGTGGGCCTTCATCCGTGCGAGTAAGTTAAGTCGCACTGGGCCGCGGGTTAATCCAGAAAGTATTCCCCCGACATTAGCCCCCAAGCATGGCCTGAACTTCATAGTACTTCTTGATCTTGAATGCTTAGGCCGTGCTTTTCCTTGTTTCGCGGCTTATAATTGTACAGTTTGGCCTTGACTCGCACCTGGAAGATCATCTGACTTCATGAGCTTTAGAGTATCCTGATAGCTTCAAAACTTGATGACGATCTATCTTCAAATTTTTGATGATAATATGATATAGCCCCCAAGGATTGAGAGGATGTTATGTGGTAATCATCTCAATTCTTCTCAGAGAACTCTGAAGGTCATCACCTGTAACTTGATATCATGAATAAAACAATTGTTAAGTTACAAGTAATTGTAATTGGTGTTGCCGTACTATAAGCAGTACATCGACCTCTAGTTAGGCCATCTGAATCCTTAAGTGGGCACTCGCGCGACTCAGTATTTCCTAGGAATATGTGTGTTCAGGGTCGAGAGCGGCCATGATAGGCAATCAAGCTCGATTGACGCCACACCCCAGTACTTTGGCCACATAATGCGAGTAGCAATCCAACTTAAGGTAAATTTGATAATTGCCAATAAATCGGCTGTTTCAGGGTAACAAAGACCCCAAGAAACATAATGATATTGCCATGATAGGCTAAGCTATGATAAGCTTTGATTATGATGACACATAAGGTCGCGCCTAGGTGGCAACCGAGTGTTATACATAGGGTTGGATCGCGCGTAGGTGGCGATCCATGGTGATACATGGGGTCGGTCGCGCCTAGGTGGCGACCAGAGATGATACAAAGTTTACGGCCGCGCCTAGGTGGCGGCCGATTTCTGATACAAGGGTCGATCGCGCCTGGGTGGCGATCAGATGTTGCATAGGTCGCGCCTAGGTGGCGACCAAAGTTGAAGTTCTAGCCCTGAGTGGCTGTGATGATACTCAGCTATAAAGCTGGAAAGGATGATGCTTGGCTCTGATTAGCCTTTTCTTATGTATAGTACGGTCGCAGGTGTGCGACGTTCCAAGGGCGAGGTGCCTCGAGACGATCCTCGAAATCATGGCGTTCGCTGCTTTCTTCCCTTACATCCAGCAGGTAGTACGACCCATTGTTTAGCTTCTTGCTGATGATGTAGGGTCCTTCCCATGGAGAGGACAGCTTATGCATTCCCTTGTGATCTTGTTTAAGTCGCACACTAGGTCGCCTTCTTGAAAGGTGCGGTTTTGATGCGTCTGGCATGATAGCGTCGCAAGTCTTGTTGATATACTGCTGACCTTGATGCTGCCAAGTCTCTAACTCTTCTAATGTGTCCACCGAGTCTTGCCGAGCTATCTCATTATCTGTCTCGATGTAAGCCGCAACTCTTGGTGAATCATGTATGATATCGCTGGGCATGACTGCTTCTGCTCCATAGACCATGAAATATGGTGTAAATCCTGTGGATCTGTTAGGGGTTGTTCTCAAGCTCCACAGTACTGCTGGCAGTTCTTCCACCCAACATCCTGGAGATGCTTCGACCTTTTCAATAAGGCGCGGCTTAATTCCATGGAGAATTTCCTGGTTAGCTCGCTCAGCTTGTCCATTGCTCTGCGGGTGTGCTACTGACGTGAGGTCCAATCTTATCCCATTGTCTGCGCAAAATATCTGTGTAGCCCCTTCAGAGGTGTTGCTCCCATTGTCTGTAATGATACTATGGGGGTAACCAAAGCGGAATATGACCTTCTTCAAGAACTTGACTGCTGTTTCAGCCTCGCAATCTCCCACAGGTTCTGCTTCTATCCACTTTGTGAATTTGTCCACCATGACTAAGAGGTGAGTTTTTCCGTTTGAAGACCGTCTGAAAGGCCCTACCATGTCAAAACCCCATACGGCAAAAGGCCATGTAATGGGTATTGTGCGAAGTGCTTGGGCTGGCATATGATCTTGCCTAGCGTATCTTTGACATCCATCGCACACTCTGACAATTTGCTCTGCATCTGCTAATGCTGTTAACCAGAAGAATCCATGTCGGAACGCCTTTGCCACCAAAGATCTTGACGAAGCATGATGGCCACAATCGCCTGAATGAATTTCGTGCAAGATTTTTCGTCCCTCTTCTGGTGAGACACATCTTTGAAATGCTCCTGATACGCTGCGCTTGTATAATTCATTGTTGATGATTGTATAGGCCTTTGATCGTCGTATGATTTTGCGCGCCTCAATTTCATCGTCCGGCAGCACTCCGCGACTTAAATATGCCATGTATGGCTCTGTCCATCCTGGCTGTTCATGCAGGGCTGCGACTAAAGTTGAATCATCCTCTGGCTCTGCAATGTCAATTTCTGCTGGAGGCTTGACTGATGGATTGTGCAGTTCATCCAGGAAAACATTGGGTGGGACTGACTGTCTATTGGATCCAAGCCGAGACAGGGCATCCGCAGCTTCATTTTGTCTCCGATCAATATGTTCAACTTGGTATCCAGTGAAATGTCCAGCAATTCTGTCCACCTCTCTCCTATATGCAGCCATGTTCGTCCTTGCTGTCCCACGTTCCGGAGACCTGCTGTGCCACCAAGTCTGAATCGCCAAAACAGCGTATGCGACTGATGTTCATCTCCTTTGCTATACGTAGACCATGAAGCAGTGCCTCGTACTCCGCCACGTTATTTGTGCAGTTGAAGTGTATCTGTAACACATACCGCAGCTTGTCTCCCTTGGGAGATGTCAGAACAACTCCAGCCCCCGAGCCTTGCAACTGTCTTGACCCATCAAAATGCATGGTCCAGTATTTGGTTTCTGCCATGCTAGGGCAACTTGGATTTCTGTCCAATCGTTAATAAAATCTGCAAGGGCTTGCGACTTAATTGATGTGCGCGGCTCATAGCTGATGTGATGTGGTCCCAACTCGATCGCCCACTTAGCGACTCTTCCAGTAGCTTCTCGATTACGAATGATATCTGCCAATGGTGCTGAACTCACCACAGTTATTGGATGCTCTTGGAAGTAGTGCTTCAGCTTGCGACTCGCCATGAACACTCCAAACACCAACTTCTGCCACTGTGGGTAACGCTGTTTGGAAGCTGTGAGGACTTCGCTCACGTAGTATACTGGCCTCTGGACAGGGTATTCCTTTCCTGTTTCTTGTCTCTCCACAACCATGACAGCACTCACAGCGCGGGAATTTGCCGCTATGTATAGTAACATTGGCTCTTTATCTTTTGGAGCCGCCAGAACTGGAGCATTCGTCAATTGATGCTTCAAGGCTGTCAGAGCTTCGTCGGCCTCTGCGTCCCAAACGAAGGTGTCTGATTTTTTCAGCAGTCTGTACAAAGGTAGCGCTTTTCTCCCAATCTTGATATAAAGCGACTCAAAGCTGCTACGCAACCAGTAAGCCGCTGTACATCTTTTATCTTTTCTGGCTTTTGGAGATCCATCACGGCCTTTATCTTGTCAGGATTGGCCTCAATGCCTCTTTCTGATACTATGAATCCCAATAGCTTCCTGCTGGTACTCCGAAGACGCACTTTGTGGGGTTGAGCTTCATGTTGTATTTTCTGAGATTTGTAAATGTCTCTGCCAGATCACCAATAAGATCCTGGCTAACTTGCGATTTAATCACAATATCATCCACGTAGGCATGAACGTTGCGACCTATTTGCTCATGTAAGCAATTCTGAATGCATCTTTGGTAAGTCGCACCTGCGTTCTTCAACCCAAAGGGCATGCTGACGTAACAAAAAGCTCCGAAGGGTGTGATGAAGGACGTCTTTTCTTGGTCTTCCCTCTTCATCTTGATTTGATGGTAGCCTGAATAGGCGTCCAAAAAGCATAACAGCTCGCACCCAGCAGTTGAATCAATTACTTGGTCGATTCTTGGCAAAGCAAATGGATCCTTTGGACAAGCTTTGTTAAGACTGGTGTAATCAACGCACATTCGCCACGTACCATTCTTTTTCATAACCAATACTGGATTTGCCACCCACTCCGGATGGTATACCTCTGTGATGAATCCTGCAGCCAGCAAGCGAGCTATCTCTCTCCTATTGCCTTTCTCCTGTCATCATGAAAACGCCGTAGTGGCTGCTTCACTGGTTTAGCCGCAGGGTTCACTTTGAGGCTATGTTCTGCTAATTCTCTTGGTACCCCTGGCATATCTGACGGCTTCCATGCGAAGATGTCTTTATTTTCCTGGAGAAAAGCAACGAGGGCCTTCTCCTGTTCTTCTTCCATGTGTGCTCCAATGCTAGTTTGCTTGGATGAGTCGCCAGGAATAAGATTTATCTGCTTAGTGTCCTGGGCCGCTTTGAACTTCATTGGTGGCTCAGCAGATGGCGTGGTAACCACACTCATATCGTTTGGGTCCACCTGCGACTTATAACCTTTTAGTTCTTCCGCGGCACAGGCGGATTCTGCGAAAGCCGCATCTCCTTTCTCGCATTCTATTGCTTTTTCTCTATCTCCGTACACTGTGATGACCCCTTTTGGTCCTGGTATCTTCAACTGTAGGTACACGTAGCATGGTCTGGCCATAAACTTAGCAAAGGCCGTTCTTCCAAACAGGCGTGGTATGGGCTCTGGAATTTTACTACTTCGAAGCTTAGGAATTCACTTCTAAAGTTCTCTTCTGTTCCAAAAGTTACCCCGAGGGTTATTTTCCCCACTGGCCGTGCGGACCTTCCTGGGACAATGCCGTGAAATACTGTTGACGTGGGCTGCAAGCTGGAATCTTGAGTCCTAGACGCTGGAAAGTATCGTAGTACAAGATATTAATGCTGCTTCCTCCATCCATAAGCACTTTGGTCAGCTTGTATCCTGCAACGTATGGTGCCACAACCAGTGCCAACTTGCCAGGTTCCCGTACCTGTGGCGGGTGGTCGTCGCGACTCCAGGTTACCGCGTATTCTGACCACCTTAACCAAGCGGGTGTTGTTGGTATCACGGCGTTCACCTGCTGACTTCTCCGGCTCAATTTCTCTTCTCTTTTGGAGGTATCGATAACTATGGTGTGATACTGCCCCGTCTGTCTGGGGTTACTCGCGCCGTGCTGCCCAATGTTTGTGTTATGAGCCGCACTAGGGTTTCCTTCATGGGAATTCCCCCCGTTGTGTTGGCTCTCTTCTTCCACTTTTTGTAATAATGGCATTGCGCCTTGGTATGGTCCGCTGGCCGTCCATCACCTGTCGCATGAAGGTCGCATGGCCGGTTGAAAACTTCTTGCATATTGATTGGCCGGGAGCCGTATCCTCGACCCCTTCCACGCTGGCCTCTGAATCCTCCACGCGCATTGGCTACGAGCCCTGAGTGACCATCTTCGCTTTTGCGTTTGTTTTGACTCGTGTTGTTGTGGCTCGTTTGCTGCTGCTGGCTTGTTGGAGTTTTTCTTTCCTTTTGCAGCAACCTCCTCTTCTTCTCCGTCTGACGCGTCTCTGGTTTTGTCTGAGCTGGCATATTTGTTAGCCGCAGCCATCACCTCGCTGAGGCTTTGACTTTATCCTTCATGCGACCCAGCTTATGAATCAGCGGCTCAAACTTGCAGTTTTTCTCCATCACCAGGACGGCTGAGCTTGGTGGTATATTATCTGAGGAGTGTATTATTTCTGCCACCCTTTTCATCCAATGGCGACTTGACTCGCCTTCCTTCTGGACACAACGCTCTAAATCTTCTATATTGCAGAGTCGCTTGCAAGTTCCTTGGAAGTTCTTAATGAAGGCATCCTTCAGTTCCTCCCAAGTATTTATAGAGTTGGGAGGCAAATTTTGCAGCCATATGTGCGCTGCTCCTTCTAGCATCATGTTCAGGTAGCGTGCGCAGATCTCTTCAGATGCGTTTAGGATGCTCATGCCCATCTCGTAATTGTTGAGCCAAGTGGTTGGATCCATGCTGGCGTTATAGTTTGCCACCTTGCGTGGCCCTTTGAAATCTTCAGGAAAAGGTTCCGATCTGATCTTTTCAGTGAAACACGCTGGTCCCTTGAGTCGCGAGGACAGGGCTGTGGGTGCGCCTGCGGGGTTATCTGCGACTCGCTCCTGTTGCCTCTGTGCGACTCCTGACACGTCCTCTGGCGGCCTACTCTGGACGCTTCTTTCTGCCGTAATCCTGTGATTGAATGGTACGAGGGGCAGCTGTGCTTCGGCTTCCGCCCTATTGGCTTGTTGCAGGACTGCCGTACTTAACATCTGAATCGCGCGCCGCGCCTCAGCGTTGACCGGGTCATCGCCTGTTGGTACCATCTGTGTCAAGATATTAGCCGCAGCATACATATTATCGACAGGGTTCTGGTAATGGCCCTGTGGGGTGTGAAACCTCCTTGGTTGTTGCTGGGTCTCTTGATTTGTCGGTACCCTTCCTTCCGCAGTCGTCTGGATTCTTGTCCCTGCGGCTGGAGTGAGCGGGATTTCCACTGTTGGTTGAGTCGCGCGCAGCTGTGTTTGCGGGTCAACCTGTTGTTGAGTCGCAGCCAGCGCGGCTACTCTCTGCCGCTCCTGTTGGATTCCTTGGTTTATCTGATCGAGCCTGCGGCGCTCTTCTTCCATCCTTCGAACCTCATATAGGAGCTCGGCCCTGGCGGCCTCAATTTCTGTTGCACGGAGGGCGGCGTTCGTGGCTGACACAGGGACAAGAAGTGGGTTGCTTGGGGGTGCCGATGCCTCGGTTTCTCCAGCAGTCCCTGACGCACCTGCTCCTCCGGCCATGTAAACCGCGACTTGTGCCATCTCTTGATCTGGTGATGATGTGATTTCTGGTGGGTAACCCCAGCAACTTTCTTCAAAGGCAGGTATGATGGACCCAAACTCTTGCGAGTCCATGCTTTCCACGGATTCTTCCCCATCATCGGCGACTTCTTCTATTGAATCGCCTTCCTGGACCGATCTAACGGACCTGCCACCGATGAAGCCGACGAAGACGTTGAAGGATCCGAACGGGATGACGTGGCCGGTCTCCAAATAATCTGCCTCCGGCCCCCAGCTTGAATCGTCGATGAGGGGTGTGCCATTGACCGTGATGATACGGCCAACAACAAGATCTTCAGCTCCCTTCATGGATCCTGCGCGGAACGTGACGCTCTTGACCGCAGGCCCCACGGTGGGCGCCAACTGTCGTGGGTTTGTCACGTCAGGTGTCATAGATGACTTCGTAGGTGTGGGATTACGCGAGTCAAGCATCTCCGAGCTTGGGATCGCAGGAACAAAGATCAACACAGATTTACCCAGGTTCGGCCCCCTCAATGTGAGGTAAAAGACCTACTTCCTGCCTACCCTAGATTGGTATTGATATGATAATCGAGGTGTTACAATGGAGGCGATCCGATCTGGTACTCGCCGTATGAGCTAGGGTTTGGGGCTTGATAGCTTGACCCGCTCTAAGTCCTGCGAGTCCTCTTTATATGCACAGAGGCTCGCTAGGTTACAAAAGGAAACTTCCCCATAAGGAATACATCCACAGAGGCCTACTCGGAGACTACTTGGTCTTCAGGTCCTCCGGGATTTGTCTTCTAGATCTTTCTCCTTATGGCGGTTCAATGTTGGGCTTGTTCCCAAGTGGGCCTTCATTCGTGCGAGTAAGTTAAGTTGCACTGGGCCGCGGGTTAATCCAGAGAGTATTCCCCCGACAGTCTTCTCCATCTTCCATGAAGAACCCTTCGGCCTTGTTGCTCATTTCCTCAAACCGGTTTCTCTTCATGCTTTGATTTCCAACGAACACCTCAATGAGGCACGTCCAAACTTCTTTGGCGGTGGTGCAATGCTCGATGTGAGACAAATCATCATCTCCCATGGCATCTCGGATCAAATCAAGGGCGGTGGCATTTAGTTGACAATCAACCACCTCTCTCCTTGTCTTGTTGGATTCATCAACAACTAGGTATCCTTGCTCAATGATCCTCGAAAGTTCGATAGATGCACTGTTCACATAAGATCTCAATGATCCTTGCCATTTAGTAAACAAAGATGCATTTAGCTTAGGTGGGTTTCCCCTTAGGTATATAGGAGGATGAGGGATAGGTAGGTCGGGAGAGTATGGAAAAGGAACTCTACCATATTCTCCCGAACCATTAGTTGGTTTAGTTGGGGAGTCAATTTTATCTTTGTCAACCCCCTTCTTCTTCCCATCAACCTCCTCCTCCTCGAGTTTCTTAGGAGGCTCCGAAGAAAGAGGAGTGAGAGGAGATGAGATATCCTTCGCCTCTATGAGTTTCAAGATCATCTCTTGCAACTTATCCATTTTAGTTTCCATAGAGCTCTTCATGGTATTGAAGTCCTCTATGGAAACCGAAGTGGACTCGATGGGGGGGTCGAGAATCTCATTTTCATGCTCATCAATGGCCATACTACTCTTAGGAAGTTTAACCCGAATAAAGAGCCGAGGCTCTGATACCAATTCAAAGGATCGGTATGGCCACCTAGAGGGGGGGGGGTGGTGAATAAGTGCTACTCAATTTTTAGCTCTTTTTCGAATTTAGTCTTGACACGAAGGTAAATTCTCTAGATATGCAACTACGGTGAATTTGCCTATATGACAAGTTAACACGAGACTAAGCAAGATACAAGTAAGACCTAGCGAGTAAGGAGGAACCAAACGGGAAGCACGCGGATACAAGGATGTATTCCCGAGTTCCTCCTTTTTAGGGGAGTACGTCTCGTTGGAGGGGTGTGAGTTTCAAACTCAAACGTCACAAATGGCCTCACCCTATTCTCCGATGAACCTTGCCCAAAAGCTCGGTTCACCTTCCACTATCGGAATCCGGAGCCCTTACAACAAACTTGAGGCAGATTGGGGGCTCCCAAGCACCACAACACCTGCTACACAAAAGTACCAAGCAAATAAGTACAACAAGATGCCTAGGTTTTCCTAGTGGCAACCGTAGGCTCAAATCCCTCAAGTGAATGAGGTTGAAATGAAGAACGCTTTGGTGAAGATGTAGATCCGGGCCTTCTCCTTCAATCCTCCAAAGATCAACAAGTTTGGGTGGAGGGATTGGGAGTAATCGAGGTTTTGAGCTTGCAGCAATGGAGGTCAACAGATTTTGGGCGAGCTAGCTTGAGGTTGAACAAGGGGAGGGGTATTTATACCCCTCCCTAAAATCTAGCCGTTGCAGACTTGGTGGCCGGATATTCAGGCTTAAGTCAGCACCGGAATATCCGGCCTGCCGGAAAGTTTCGGCCCCTGACAAAATCTCCGGCCCAAATCTCCGGGCCATTCCAGAGAGACGCCAAAATGGGCGAACTTCGTCCTTAGAAAATCTGGCCTTGGGAAAAAACTGGGGGCCGGATATTCCGCCCAACCTGGGACCGGAATATCCGATCTGACTGACTGAACTCATTTGCAGCCCATTTCTTCCTTTGCTTTCTTCACTTTTTGGTGATGATGTACATATGTTTTATAGATCTAAAACCCTGCATCACTTAACACCAGATTAAAATGTCACCAGTGTTGTTAACTAACACACAAAACACAAGGGATAAACAAAAGTCTTTTCACTACTTCTTGGAGGCGTCGCTTCTGGAGAACCTCTTATCCGGTCCGGGTATTGTATTTGGTGGTGGTTAGAGTGTTGTTGTTGCGAATGTTTCATCACTGCGATGTGGTCTTTTGTTTTATATTTCTCTTTTTTTATTGGCTGTGTGCATCCTGGATGTCTTTCAATATCCTGTTGGTGCAGAGACTGGGTGTAATTGCTATCTTCGCAATATTAATATATTACCTTTATAAAAAATGGTATGTGATAACCCCCAAGAGCAGGGATCACTGTAGCACCTCTCAATGTGGAAGTAAGGTATCGATCCGCAGGAGCAAGAAGGAAACGTTATCTATTCCCTACAACTAGTGTCACAAGTTTTAGTTGATTATGCACTAAACAAGTTTAAGGAACAAGATGGTTGATTTAATGGATAAAAGTTTAATGTAACAAAACAAGAATGTAAAAGTGTCCCAATCCTCTTCAATGCAAGAGGACAAGACAAAGGTTTTCTCTTATTGGAACAATGGACATGGGTTCATGGGTTCACTTAATCCTCTCTCTCTCATCTACGGTGATTATCATGTTATAGATAAAGTACACACAATTGTCATGTTTTAATGGTAGCTTTTATGACGGCTATGTGTCCTAAAACACATAGTTGAAAGAAGTACTCATTTGTGTTGCTAGGTCACCCTCGCAAGGCTAGCGTGGTTGCTGTCACTCCCACATCATACTCTTCCTTTTTACCACCAGATAAAGGATGTTGGGCTGTATTTCACATGTCACTCAATACATATGTCGTGTCACATCGGCCATCCTGTACCTACATACGTCATACTTCATAATGGACAATATTCTAAACACTAGTGCAATGATTCATAATTCGTGTGCATGACCACATCTCTCTCATCTATCCACACTTGGTGGTTTCAATCACCTCATGTCAAGGATAAACAAGGCATTATGCATAAATCAAACCATCACATGCATCATAGAACATCTCCAAAGTATGACAAATCATAAAAGCTCCAACACAATGGTAAATGTGTAACAAATCATCTCATACCACAATATCCACCATAAGAATTACATAGATAGATCCATACTTATGCAAGGCACATCATATGGACTCCAACAATGATCATACATAGAGAGATTAGATCATGTTACCACCACAAACCCAAGGTCCAGGCGGTGGACTACTCCCCCTTCATCATGGAGACGGTGGAGAAGTCGTTGGAGACCACCCCGGCAGCGCCCCGCCGGAGTTTTCCCCCTCCAATCTGCAGCTCCAGGTCTCTGTTTCGGTGTTTCTGTGTTTCGGCGGCGCTCCTTCCAGAGAACGTCGGGGGACTATTTTTCAAGGAAAAAAATAGCGTGCTATCAAAAATAGCGTGGCCCTCCTCCAGAAGCTATACAAGATATAGCGTGATATAGCGAAGTTACATATAAAATAGCGTGATGAAAAAGTTGTAAGAAGTAGCCCAAATATTAAGGATTTCAGTACTAATTTTTTTTTCCAGAAACAATACATGCATAACCAGGTAACCATATTCAAATGTCAAGGCCAAATCCATGGCACGAATACAAATATGAGGCTTAAAACCATGAAAAAGTAATAAACTAAAAGATAAATATTTTAGACTTTAATCAGAATCATTGACATCATCTTCAGAATAACTAGAAGAACCACCAGATTGCCCGCCATCATCATCACCTAACGTTATTTACAAACTTTTTGTTAGCGTAGCTATAACGTTACCACGTTTTGTGTGGTTTCGAGCGTATAAGACGAAAATAGCGCCGTAGCGTCAACTTTAGGCTAAATATAGCGTAGCCTCTCCAAATACGCTATATCGTGCTATTAACCGTTAAATAGCGTGCTATTTTTTCGTTGCTATTTTTATAGACGTTTTTAGGTCAAAACGGAGTCGGTGGAGGAAAGATCGACGGCGACGGAGCTCCGAGGCCCAAAAGGAGGGGCCCCACGCGGCCAGGTACATGGGCCGCGTGGGCCCACCTATTTTGGCCCTCGGGCCTCCGCTTGTTTGCTTCCTTCGCTCCCACGCTTTGTTCCTTCCAAAAAATGATGCTCGTAAATTTCCAGGTCATTTGGACGTCGTTTGGGTCCCTGAAACATTAAAATATAGAAATAGGGTTTTCTGCCTGCGCAGGGTTAATTCCATAAAAAATAGGAAACATATCAAATATTCCCAAAATCATTATAAAACAGTGATATAACCCTTATATGATGCAAATATGACTGGAATATAAGTAAAAATAATGCAAAGTTCATGTATGCATTTTACATGCATCAACATCCCCAAGCTTAACCTATACTCGTCCTCGAGTATGAAGGTGATAAAACTAACATGGACTTTGCAATTTAATACTATCAATGGATATCAAAGATGATTACTATTGCTACATAGAGTCAAATGGTTCATTCTTAAAAGGAGTAGCAATATGCAAGATAGTTTATGAAGTGATATCAAGTATTCAATGCAAGGATGTTCAATGATAATTCACAAAGTGTAACATAAGAGAAAAGTACTATGGACCACATGTATGCATAATAATAAGTAAGAACATCCTACAATGGTCATAGAGTATTGATGAAAATCTGAATATAAAAGGTGGACACTTTGGAAAGATATATATATGAGTAGAGGTAAAGCATGAATAAATTTCATCTAACTTCTGAACTTCTCTACTTAAGTCAATGATTGTAATATGGTAATCCTTGGTGTCAAGCTCTCATTCCCCTATCATAGCATCTTGAATGATTAAGTTTAAAGTGAAAGCAAATACGAGTAGTGTGCTTGACAAAGTACAGGTTGAAAGTCTCATGCCCCTTGAATACAAGTACCTACTCCATGTGTTACTCAACTTGGAAAACAAAGCAAGTTCAAGTTAAATATCATTGTAAGTAATAATAGTATCATTAAGAGCGTCAACTGGGGTACCTCTTGTCCCAGGATATGGAACAAGCCCATATCAAAATGACAAGACAAACAAACATAATGAACAATCTCAACACCCTTTTTATTTACCATTAGATAGCTTTTTATTGTAAGGTGTATCACAGAAGGTTCACCATAGCATGTAAGTAAATTTCCACCATGAATGATGCATGGCTTAGATTAGCGGCCCAGGCGTCTCTCTAACCATTTATACAAACTCATTTAAACTCACTTCATTTCCACATTTATTTCACCCATGGTAAGCATCCATAAACAAAAGTACATGATATCAACTAAATGAGATGAAGTGCAATGTTGAAAGCTTGCCATGTGACAGCACATATGAGCTAACTCTCAACCAAAGACATTTGTCAAGTCCACAACATCATAATTTTAATCACAATGGGTCATATTTTATTTATGCAATGAAAGTAAAGTGTGCATCAAGTTCGAGAGAGCTATATAACCAACTTTTCCCACAACAATTAACAACATAAGCATTTTCATTCAGAGGTATAGATAACACAAATATCATGATAAACATACTCGGAATAGCATAAAGCTAATAGGTAGATATGGTGGACTCACTGGAAAAACTTTGGTTGAAGGTGTTGGAAACAAGTTTTTGCTTGTTGGAATTTTTGGGCTAGCAAGAGGGAGAAAGTTGACCATCTAAATGCATGCATGAGTGTCCATAGAACTAACTAATCCATGTTAAAACAAGGTAGAATAACATTTAGCATCAAAACATGAATAAAAGATAGCTCTTGATAAAATATTTGCAAATTATTACTCATTAACAAGCTCATGAATCATGCAATTATATGTATCTTTTAAAATTAACTCAACATCCCTTTTCCCAATCTTATAATAGCATCCAACATAATTCAACCCAAATTTCCAGTAGCTCTCTCATATATAAATGATAGTGTGGTGGTCTCACAAAATAAAAATCAAACCTAAACAAACAAAAAGACGCTCCAAGTTTATGCGATAAAGTGTTTCGATCGAAAAACAGAAGTTAGACGTGTGCAAACCGAGAGTGTGTAGGTCCAGTGGGGTTGTCTTCACATCCCCAAGCTTATGGTCTTCACCATCCTTGGATAGCTCTTGGTGCATCTCCTCTAATCCCTGTGAAAAAACTTCAAAACACCGTTTCTCCCATTTCTTTTTCTGTGGGGCATTAGTAGTGATAAACAAATAGATTTCTTGCTGCATATAATCCTTAGACAAAAATTCATATGAATGTCCAGAAAGTGTATAATGTTGTATGCCTACTCATAAACTCAATTGGATCAAAAAGATTCAAGTTAAAAGTTCTAAGCATGCATCAAACAAAATGGGACAGAATCTGTCCAGAAAAACAGCAGCAGCTAAACGTATTTTTCTACCCTACTTAACTTTGTCGGAAAATTCCGAAAAAATTCATGCATACAGAGGATGAAAAGTTCCACTACAGTTCAAATATGAGCTCATTCGGAGTTACAGAATAAGAATTAAAAATCATACCGTGCACAGATTCGTGCAGGAATAAAATCTCCGAACGCTATAAGCAACTTTTTCACCAAAATGAGTAAAACTTGGCACTTTATTAAAAATTCCAGAAACTAAACTAAACACTAAGTCTCTTGTTACAGCAAGAGGACACAAAGAAAATCACAAATAAAAACAACCGGGTTGCCTCCCGTAAAGCGCTTTCTTTATAGCCATATAGCTAGGCTTCTTACTTGATGTTTATTGTGGACGAAGCTCATGAGGGAGCTTGAACTTTGGTGTCCCTCTTCCTTGGAAAGTGTTCATGCATAATACCAGGATCCCATGGTGTTCTCAAACCAATCAAAATAATAGTCAAGTTGAACCCTAGTTGAGAGAAAAACAAAACACAAAAGTAATAACAACGAAGTCTAACTTTCTTTCTATGCATTGGCATTTTGTATATGAATGAATCACATAAATAGAAGTTTCCAATGCATATTAACAATATTTACTTGCAGCATAATTATTAGTAGTATAAAGAGGGTTCTTATCACCTCCTCTTTCATAATAGTTGCAAGTAGTAGAAATAAATTCAACCATATAACCACAAGAATCATTCAACTTAGATAATTTAGGCACATAAAGAGGATTATTAAATTTATTATGGAATTCATTAGCATGCTTCCCTCTTTCAAAATAGTTATAAGATCAATATCAAGTTTAATATCATGGTTGCAACAAAGATTTGGAACTAAAGATAATTGCAAACCACATAAGTATTTCTCAACATAAGCAAATTTCTCCTCTATGGTGTAATTAGGAGATTCAAAACAAAGTAGGACTCTCATGAGTAAGAGTACTATCACAAACAGCAAGTATATCATTTTTATCCTCACATAATTTAGTAACAACTAAACATGGAGGTTTATCAATAAGCATAGGACCATCATCTAAAGCATTATCATATAGCATATTTAAGCAATACTCCTCATTATCATCAATAAGTTCACTAGTAGTATTATTAAAAAGTAAAGGAGCATTTTAGTTTCATCATAATAGCATGGGTTATCATATAGGACCATAGATTTTCAGTTTCACACTCATCATAACATGGATTCTCATAAATAACAAAAGATTTTTGAGTTTGAGTGTTACTATCATGTTGATGGTGAAGTGGGAGATCCAACTCTTCCCCAAGCTTAGGTTGGAACACATCCATTTCAATCTCCTCTTCACATACTTCCTCTTCCAAGCTTATGTTTTCATCATCCTCTTGGGGTTGCACGGGCATCCCCAAGCTTAAGCTTTTGTCATCTTCTTCCTGCAAAATATTAGAGCTTTCTTTGGCAGCTCTCTTCCTTGTGTCAACAACATAGATATTTTCATTAAATTCAAGTATGCAGAGATCAAGGATATTGGCAATAAAAACTTTAAATTGAGAAGCTATAGGGCAGGTTTCATGTTCATCAATGAAGGTGTATAATTCATAGGCTGCCATAAAAATAACAAATTGCTCTACTTCTTCCATCCCTAAGTGAGCATAATTCCATGTATGATAAGTTGCAATAACATGTTCTCTATTGGAAGGGCATTGGAATTCAAAGTGTCTAAAGTATTCAGAGCAACAAGTTTCTTCCTTATGATAATTAAGCAGCACACTAGCAATTTTATTTAGAAGCTCTATGTATTCTCCTAATCTTTTCCCTTCATTTGATTTTCTAAATTCAGCAGCCATCATGGCGTTTTCATAACAGTTTTCCATTTTCTAATTTTTTTGGGTTTTTGATATATAAAACTGAAAGTAAAACTAATGAGAAACTCACAACCAAACAAGTTTAAAGGAACCTCCCCAAGCTTAGATGATTGCAAGATATAAAACAAAAATAAATCTAAAGTCTAGTGCACACAAGAATAGAACTTAAGCGCTACGCTCCCCGGCAACGGCGCCAGAAAAGTACTTGATAACCCCCAAGAGCAGGGGATCACTGTAGCACCTCTCAATGTGGAAGTAAGGTATCGATCCGCAGGAGCAAGAAGGAAAAGTTATCTATTCCCTACAACTAAAGTGTCACAAGTTTTAGTTGATTATGCACTAAACAAGTTTAAAGAACAAGATGGTTGATTTAATGGATGGAAGTTTAATGTAACAAAACAAGAATGTAAAAGTGTCCCAATCCTCTTCAATGCAAGAGGACAAGACAAAGGTTTTCTCTTATAGGAACAATGGACATGGGTTCATGGGTTCACTTAATCCCTCTCTCTCATCTACGGTGATTATCATGTTATAGATAAAGTACACACAATTGTCATGTTTTAATGGTAGCTTTTATGACGGCTATATGTCCTAAAACACATAGTTGAAAGAAGTACTCATTTGTGTTGCTAGGTCACCCTCGTAAGGCTAGCGTGGTTGCTGTCACTCCCACATCATACTCTTCCTTTTTACCCCCAGATAAAGGATGTTGGGCTGTATTTCACATGTCACTCAATACATATGCCGTGTCACATCGGCCATCCCGTACCTACATACATCATACTTCATAATGGACAATATTCTAAACACTAGTGCAATGATTCATAATTCGTGTGCATGACCACATCTCTCTCATCTATCCACACTTGGTGGTGTCAATCACCTCATGACAAGGATAAACAAGGCATTATGCATAAATCAAACCATCACATGCATCATAGAATATCTCCAAAGTATGACAAATCATAAAAGCTCCAACACAACGGTAAATGTATAACAAATCATCTCATACCACAATATCCACCATAAGAATTACATAGATAGATCCATACTTATGCAAGGCACATCATATGGACTCCAACAATGATCATACATAGAGAGATTAGATCAAGTTACCACCACAAACCCAAGGTCCAGGGGGTGGACTACTCCCCCTTCATCATGGAGACGGTGGAGAAGTCGTTGGAGAAGATGGAGACCACCCCGGCAGCGCCCCGCCGGAGTTTTCCCCCTCCAATCTGCAGCTCCAGGTCTCTGTTTCGGTGTTTCTGTGTTTCGGCGGCGCTCCTTCCAGAGAACGTCGGGGGACTATTTTTATAGGCGTTTTTAGGTCAAAACGGAGTCGGTGGAGGAAAGATCGACGGCGACGGAGCTCGAGGCCCAAAAGGAGGGGCCCCACACAGCCAGGTACATGGGCCGCGTGGGCCCATCTATTTTGGCCCTCGGGCCTCCGCTTGTTTGCTTCCTTCGCTCCCACGCTTTGTTCCTTCCAAAAAATGATGCTCGTAAATTTCCAGGTCATTTGGACGTCGTTTGGGTCCCTGAAACATTAAAATATAGAAATAGGGTTTTCTGCCTGCGCAGGGTTAATTCCATAAAAAATAGGAAACATATCAAATATTCCCAAAATCATTATAAAACAATGATATAACCCTTATATGATGCAAATATGACTGGAATATAAGTTAAAATAATGCAAAGTTCATGTATGCATTTTACATGCATCAGTATGCTCGAGGTTTTTGTTTACTACTATAAAAATCGGTGGCGGTCCGATCACCTTATATATGAATTACTTCTGAAGTTGTGAGAGATAAATTACTTCTAGTAGTAGACATATCTATAGTATAACGATTGATTTTTTTTTAAAGATTATTTTCTATTGCTGGATAGCTTTTTATTTTGCATATAATTAACAACTATGGTGACACAAGAATTTAAACATACAATTTCAGGCAGTTCGAATGAATTGGCATCATAAGGTAGCTAGCAGCCTCAATGGTTTAAATCGCTCAAGACCAAATTTATTAGACCCATCCGTTGCCAATGGAAATAACTGGCCTAGTGCCGCCCGCGTGTAATTTTTTATTTTTGGAGCTAAATGTGGAGACGCGCGGGCAAAATATTTTTAGGAAGTTGCATCTGAGCGGTCCTCTTAACCTAGGAGTAGTTTTTTCTCTTCCCATCTATTTATTTTCCGTAAACTTCTCATCTCCTCTCCCGGACTCCTCCTTCCGCCGCCGCTCCAGTCTCAAGATCCAATATGCTTCGCCCTCCTGCTCATCGAGGGAAGGCCACCAGGGTGAACTCCCACGCCTGATCGTATGGTCGAGTCTCGAGGGCATCAAACTAGATACAACCGTGTTCAAGGGGACTTGCGGTCCCGAAGGTGGTCGCGATTCTGGAGGCGGCGCCGCGGCGGTCACCTCCGGTAGCGGCCAGTTGGGGATGGAGAGTAGCCTGACGGAGGAGCAACCTTGAACATCTCAAGGGTGGTCTTGACTTTTGCTAGGGTTCATGGTTCGCGTACCACAAGATCCACGATTTACTGGAACTTTTCCCCGTGCTGGAATTGTGCGCAGGTCTCTTAATGAGGTGCGGTGGTGAGTATGAGTACTGAGGGCATGGCGCAGGTCCAGAAATTAAGGGTATGATTTCTCTTTCCCCCCCTTTTAGTTAACTTTCCTGGGATTGACCCGTTTAGGGCTTGTTTGGTAGTAGGGTATTTTAGGGGATTGGTGGGGATAATACTCTAGTGGATTGGGTGAAACCCCAAACTTCACCCAATACCCTAGGGGATTGGGAATCCAATCCACTAGGTAGGGGTAGTGGATTGAGTATTGAGAAAAATGAACTAGAGTTTGGCGATTTGTGGGAAAATGTGGGGATAATACCTGTCCAATACACTAGAACCAAACGATGTTTTGGGATATGTGGGGATTCACGGGTTTGACCGGGATAATCCCCACCAATCCCCTAAAATACTCTAGTACCAAACAAGACCTTACCATTTTCTCCAAAAGTTTTGTGTAACAATTAATGCTACATTTCCTGAGATGGCCGCTCATCAAACTGCGGTTAGGCCTTGTTGTCCACTGATGTATACACATTTTGCTTGTTCCAGGATTTGTTTCAGTTTAAATGACGATTGGTTTTCCATTACATCCATTACATCTTGTGCTTACGAATGATCTGGTTAAATTGCAAATAGTTGGTTGCCCGCTCACTACTAGGAAAACCCTTATAGATAGGTTACATTCTGTGGCGCACCCTTAATTGGTGCGCCACAGAAAGTCACATTTCTGTGGCGCACATGGCTAGGTGCGCCACAGAAAGTTATCCGGGGGGCGGGTTAAAATTTGAAAAAAATAATTCTGTGGCGCACCTGGCACGTGCGCCACAGAAAGTTGACATTCTGTGGCGCACCTGCCAGGTGCGCTACAGAAAGGTGACATTCTGTAGCGCACCAAGCTTGGTGCGCCTTGTTTGTCTCGCAGGAATTAAAGGAAAATGATAAAAATTTCAATAAATAAAATCTTTTGACATGTAGTTAGGTTTGAGTGTCTAGTAGGTATAGAAATTTTGAAATATGAATTTTGACCTTTTCTGCAACAAACAGGAAAAAAACTTGTAACGGCCATAACTTTTGCATACGACGTCGAAATAACGCAAATAATATGTCGAAAAAATCGTGAGAAAAATCTGAGTTCGAATCCACCGGGCTTTGCCTGGTCAGCAATTCACAGATTCCTCAAATTCCAAAAGAAAAAAAAGTTATTTTAAACAGACGATTTTTCGCAGCAAAATCAAAAAAATTCAAAAAATTCAAAAAAATTCAAAAATTCCAAAAAAGACACAGAAATGTATAACAAAGAAGATTGTTGACTTTTCTTGACTTTTTTATTTATTTGGATTTTTTTTGGATTTTTTAGATTTTTTGAATTTTTTTGAATTTTTCGAATTTTTTTAAGTTTTTTGATTTTTTTTTGGATCGTTTGAAACTTTTGAATCTCCTTTTGAAAGTTTAGAAGTTTTTGAAAAATCTGAAATTTAAAAACACACGTTTATAACATATACATAACATATACACATACAAGACTTAAGAGGATACATATGATATATATATATCAATAAGAACTTGAGTAGCACAAGGGTAGGGGAAGTGGGTGGAACTTAGAAGTTAAGCGTGCTAGGGTTGGAGCAATTTGAGGATGGGTGACCTAGCGGGAAGGTATCAGTTCAAAAAATTCAAAAAATCTGAAAATAATTCCAATAATTAGGATTTTTCATATTATTTCATATTTTGATTTTTCTGATTTTTTTCGAAACTTTTTAATTTTTTTTTGCTGTTTTTGATTTTTTTTGAATTTTTCTAGAATTCTGTGGCGCACCAGGCAGGTGCGCCACAGAAATCGCCCATGGTGCGCCACAGAAAAAATATTTTAGTGGCGAGAATTCTGTGGCGCACCCAGCAATTCTGGGGGTGCGCCACAGAATCCATTTTTAGTGCGCCACTGATAAGGCTTTTCCTACTAGTGGCTTGTCTAGTTGTCAATCCGGAACCATTTTTTGATCTGTATTCCAATCTATAAATAAGCACATGCGTTTCATTTGTTGCAGAATCATTACTGCAGCTTAGCTTTAGAAGTGTGGCAGGCCCGTCAGACTATCAATGGGGCCAGATAATGAGCATAACCAGGTAGGTCTCTTGATTTTTTCTTATTTCGGGTAGGGTGATGGAATCACTATCGCTCTTATCAAAGTGTTAATTTATCTCATGCTTTCATATCTGTGTTTATACAGAGGATATTATTAAGATATCAAAGAAAACAAATTCCGTAGGCAAGCAAAACTGCCTCTCCAAGTAATGCAGCCGCTAACCAAAAGGCGCTGTTACCCCTCCCTTTACTTATTTAAATTTAATATACTCTCGAATTGTTATCAGTAATGTAGCTTTATGGTGTCGTGATCAGATTGCCTGCTATCTATACTTTACATATTATTTTATCTCCTGAGTGAGCTCCTGTAACCTTTGTTTCGTAGGTATTCTAATTTGTTAAACTGCCCCTGTTTCCTGATAATTACATTGTACCTTTTATAATATCAGGTAAAAAAGCTTCAATGAACTATCAAGTCTAGATCAGCTACTACACAGGTATGTTGTGCCACTGTAAGTCGCTTGTTTCATAGATGGACTTATGTTTTTTTTGTAATGTTGCTTTAGTTTCTTACGGTGTTGTTGCACAAAAGAGGTCAAATCTTGATGGATATCAGTTCCACGAGATCCTTACCATGCGATGTTTCAGATTAAATATTTGCTTGCAGTGACCCATTTCTTTTTTTGTAGAGTATTCATATTTTAAAGCTCATGGTACAAGTGCCAAGGAAAGCTACCAGCTAAATGGGTACAAGTTTAATTAAGGCAGTACAACTCAAGAAATACCTACTAAAGAGACCCCTGCTGCAATTGCTTGTCTTGATTTTAACCTTCAAAAGACAAAAATGCAAACGGGTGTTCAAGTCCTTGTATCTGTTCCAAGGCAGATGTTAGAGGTATGTGCATTATCTGTTTTGTCAATCATTATTACCCCATTCTTTTATATCTAAAACATATGAATATCCTATTTCTATATCATTTCTTCTACTAGATCTGCCTTTGGTCAATTACGGCAAATTTATCTTCTGTTTGATCGTTTCGTTCAGATCCCATTGTTGTTATTTCTTATGCAGATTTCCTTTTATTTTCTTTTGTGTGGTTGCAAATATTACTTTTTGTTTTGATGAGTTATGTTGAATGCAGAGGATAGCAAACATTTCTTGCAAGATGAATTAGCTTTTGAATGTCACCAAGGTGAGTATACTTACAAATTTTGAGCAAGCTAATTAACTACACGCCCACTGTTTTCTCCCACTTGGACACTGAAAACAGATTTGTATATGCAGGTCGCATACATCAGAAGACATTAGAAGACTTGCTATTTCGGACATCAGCTCTTCATTTGTTAGCAAAATATTAGAATGGATATATATAGGACTAGGTAGAATATCATGTTTTGATGCAAGATTGTAAACTATCTACCCTTCGGATAATTCTCATGTATGGAATGGTGATTCTAATAATAAATACATATTTTTTTGTTGAAATGTATTCATATTCTATGATTTTACGATGTGGTATGTCACCTAGAATTATGTGCACTCGCTGAGAAAGAATATACAACCATCCAAACAGATCAAATCATCTATTCCAGATAATAGTAATATCATTATAATTTTCAATCCGTGTACAATATGTCTAGCAACGCATATAACAGTTGGCTGAAATCTGTAGCTATTCCGCAACGGTTATCACATTAGTTACCAACGCACGTATATGTGTTGCATTGTGTCTTTGCAACGCCAGATAAGGCAACGCATTTTTATCCGTTGGTATATGCGCTTGCAATGCTTATATGGACATTTAGATACGCATGAATGCGTTGTTGTAGGGGGTCCTGTTTTAGTGTAGAGGAACTAGGAACAATAGTTTTAGATGATTGAATTTGAAGTTGTTCAAAAGATTTGGTGAGAGTAGAGTGTTCACTCTCCAAGGCCTTGTGGGCCTTGGTGAGCTTCTCTAGCTCATCGGTTAGTCTATCATGACCAACACCAAATTCAACCTTTTCTTTCTTGTAAAGCTTATATTTTGCAATAGCATGGTCACGTTCTTTAATGATTTGAGAAAAAATTGCATTTTGTGACTCATCAAGATTTTCAAGTTTCTCTTCAAGAAAGACACGGAGCTCATACTCGTCCTCAAGAGCCATGGTGAGAGCGGCAATGTCGTTAGCATATTCTCTTTCAAGTCTCCCCTTCTCCTCAAGAAGATCTTGTGTCATCCCATAATCGCTCATAAGAGCCTCAAAGCGTGTCTTGGCTTCACCTTGCAAGTTAGTCATGAAACGATCCAAAGCAACATTTTCTTCCTTTATTCTAAGAATAATAAGATCATCCGTTTCATTCATAGTCTTGGAAGTGGAAGAAGATGATACCTTAGTGGCCTTGGCCATGAGACACTTGGCGGATTGGATGAGAATGTTCTCATTGGGGGATTCAAAGAGAGAAGAAGGTGTTGATGAAGTAATAGCAATAGCGGCAACTTCACTTGTGGTTTCTTCTTCATCTTCTTCATCTCCGGACATGTACTCTTCTCTTGTCACCAATACCATTCTTGAAGGTGACTTCTTGTTAGGAGGGTTCTTCTTGAAGAAAGGTTTCTTGCTAGGGGACTTTGAGGCATTCTTGAGAACGAGGCTTCCTCCATGTTCTTCACGGTTCTCAAAGGGACACTAGCGGTGTTTTGAAGTTTTTTCACAGGGATTGGAGGAGATGCACCAAGAGCTATCCAAGGATGGTGAAGACCATAAGCTTGGGGATGTGAAGACAACCCCGCTGGACCTACACACTCTCGGTTTGCACACGTCCAACTTCTGTTTTTCGATCGAAACACTTTATCGCATAAACTTGGAGCGTCGTTTTTTTTGTTTTTGTTTGAGTCTTGAGAGACCACCACACTATCATTTATATATGGGAGAGCTACTGGAAATATGGGTTGAAATATGTTGGATGCTTTTATAAGATTGGGAAAAGGGATGTTTGACTTGATTTTTAATGATACATATAGTTGCATGATTCATGAGCTTGTTTATGAGTAATAGTTTGCAAATTCTTTCTGTAGAGCTATCACTTATTCATGTTTTGGTGCTGATTTTTATTTCACTTGGTTTAACATGGATTAGTTAGTTCTATGGACACTCATGCATGCATCTAGATGGTCAACTTTCTCCCTTTTGCTAGCCCAAAAACTCCAACAAGCAAAAACTTGTTTCCAACACCTTCAACCAAAGTTATTCCAGTGAGTCCACCATATCTACCTATTGGCTTTATGCTATTCCGAGTATGTTTAACATGTTTTTTGTGTTATCTTACCTCTGAATGAAAATGTTTATGTTATTGATTGCAATGGAAAAAATTAGTTATATAGCTCTCACGAACTTGATGCACAATGTTCTTTTATTTGCATAATAAAACTTGACCCATCGTGATTAAGATTATGATGTTTGTGGCCTGATGAATGTTTTGGGTTGGAAGTTAGCCCATATGTGCTGTCACATGGCAAGCTTTCAACACGCTCTTCATCTCATTTAGTTGATATCATGCGCTTTTGTCTATGGATGCTTATCATGTTGAAATAAATGTGGAAATAGAGTGAGTTTAAATGAGTTTGTGTAAATGGTTAGAGAGACGCCTGGGCCGCTAATCTAAGCCATGAATCATTCATGGTGGAAATTTACTTACATACTATGGTGAACCTTCTGTGATACACCTTGCAATAAAAAACTATTCCAAATGGTAAATAAAAAGGGTGTTGAGATTGTTCATTTTGTTTGTTTGTCTTGTCATTTTGATATGGGCTTGTTCCATATCTTGGGACAAGAGGTACCCCAGTTGACGCTCTTGATGATACTATTATGCTTACAATGATATTTAATTGAACTTGCTTTGTTTCCCAAGTTGAGTAACACATGGTGTAAGTACTTGTATTCAAGGGGCATGAGACATTCAACCCATTCTTTATCAAGCACACTACTCATATTTGCTTTCACTTTAACCTTAATCATTCAAGATGCTATGATAGGGGCAATGAGAGCTTGACACCAATGAATACCTTATTGCAATCATTAACTTAAGTAGAAGAGTTTGGAGGTTGGATGAAACTTATGCATGCTTTACCTCTACTCACATATACATCTTTCCAAAGTGTACACCTATCATATTCAGATTTTCATCTACACTCTATGACCATTGTAGGATGTTCTACTTATCATTATGCATACATGTGTTCCATATTACTTGCTACCAAGTTACACTTTGTGAACTATCAATGAACATCCTTGTCTTGAATACTTGATATCACTTCATAAACTATTTGCCTATTGCTACTCCTTTGAAGAATGAATCATTTGACTATATGTAGCAATTGTAATCATCTTTGGTATTCATTGTTAAGTATTAAATTGCAAAGTCCATGTTAATTTTATCATTTTCATACTCGAGGACGAGCATGGATTAAGCTTGGGGATGTTGATGCATGTAAAATGCATACATGAACTTTGCACTTTAATTGCTCATATTCCAATCATATTTGCATCATATAAGGGTTATATCAATGTTTTATCATGATTTTGGAAATATCTTAATGATTTCCTATTTTTATGGAATTAACCCTGCACAGGCAGAAAACCCTAGTTTTGTATTTTAATGTTTCAGGGACCCAAACGTCGTCCAAATCACTTGCAAATTTAGGGGCGTCATTTTTTGGAAGGAAGAAGACCTGTGGGCGAAGGAAGCGATCAAACGGAGGCCCGAGGGCCAAAAGAGGGGGCCCACGCGGCCACAGTACCAGGCCACGTGGGACCCACCCATCTGGCCCTCGAGGCTCCGTTGTCGTTGATCTTTGCTCCACCGACTCCGTCTTGACCTAAAAACGACTACAAAAAGGTCCCCGACGTTCTCTGGAAGGAGGCGGCGGAGAAACAGAAAACCACGAAACAGAGAGTCAGAAGGCTGCCGCCGAAGAAGATCGGAGGGGGAAACGCCGCCGGAATCACCTCCGGAGGGCTCCACCCCCCTCCGGCGTGTTCATCATCAACATCTACAGCAAGATCATCTCCATCTCCCCACTGCAAACTCTTGGCAAACATGATGTATGATGCAATATACTATTCCCTTGATCTATTGTGTCTCCCATCTGTGTTTGAGAAGTGATTTGTTCATGGCACTTGTGAAATAGTTCGTTGATTGGTTGCATACAAGTGTTGTTATCTTTTATGATTGTCTTTATGTACAATATATGAGTGCACGCATATGTTGGGGAATGCATGTAAGGTGATCACCGTAGCGTAATGGATTGAGTAGGACATGTCGGAGTAGAGAGAAACCGGTGTCTGAGACTTGAAGTTACTTTATGGGGGATATATATGGGGGACTCTAGAACTTAAGGCTATGGTGGGACAGTTATGTCTTAATAATTCTTGTGCTGCACATTTATTTGGCCATGAGATCCATCATAAGAGTTGTGTTATTGCTCATTTACTTGGCTACACCTATTTATGGCTCCCACCTAAAAGAAACAACTAAGACTGAAACATGTGCTTCACTAATTGTGACAACCACGCGAATGAAATAACAATTGCTAGAACATTTGCTCCCTTGAGATATTTGCTACTTGAGATATTTGATACTTGCTACTTTGAGAAACTTGCTTGAGAAAGCTACTGAGAGAAACTTGCTCTAAGAAACTTGTGTCTGAAACTTGATTGAGAAACTTGTTACTAGAAAAACCCATTCCACATCACTTGCTTTCATTAGTTAGTTCTTTTCATATTTATTGCTTTGCATAAACGGTCGTATAAGAGGGTTATAGGGCTTTAGAGAATAGATAGTTTACCTTCAGCTCCTCGTGGGTTCGACACTCAATACTTATCGAATTGTGCTACAGTGATTCCTTGCTCTTGGGGATTATCAGGCACGTCCAAGCTTCTTTGGCGATGGTGCAATGCTCGATGTGAGACAAATCATCATCTCCCACGGCATCTCAGATCAAATCAAGAGCGGTGGCATTTAGTTGACAATCAACCACCTCTCTCCTTGTCTTGTTGGATTCATCAACGGCTAGGTATCCTTGCTCAATGATCCTCCAAAGCTCGATAGATGTATTGTTCATATAAGATCTCATGGAAGATTGCCATTTAGTAAACAAAGATGCATTTAGCTTAGGTTGGTTTCCCCTTAGGTGTATAGGAGGATGAGGGATAGGTAGGTCGGGAGAGTATGGAAAAGGAACTCTACCATATTCTCCCAAACCATTAGTTGGTTTAGTTGGGGAGTCAATTTTATCTTTGTCAACCCCCTTCTTCTTTCCATCAACCTCCTCCTCCTCGGGTTTCTTAGGAGGCTCCGAAGAAAGAGGAGTGAGAGGAGATGATATATCCTTCGCCTCCATGAGTTTCAAGATCATCTCTTGCAACTTATCCATTTTAGTTTCCATAGAGCTCTTCATGGCATTGACGTCCTCTATGGAAACCGAAGTGGACTCGATGGGGGGGGGGGGGGGGGTCGAGAATCTCATTTCCATGCTCGTCAATGGCCATACTTCTCTTAGGCGGTTAATCCCGAATAAAGAGCCGAGGCTCTGATACCAATTGAAAGGATCGGTATGGCCACCTAGAGGGGGGTGAATAGGTGCTACTCAATTTTTGGCTCTTTTTCGAATTTAGGCTTGACACAAAGGTAAATTCTCTAGATATGTAACTACGGTGAATTTACCTATATGACAAGTTAACATGAGACTAAGCAAGATACAAGTAAGAGCTAGCGAGTAAGCAGTAACCAAACGGGAAGCACGCGGAGACAAGGATGTATTCCCGAGTTCCTCCTTTTTAGGAGAGTACGTCTCGTTGGAGGGGTGTGAGTTTCAAACTCAAACACCACAAATGGCCTCACCCTATTCTCCGATGAACCTTGCCCAAAAGCTCGGTTCACCTTCCACTATCGGAATCCTTCATGGCGGAATCTGGAGCCCTTAAAACAAACTTGAGGCTAAACCCACAAAAGGACTGGGGGCTCCCACGCACCACAACACCTGCTATACAAAAGTAACAAGCAAGTAAGTACAACAAGATGTCCAGGTTTTCCTAGTGGAAACCCTAGGCTCAAATCCCTAGGTTCTCCGGTCTGACTGACTAAACTCATTTGCAGCCCATTTCTTCCTTTTCTTTCTTCACTTTTTGGTGATGATGCACATATGTTTTATAGATCTAAAACCCTGCATCACTTAACACCAGATTAAAATATCACTAGTGTTGTTAACTAACACACAAAACACAAGGGATAAAGAAATGTCCTTTCACTACTTCTTGGAGGCGTCGCTTCTGTAGAACCTCTTATGCGGTCCAGGTATTGTGTTTGGTGGTGGTTAGAGTGTTGTTGTTGCGAGTGTTTCATCACTGCCACGTGGTCTTTTGTTTTATATTTCTCTCTTTTTTATTTTTATTGACTGTGTGCATTCTGGATGTCTTTCGATATCCTGTTGGTGTAGAGTCTGGGTGTAATTGGTATCTTTGCAATATTAATATATTACCTTTATAAAAAAAGGTATACTCGAGGTTTTTGTTTACTACTATAAAAATCGGTGGCGGTCCGATCACCTTATGAATTACTTCTGAAGTTGTGAGAGATAAATTACTTCTAGTAGTAGACATATGTATAGTATAACGATTGATTTTTTTTAAGATTATTTTCTATTGCTGGATAGCTTTTTATTTTGCATAAAATTAACAACTATGGTGACACAAGAGTTTAAACATACAATCTCAGGCACTTCGAATGAATTGGTATCATAAGGTAGCTAGCAGCCTCAATGGGTTCAATCGCTCAAGACCAAATTTATTAGACAAAGCTTTCTTTTGCATTATGTGTGTGCATTTTGGTACACACGGTCAGGACATGTATATAGATACTACTTCCTGAGAGGCGTTTTGGCTCTCGAACTCATATGTAAACCTGAGGATGGGTTTTGTTTAACCAGCCGTATTGGTTTGGTTTCGCATATGGGCTTTTTTGGTTCAGGTGCTAATGGGCTAACCCCGTGAACAGTTCGGTTTGAGTTTAGTTCCGTGGAAAAATAACTTGGTGTGGTCAGGTATGGGTTCAACCCGTTCCGATTCTACAGGTCAAACCCGTGGTTCTCAAACCCATCGCAGACTCGCTCAGCTTCTCATCTTTTCCCCGCTCCTCCGCCGCCGACGCCGCCTCTGCAGGCTCGCCGTCCCCGCCTCACCCCCTCGTCTCTTCCCCGTTCCTCCGCCGCCGCCGCACCTGGCGGCTTGCCGTCCTCGCTCCTGCCGACTCGCCAAGCTCTCGGCCTGCCGCCCCTCCCGCTCTCAATCTCAGGCCCCTCTCGGTCCTCCTCCTCTCGCCTTCCCCGCGGTCGCCGACGACGCCCCGGCCCCGCAGTTCCATGTTGAGCCCGCCCAAGCCCGCCGCCGTCTCTGCCGACCTCCCCGACGGCGGCCAGTGCTGCTACAACGAGCTCCTGGGCGCGGTCGTGAAGGCAAGGTGGAGCTTGTCCGCTTCTCGCAAGGATGGCGGCGTGCATACCACCGCCGTCGACGGGCGCCACGCCCAGGTGGTCGTCTCCAAAGACCCAGACCTCACCGAGGGCGACATCGCGTCGGGGCCAGGCGCCCTCCTCACCGTGCCCAAGCTCGGCGGCCCATGGACTCGGGAGTTCCAAGATCAAGTTCTAGGAGGTGCCTGAGATGGGGTCAGCTTCCAGGACGTCATCGGCGCCAACCAGGACAAGCTCGAGCTGCTTCAGGAGCTGCGATGAAGGAGGGGAAGAAGATGAACACGGTTTTTTTTTTAGTATGTGGGTTCACGGGGTATCAGAAAGAATCACGGGGGTTCTTCCGTTCCTTTGCTCGGGAAACTAATTTGCACATTTGGTTCTAAACCCAGTTCACCAAATGGGTGCGTAATCATGTTTAGTTTGGTTGGGGGTAGAAAAGAGAATGAGTTTAGTTATGGTTGGTGGGACGTTGATACGGAACAGGTTTGGTTAGGTCCAGCGTGACATACCTAGTCACGTGGGTATGGTTGAGGTTTGGTGCGGTTCCCAAACCATTCTCAGATTTACTCATATGCTCTTACTTAAGCAAAACAAATTGAAAAAAATAGTAAAACGTTTTAGAAAAAATGAAAAATTTGAAGATAAACATATTCAAATGTTATACATAGGTGCAAAGTTTAATGATGAAATGACATTTTTGTTGCTCTGTGCAAAAAAACTAAATCAGTGCTCTAAAAAAACTACATTTTAAATTTCCATTTTGGCCACTGATTTGTTTTTTTTTTTTGCACAGAGCATCAGCAATGTTGTTTCATCATGAAAATTTTCACATATGTAGACAACTTGTATATGTTTGTCTTCAATTTTTTTCAGAATTGTTTGAAATGTTGTACTTTTTTTAATCAAGCATGATCATATGAGTGCGGGTGCCAAAGTGAATTACTGCTACTGTATATATTTAATCTTTTTATTGGTATATATTTAATCTTGGATACAAGACATGACGAACAATTGTGCAATATTATTAAGAAGCCAAGCAGAACAAGTTCAATCAACTCAACTAGCCGCGCATTTGGGGCGGTTTTCCGCCATAGATTTGCAAGGCCAAGCAGCGCTAGTTAGCAAGGTTATGCGCGCCCACGTAAGGATCACTGCTGACCCTTGAAGAGCTCCAGGCAGTGCTCCTGATCCAGGTTCCTGCTCCAGAACTTCTTGTAGTACTCGTCGTAGGTGTAGCTCCGGTAGACAGGCTCCTCCCCGTCGCCGACGAGGTTCGCCGCGGGACCGATCACCGCGCTGTTGCAGGGGCACAGGAAAGACGCCACCGACAAGCGCTCCTGCGCCGCGTTCACCACCGCCCGGTGCCACACGCTCTTGTACGCGCCGTTGCTCAGCGCCTGTACATATTTGCATGCATCAGTCAGCACTTCGATCGCAACTACGTTAAAATTAGTTGCCGATGGAGTCGTTGGGGATATGGTTGATTAATCACCTGTAGCTGGTCGCCGAGGTTGATGACGAGGGCGTTGGGCCGGGGGTCGACGGCGATCCACTGGGCGCCGTCCTTGAGGACCTGGAGGCCGGAGACGTGGGGGTCCATGAGTAGGATGGTGAGCGCGTTGGGGTCCGTGTGCTTGGGCAAGCCGTAGGTGAGGTCCGGCTCGGGGCACCGCGGGTAGTAGTTCACGGCCATGTGCTGCTCCTGCTGGCCCAGCACCTTCTCCACATAGTCCTCCTCCAGGCCCAGCCCGAGCGAGATCGCGCCCAGGAGCCGGAGCCCCAGCAGCCGGACTTCCCGGCAGTAGGTGCTGATGGTCTCCCTGCGTTCAGGACGAGGAAAGGTGGCGTCATGCATGCTCTCATCGTGTGGAAGTCGCGGGTATTGACTCCAGACAGACTTGGAGGAAACGAAGTTGGGCACTGTAATGGATGAGTCGTTGGAACCATATATATTTCCTCCATAGTCTTTCCGCACGTCGAAGCAAATTTAGGTTAGGAAGTCTATTCAGATCAGTACGTGCATTTATGTCCGTTTGGTCAGTGATGACGACGACGAGTGATCTAACGAATGGACACTACTGCTGAAGTTAAAATAGCCTGGTGATGAACATGCCTATTGTCACCCTTCAAAGAAGTCCGTGGTGAACATGGACGTCTAGGGTTGCCTCTCAAAGGCGTCGTGCACGTGCGAGACGATCAACGGTTCCAGAGTGATGAGAAGAACTCTGCTGTGCGGTAAAGAGATTTACAAGGGCATATGGCGCCAAGGGGAAATCTGGACCGTCCGTTTTCGCCATCCGACGGACCAGATTCGTCGTTGACCGCGGACAAAAACGGGATGGTCCACGGCGAATCTGGACCGTCGGATGGCCGAAACGGACGGCCCAGATTTCCCCCTGGCGCCATATGCCCTTGTAAAAAACCGTTTAGCTGATATCGCATTGCAAAAAGATGCATGCAACCAACTAGACAAGCTTGTAGCGGTTGCGGCGTGAAGACAACATTGTGAAGGGACAAAAAGTACAGAAAGCATCCCCTAGGGGCGTGGAGCTTATCAGCCGAGCCACTCCCTTTTGGCAAAACGATAAGGCCCGAACCACTACACATGCTCACTTCGCTTGTATATAGTGCACGCAACACTTATCGGCTGTCTGGTTTACCGCTAGAGAGAATCGCACCCAAAAGTAACCCAAGTACACCCTAGCTAGAGGTACCAACGCGCGTGCTAGCTAGTAACATTACATGCACAATATCTGGTCGTTATGGGCACACTCGTTATATACTAGCTAGACTTGACTAGATTGGCAATGCATGAACACCGGGGACTTGAGGATATGATAGTGCTTATGCCTCACTACGAGAATATGAGAATGTCAGATAAGACTGATTTGGCAACACCGGCCAGTCCAATGTTGATAGATGCTTCTAGAGTTGTTACTATAGAACAGGACGACAGGATACCCACAAGCTTATCTGTAGGATAAGATTTGTTCGTGATTTGGATCTCGTCCTTACTACGTTCGGTGTACACATGGAATTATGGTGGCAGAGATTTACATCTCTAGTATCTAAAATTGATGTTTGGTATCCAGTTCATTCTAGGTTCTTCGAGCTAGCGTCCAACCATTTTACTCTCTTCTTGAGCATGTTGGTATATACAATTATTTTTGGTCGCATTACCAACCACCCTAGCTTCTTTCAGCTCACGTTTTTTCTACACCAGTCTAAAGTAAAAGTTTCCGCCTCACAAATACATCAGACTAAGTGCAAATGCTTGGGATTTTGTAGCACAAATTTTCCGGATCGCTCTCCAATCTTTCAATATAGTACGGAATATTTGGTTCAAGTTCCGCCACTAGTCAAATCTGCTGGCACGTGAAAGCGTGTGAGTTTATTGATGAAGGAATAACTATATATAGTTGGCAGCATTATAACAACTACCACTTATATTAAATTCTTCCGTAGAGTGGGATATACTTCTTCCGTTTTTAATTACCTCGCATTTTGGCTTTAGTCAAATCAAGTTTATAAAGTTTGATCAGATATATTGGAAGCAATATCTACATCTATTGCATAAGATCAATATTAATGTAATCATAAAATATGTTTCCATATTGATGCCTTTAGTATTATAAAATGTTTTCCTATATGATTGGTCAAACTTCACAAAGTTTGATTTTGACTAAACCAAGAACACATGGTAATAAAAACAGCACGAGTGTAGTTGAACTATATTTCTTACTTTATCTAAATAGCTGACCAGATAAATCAAAGATACTCATTTTAGTCTCTTCTTGAACATTTATGTACATACATTCATTTTTGGCTGCACTATTAGTCACTCTAATATCTTTCAATGCATGTTTTTTCCCTGAGAAGATGTCATAGATGATGTTTCTTTCAAGCTTTGCCACCAGTCAAAGATTGCTAATTGGTTGGAACCACAACACCTATCACCAAAATAAGAATCTTCCATAGTGTTTAACATATAATTTTTAAATTATCTATTTTACTTTTTTAATTAGCCGACGTTCAAAAACAGGTCCGAACGAAAGGGGTTCATGTAGACAGAATGAAGACAATGCGACTCAGTGAACTGGAGCTGCTTCTAAATCACCTATATTATCTTTTGTCAAGTGCGCTCCCTAGATTTTATATTTATCTCTAAACTAGCCTCGATGCACCATGTCATAGAAAATCCAAAAAAAAGTAATGATGAATTAAAACATATGAAAGTGAATTTCTCTTAAATAAAACCACAAAAATAACAAACATAGCGAGAAATCTTTGCACACCTCACTATCGAGAATAGAAGACACACTAGTTGGCTGGTAATAAAGATTGAGGACACCTCCTCCTCGTCAACCCGTAGTATGCACATATAATTACTATAAATTTGATAGCCTATCATTGCACATATAATTACTAGTTGGCTGGGACTTAAACATTGCCACTCTATGAATCACTCATACTATGTGGTCTCTATATCCGCATGTTAGTAAGACACTGAATGACAGAAAATTTATGTTGGCTTATAGAGAGTGGCGAATCTAACTGACTTTCTGCTCCTCATGCGATTGAGAAATAAAAAATTTCTAAGTCGACACTAAGAACCATATGATTTAATCAATGATATTAAGTGCAAATGGTTGAGAAGGTCTTCTTTGAACATCTATGAAAGATGTTGACTAAGAAATAACTATTTCTAAATCGATTGAGAAATAATCACTTCCCGATTTTTAGTTATGTATTACTATGTCCTCACCTCACCAACCTTACTCATGTTCATCCTACGTTTGGTTTAGTAAGATTAATACATGAATGTATTTTGGGACATCCCATAATGTTGATAGTCATCTTTGCAACAATCGAGATTACGCAAAATGTAAGCTTTTCGGATCTAAAACCTTGAGGTAATATCTCAAAAGCATAAGCTTTTGTTTCTTATCCTACATCCTATATTGCATGACTCTATTTGATTACTTTTAAATCCCCTCTTGATTATTAATTGAATAATGGATCGATATGCCATTTTTTTCACCCATATCACATACATAGAAAAATTGTACGAGTAGTACTCTGCCATGTGGCATCGTGTAAAAGTATATGCATTAAGGCTTTGTACAATATGTAACTCTTGTACATATACCACTCCATCACCAGTAGAACCTTCATATAATTGTACAATTTTGCTTCTGATCAGTCGATTGATTTTTTTACGATTAGTCAACTAATCTTGTTTTTTTGCAAAACCAGTCAGTTTTCTTCTTTGAAGTTGATGTTCTTCCACAAAATTTATCCACGACCTTTTGGTTTGTAGTTGCGCTTTTAATGTGCTCCAATTGCATATTAAGAAAATATGTAACCAATATGTAATTGTTATGTGCAGTATCGGTTCTTTTACTTATATATTTTGTGTCTTCAAGCTTTATTTGGAATGTTGCACTTTAAATCTTGACAAGTCGCACATTTCAAAATTTGTGAACATGTGTACCTATAATGTGCAACTATTTTTTGTACTACTAATTATATGTCCCCTTTTTTTTGGCAGGTTGCACTTTTGAGTATACACTAGTTGGGCGACATATGTATTTATATGTGCAAACTATTATTTAATAATTTTTGTAGTGTATGAAACTTTATTTGATTGGCTGCACTTCTAATATACACTGGTTGCACATTTTCAAAATATGGAACTTGTTCTTTTGTAATGTCCATGCGCTTTTATGTGTTGATGAATATGTTTTGTTAAATAAATGAGTTTGATGTTTTACTTTTTTGACTAATTTTGTGCGTTTTCAATCGTCTGATGAGCTTGAAAATCCAGTCAACAGCTGTGCAGCAGGACCCTTAATTATACTAGATATACATGTACTCAGGCAGAATACATGCGGAAGCTATACTTAACCTGCCCAAAGGTTGCTTCCAAAATCAGTCATGTGCAATCAGGCTCCATATGTTATTAATTATATACTCCTCCAACGAGGCAACGACTATGAACAGGAGTTAGCTAGTGCTTACTTGAACGTCTCAGGATTCGATGGCCAGTCGGGCACGAACTCCTCCAAGGGGTGGCAATGGAGACGCAGATAGTCCCGCCAGTTGTGCACCGTCTCCTTGCGGATGTTGAAGCTGGTGGAAAGCCTTATCTTCTTGGATGGCTCGTCTGAGTAGAGCTTCGCCTTCTCCTCCGGCGGGAGCCGGAAGAACTCCAGCCCCACGGACATCACCTTCTCGAGCAACTCCTCTGATATCCCATGGTTTATGACCTAATTAAGAGAAATTGTCGCATGTCTAGCCCATTAGTTATGCATGTACAGCAATAAGAGAAAGGGCGCAAAACTTAAAGCTAGCTAGCTCCAAACTGCCAAAATTCGGCGACATCTTGGAGACGTGAGCTAACCACTAAACCTGTATAGTGCTAAACTGCTAATTAAGACAAAACGGTAGTGCGCGCGCGTGAGAGAGAGGGAGACCTGGAAGAAGCCGTATGTGCGACAAGCCTGATCGATCTCAGCGATGACACGATGCTTGTCCGGCGAGGCGAGGTCGATGAGGGGGATGTTGGTGTCGGTAACCACATCGGCGAGCCGCGGCCGGTCGTGCTCGGGGCGGGCGTATCCCTCCGGGAGGCTGCTCCGGTAGGCGACGGTGGACAGAAGCTGGTTCGCCATACCGAAGCTCCGCCGAGGCACACTCTCTCGCGTAGGCGGAGAGGAAGTGGAGGAGCGTGGGGGATCAGGGCGAGACAGTACTTGAAGACTGAGCGCCGGCAACGGCACGCGTCTACCCGTTGACGTGCGCGGTGACCGGAACGCTATAGTGCGCTTTGCCCGCGCGTCACGTTGATATGTAGCCTGGCCCACTGGCTGGCCCATGTCCGAATAGGCCCATCCAACTAATCAAGCCGCAGATAAAAACGGAGGTGGCCGGCAACAATATGAGGTCACGCACTCACGCTAGAACTGTTTCTTTGTATTCAAACTTTTAAAAAAGGAGACCAACACGTTGTAGACGGTGACGGGACTTGTTGCATGTCAGCAACTCAAAGATCTTTGCCAGGAGTAAATCTTCCAAGTGTCATGGATATCCCATACGACTACCACATCAACGATAAACAACTCAAAACTTTTGGTTGTCTACGTATGTGATGAACTCTATCAAAAGGGCATGCTCATCATCTAAGCTGGGACTTCTTCTTAACAATATCTAGCGGCCGGTTTTGCATGTCGACTGGACTGCTACTATTAAACCTTTTGCATTAGAGTGATGCAAGCCTACTTAGGGTTTGTTCTTTCTAATTAATCGTGCGCGGCATGAATCGGTAGTACGATTGTTTTTTCCTTTTTGAATCCTCGGTAGTACGATTGTTGTCGAAGTACACTAGTACAGCGATCACCGTAAGCTTTACACGTGTGACTAGTTGCAGGGTGCTAAGCGCGTCAGCCTATGCATGATCGCATAAGCGCGTCTAGCGGCGTGGGCGCTGGCGTCGTGGAGGCCAAATGACGCACGTACATCCCCTCTTGCTTCACCACTTGTGGCATAAAATCCTTGCGGTCGTGATCAACATCTGTCCGTACTAGCAAGACCTGAGACCAGATCAAAGTCACCAAACTACGCAATCGTCGGGATGATTGGCTCCTAAATTGGCATATGTCCATACTCCATAGTAGTCAATTAGTCATGAGCATGGAGCAGGAACACATCTTGACCAGGCCAATCCAGACAGAGAAGTTCAGTACTCTTTCCAATGGTTAGGCGCCCTGCAACTCAAATTGCACATCGTCTCCCTTGCAGCACGTTCCGGAACAGAACAGGACGAAGACGAAACCAGTGAAGCAGGGCTGCTAGGCGGTTTGAGGACGGAACAAAATTTGATTTCTAGCGACCATGGAAGGATAGTGGATAGACTCGTCCATGCATTCATCCGTAGCGCGCCCCGTGACACACGTTGGTCTCTGTCCGTTATCATGGAGGGTGACATCTGTAGTTGTCCCGATGAAGTACAGACTGCGTCCCCAGCCACAAGGGCTGCCACACATAGCACCGTGTAGTTTGGGCATTTCGATCGCAGTTTTTTTTTCTTCCCCATCATGCATCTATTGCATGGTTTTGGTCCCGGTGGAACTAACATATGGCTAGGGCCTCAAATATTGCATTACACAAGAGGGCATCGGCAAACTGGCAAAGGTGCCGGAATCCACATAGAGAAAACAAATCCCGGACGCAATGACTCCCAAAGGTCCAGGAATTTCAGGAAGAGGAAGCACGAGCTGAATGGGTGTTCCATAAGGGGATTATAAAATTTTGCACGACAGAGACGCCTCACAGGTCATTGAACATGTTCAGTGCAATCCTAAAGAGCATTCAAAAACTGAACCTAGAGGATAACAACAACAACTCTTTTGGTTTTAAATTATCCCAGCTCCCCTCTCTACTTGCAGAACTTCATGAAGATGTTGAATAAAGAAGAACAAGTCATGATAGGAATATCATGAATAAAGAGGCATCGAGTTAGAACATTACCATATATGGTGATGCAAATGCAATAGAAGTGTGCACGACCATCGGGAGACTTTGTTCTAAGTACTGTATAAGTTTCCGCTTTCCTGTTTCCACCGACACCATGAAGTAGTATTCGAAAGTTAGTTTTTCCGTGTTTTGTTGTGTAACAGTTATCAATCCTTAGCAGGGCCAATACAATAAAAATAATTGGACCCTATGCAAATCAAAATGAATTATACTGAACTTTTATACTTCTCTTGCTTTTATAGGTAGCATGCTATATTATTATAAGTATAATTTTATGTTTTTATAGTTTAACCACATAAATATCGATTATTAAATATTAGTTGGTGTGTTTTTCTGTTTATAACGAATTCAATGAATGATAATAAAATGTATTTTGTATTAAAGTTTGTTTTATAACTATGTTTTGTACAATGCATAAGTATTTATGGTAATGATCCGTAAAGAGTACGACGATCTAACTTAATAGAAGTTTCTAGTGTATGATAAAGTAAATATCTTTATAGAAGCTTGTAAAGTATTAACAAGACAAATTGCACTACTTTTTCACGGTCACAGTTGTCTAGCAAGTCAAAATTTAACAAAGTGCATGCTTTGTACTTGAAACTGAAATAACATTGCTTAGACTAAATAAACATGAAAAACATTAGTGTGGATTATTGTATATTTGTGTATGTAATTATATTATTTGTTATGCTCTTATGCAATGTGCTTGCCCGATAAAAAAATGTTGTCGCCGGTCACACTGGGTTGTCATTACATCCTAAGAGACCGTGGTGTGTATTTGATTTAGAAAATTAACCATTTTATATAATAAACATAAGTAGCTCACAATTTTCACCATTTTTTATTCATGATTTTTTACCACTACTGATACGAAATTGTATGTATAAAGTTTGTAATTGTGTAAATGGCACGATTGCATATAGTCTTGTCAAAATAATTTTCTTATGTATTTATACTATTTTTAGATGTATTATAAATGCAGATCATGGTCAAAATTGTACATTTTTTACAATAAAAATGCATTCATGGTTTAAAGTTTGTATAGAGGAGTAATGAATAATAAAGTAGTGATTAATATGTACTTTATCATTTTTCCTTCTCTTATCGGGGCCCTAGGTGTGCGATCGCCCTTTTAACCCGGCATGTGTGCATGCCCGGATGATTAGGTTCATGTTTCACATCTTTAAATCATCAGCTTCATATTTCAAAATTAGTTGACATATTATTTTTCCGTCGACAACAACTTTGTGTACATGTGAATCTATGTGGACAGGTGGAAACCTGGGTAGATTAGCAGCACAAAAATGATAGGAGTACGGCATTTTGTATCTGACTTGCATATAGCGGTTTATGTGGGCTGTGATATAGGCTAGATATGGAAAGTCCAGCGGATCGGTTTCGTGACCGGGCAAGTAGGGCGCTCCTAGTTGACGACCAACGTGGCGCACATTGAGTACTGTTTTGGTTTTTTCTTTTCCTTTTAATTTCCATTTTCCTTTTTTGTGTTTTCTTTTCTGTACATTTACTCTAATAAAAAAAATTACCTCGTTTGAATATTTTTATTCAAACAATTTTCAAAAATAACATTGATCTTATTTGAATGGATATTAAAATAGGAACATTCATCTTATTTGAACGATTTTCAGTAAGAAAGTTTATCACATTTGTAAGATTTTTAAACTAAAAACATTTATCTTATTTGAACGATGTTTTAATATGGACATGTATGTTAGCTGAATGATATTTTAGTTAAAAAATATTTTATTTGAATGATTTTAAATAAAGAACATTTATCTTAATTAAAATATTTTTTAATAACATCGTTTATCTTCTTTGAACGGAAAACTATTAATTTCCACAACAATAAAATAGAAAATAAAAAGAAAATTTATGTAGAAGAAAAAACAAGGAAAAAACTAAGAATAAAAAGTTTACCGTAATAAACAAATATTTACCTCATTTGAACAGATTTTTAGAAAATAAGAACATTTAAATATTTAATATTTTTCTATAAGAACATCTATCTTAATTAAACATATTTTTAAATAGGAAATTTTATCTTAATTTTTTAATGAGAACCGTAGGGGCCTCCACTACGGTAATTGCCCTCAAAAAAGTATTTTGAATAAGAAAATTTATCTCATTTTAACGAATTTTACAATCTTGTTTTTCATCTTATTTAGACGATGTTTCAATATGAACATTTATGCTAGCTGGGTGATTTTTTAGTTAGAAAAATATCTCATTTGAATAGATTTTTCCACGATCTTAATTAAATTTTTATAAGAGCATTTATCTTATTTGAACAGATTTTTCCACGACCAAAGAAAAAATAAAGTAGAAGAAAAAAGATGGAAACACAAAACAAAAATAAAGTTAATAAAAATAGAAAAAACCATAAGGCACACAAAGAAACAGAACAAAAATCTCTCAAAAAAGAAAAAACGGAAAATAAAAAGAAACTCAAACAGAATAAAAAGCAGAATAGAGAGAAAAATCCAGAATAGAACTACTGGGCCAGCCCACCCCGCCCGAAAGGTGTGCGCGGAGCGCATACCCCTCCGCGGTACGCGGCAAGGGAGCTCCTATATGTCGCATGTTAGCGGTGGTTTCGCGTCACGCCGCCTAAATGGTTCATCCGCCCCGCCTACATGGGATGACCCAATTGTTTCGCGCGCGCATACGTTTCGTTAGGTGGGCTTACATGGTTCCTTTGCATGGCTGCTTGGACTGTTCCGAATGTTTTTTGCTGCTTTTTGGGCCCTATTTTATAAAACGGGAATTGTTTTTAATCTGAATATTTTCTAAATATGAACCATTTTTTAAAATATGAACATTTTCAAAAAAGATAAAGAAAACGAAAATGGTTCCAAATTTGAAAATGATTATAATTTTTTGAAAATGGTTCCTAAATTTAAAATGTTTCCAAATTTGAAAATGATTCCAATTTTGAAAATGGTTCCAAATTTCAAAATGGTTCCAAATTTGAAAATGGTTTCAATATTGAAAATGGTTCCAAATTTTTTAAATTGTTTTCAAATTTGAAAATGATTCCAAATTTTTGAAAAATGGTTCCAAATTAGAAAATGGTTCCAGTTTTGAAAATGATTAAATTTTTTTAAATGGTTCCAATTATGAAAATGTTTCAATTGTGAAAATTGTTCATTTTAAAAATGCTTCAGATTTAAAAAAAATTAATTTTTGAAAATGTTCTTTATAATGGTAAGAAAAAAGAAATAGAAAAATTAAAAGAACGAAAATAATAAAAAAGAAAACGAAAACAAAACAGAAAAGAAAAAGAAAGAAAACGAAATCAGAAACAGAAAAGAAAACAAAAAAAGAAAGCAAAAAGAAAAAAGAAAATGAAAAAAGAAGAAAGAGAACCAATCTAATGGGCCGGCCCATCTGTGCTTCGCGAAGTAGCTCCTTCAGGGGGCGCGCGCGTTAAGCGACACTAACGGGCGATATGTAGGTTTCGCTCACGGCAACTAGGTTTTGCCGGACAAGTATCACACAAATCCGTAGTAGTTGTAGCGGCGTTGTTATCGGGCTGCCATGGAATGCCCATGTAACAAGTGTTGCACTTTGCGAAGCGGCCCAACCCCAAGCAGTCCCACTTGCACATGTTCGTAGCCCTGAGTGAGTACTTAGATGTGTTTGGGACAGCTCTACACCTAACTCGACTCCACCTCTGAACTCCACTCCACCAACGGGCTCTAGAGCAGCCAAAAAAGTGTTTGGCTCACAAAGCACCTCCAGATTCGGATTTGTGGGAAATTGTTATAAAATGTCTAGACTAATTTCGTATTTTGTATTCTCATTTATTTTATTTTGTACTAGAGCATCGAGGAGTCTTACGTGACCTGTGAGTACCGCCAGTGGCGTACATTGTTTTCTTTGCAGAAGGAACATCGAAGCTACCTTCAGCAGCGATCTCCGGTGGGCCAGTACAAGCGTTGTGGCGGGTGGCTGCGACCTCTTGCTACAGGCGGATGTCCTCGCGGTCATCCATGGCGGCCAGTCCGTGGTGCAGCCGACGGCGGCGACTCCATGGTGCAGTGCCGACGGACGACGGGGAGTTCGTGATGCATGCAGACGGGAGGCGACATAGGAGATCCTGGTACTGTACGTACTATGGAACTGAACGGCGGCGGCTGCGGCGGCGGTGGTGTAGAGAGTAGTGACTGGACCTGAAACATCCTCGCGAGAACGCGTACCTGCCGAACAAAGCATGGGCGGTCTTAAAAGTTAGCTTGACTTTCATTATTAAAATATCGTGTCGCCAACTAATTGTCAAATTGACAGCCGCCCAACTCGCAACCCCCTTGATGCATCGTAGCACCAAACGTACTTGCAAATGGCCACTTATATACGTGCCTGTGGCAAAGTTAGTACGTACGAGCAGCTCAACCTTTGCTGATTTACCACCATGGCTCATCCCCACAGTGATCGCGGCTATGGCCTTATGCTGCGACGAAATCTCCTGGCCCTCCACCACCTCCTTGACTTCGTCCGCTTCGTCGCGGCGGTCGTCCTGGACCGACTCGGCGTCGTCTCGTTCGAAGGCGAGATGCTGCGGGGCAGCCTTGGGTTGAGCTCGTCGACACTGCCGCGATGGAGCGCCTCATGGAGGCGGCGTTCTGGGAGCCCAGCTCGTCGCTCATGAAGAAGCGGTCTGCGTCGGGGCCGCAGTACAGGCTACTGCGGATTGCACCGGCGGCAGACAGCAAAGAAGACGGTGACGATGGGAGCGCCGAGGCGATCTGCGCGATTTGCTTGGCCGGGCTGGACGTGGGAGGGCACCGTGTCGCGGAGCTGTGCAACTGCTCGCACGCGTTCCACGCCGCGTGCATCGATAATTGGATCGCCGGCGTGGAGGCCGGTACCTGCCCGTTGTGCCGCGCGCCGGCGTTACCAACGGCGCGGAGTTGCTGGTTGGCCTGAAGCAGTGCCACGCACTTCTTGATCGCTGAAGAGATTAGCAGGGAGCAACATCTCCATCATTTCACTGAATGCAGGGCGACATGCCGATGCGTATACAGTAGTAGTATTGTAAAATATACACGGGCATGAGAAGTAGCACTTCACCTGCACAGTCACCTGTCGCTCTTCTTGAGTATCGTCTGCTGCGTCCTAAACTGTGCCTCCTCAGTAAGAGCATCTCTAGCAGGGGAACCCGCAAAACAGTTTTGCAGTTCACGCAACTCGCGGTTTTTTGCTCAGAACGCCGCGCGGCGGAGCAGAACCCGCAAAGCAGAACCGCAAAACAGATATTTTCTGTTTTGCGGTTCTGCTTTGCGGGTTCTGCTCCGCCGCGCGGCGTTCTGAAACTGCATATGCAAAACAGCAAGATAAGCAGAATATCATAAAAATGGAATGATAAATAAATTAGACCTAAATTATAAAGATTCATATTACAATAGTAGGATATTATGAATCCTCACAAATAGTTTATTACAATAAAAGTTTGAATCACACTAATTAAACAATAATTCAATACAAGATGTTGTAGAATAACAATATTGTTTGAATCAAACATGGCTCAAATGAACTAAAAAATAGCTATTGCCCATGCAGCTGCCAGATGTGTTCAACCAGGTCTAGCTGTAGTTGGTTGTGTTCGTCCTTGTCCTCTATCTCACGGTAAGTCTGCAGAAAAGCTTGGACGCGGTCTGGCACTACAAAAAATGGGATATTTGTTGACGAAAACCCTGGTGACGAAAATGCATACCGTCATGGATGTGTCCTTATAGGTGACGAATTCATCTTTCGTCATGCATTTACGGTAATGCTTGACGGTATGATTTTTCGTCAACAAAAAATCGTCACCCATTACCCAACCGGGAAGGGCTTCCATCGTGTCTGTTAATAGGTGACGAAATCAAAGATCGTGGTGTATGTAAACCGTGATTTGAATATAAAACGGACCCACATAGAAGGTAAATAATACTAAGTTACTTTATTAAATGTTATTAGTTTTATATATCATGCGTGACCCACTTGTCAGGAACATATTTAATTAAGTAAAAATTGTGGTTTGGAAGAATCGAACCCAGGGCTTTGGCGTGACCGACGCGGAGTGTTACCGCTGAGGTAGATATGGAATTTTGATCTGGATCCGTAACTAGTCTATTTGATATATACATTAGGGCAACATATTTATTTCAATGGTGTGATCTAGATGTTACGACATAATAATTTCCTTATTAATATTTATTTCGGCCGCGGGTGCCTCGTTTAAGTCGCGCCGCTAGCAGACACGGCCTATCTAGGTGATCTTGCTAACAGTCGAATCGAGTAGGGTTCTCGTCGAGGTGAGAAGATATCCGTGAAGGCTCCATTGTGGGGGCGGCGAGCCGCATCATCGGTGAGTTCTCCTGATTGTTCGTTAGGTCTAGATTTTTTAATCAGTTGTCAAGATCTGTTCTGAAGAACTTTGGCATGTTCTTAACTGAATTGTAGGCAATGGATCGAAGTTGGATAACTGATGGCACCAAGAAGTTGACAACAAAGTACATGGCAGGTGTTAGGGATTTCATCAAGTTTGCGCGAGAACACTTGGACAATACAGATGAACCAATCTTGTGCCCTTGCCGGGACTGCCTAAATCTGATACGTCAGGATATAAAAACAGTCGAGGATCACTGCAATTGTTCAGGTATGTCCATGACGTATACAAGATGGACTAGACATGGGGAAGGTTTTAGTGATGACGAAGGGCGGGATAGAAACGATGATGGTGCGTATGATAGTGACAATGATGAAGAGGAAGACAATGTGATTGTTATGTTGATGATTCGTCTAGTATGATCGATGAACTGCAGAAGTCTGGAAATAAAGGTCCTAACCTGCCAAATTTGTATGCTAATCTAATTGAGGCAGCCAAAAAAGAACTTCATGAGGGATGCACCACTTTCACTAGGTTGTCGTTCATTATTAAGCTCCTTCATGTCAAATCATACAGCCGGATAACAAACAGAGGATTTGATCTGTTACTTCTGGTTTTACGTACAGCTTTGCCACATGTGGACTTTCCCAAATCCTATGCTGATGCTAAGAGTGTTCTTTCTGATGTTGGGCTTGGTTATGAGACAATTCATGTATGCAAGTTTGATTGTTCTTTATTTTGGGGAGATCACAAGGACGATACGCACTGCCATGTTTGTGGATTATCAAGATATAGAGACCCTACTGGAAAAAAGAAAATCCCTCACAAGGTGTTAAGGTACTTTCCTATAATTAAAAGGTTGCAGAGACTATTTGTTAAAAAGGAAATGTCGACACATACTAGATGGCACAAAGAGAAGAGGGTTGTTGAGGCCAATGTACTGAGGCACCCTGCTGATGGTGAGGCATGGAAGCACTTTGATGACAGGTTTGATTGGTTTGCTAAAGATCCTCGTAACATAAGACTAGGTTTTGCCACAGACGGCTTCAGTCCCTTTGGAAGTATGACTAATCCTTACAGTATGTGGCCTGTTTTTGTCATTCCTTACAACTTCCCACCATGGATGTGCATGGATCAATCCAATTACATGATGGCATTGCTAATCCCCGGAAAGTATTCCCCAGGGAAAGATTTTCATGTATTTATGCAGCCACTGATTAAAGATATGATGGAGCTATGGAGTGGTGTGCAGACATTTGATGCATGCACAGAGGATAATTTCACATTGCATGCTGCGTTTCTTTGGTCTATTCATGATTATCCTGGATATGCCACTATGTCAGGCCGAAGCACAAGAGGATTTCATGCGTGTGTGCATTGCGATGAGAATCCTTGCTATGAATCTTTGAAAAACAAAATTGGATATATTGGGCATCGGCGATTTCTTCATGAAGATCACCCATACAGGAGAAGCAGACTTTTCAATGGTAAAACTGAGATTAGAGATCCACCAAGGAGGTACACACCCAAAGAAGTAGCTGAGAAGGTAGAAAGGGTTAAGGATTTTGAACATGGGAAAAATCCAATAAGTAGAAAGCGGAAGCGTGCAACTGTACCCGGTGAACCAACATGGCACCTGAAAGTCAGCTTACATCATCTACCGTACTGGCCAGAACTTAAGTTAGCTCACAACTTAGATGTGATGCATATTGAGAAGAACATATGTGACAATATTGTTGGTACACTACTTGAACTTGAGGGCAGGAATAAGGACACTGTTAGTGCTAGAATTGATTTGAAGAAATTAAAATCAGGGAGAAGTATTGGTTGAAGAAAATTGTGAAGGATGGTAATGATGCACCAGTAACTTATGCGAAGCCCCCTGCACCGTGGACGCTTTCGAAGGAACAGAAGAGACATTTGTGTAGGTATTTGGCAAACACTAGGTTCCCAGATGGTTATTGCGCAAACTGGGGAAGATGTGTGGATATTGATGGTTGTAAGGTTACCGGTATGAAGACGCATGATTGCCACATACTTCTGCAGCGAGTGTTGCCGGCTGGGCTCAAGGGAATTGCATCTAAGGTAATGTATGAGGCTATTGCAGAGCTAGGAAGATTTTTTAGGGAGCTGTGTGCCAAAACCCTGAAAGTTGATGTGCTGAATCGATTGAAGGTTGAAATTGTTGTGATCCTATGCAAACTTGAGAAGCTCTTCCCCCAGCTTTTTTTGATGTAATGGTGCACTTAGCTATTCATCTTCCTGACGAGGCTCTTTTGAGGGGGCCTGTTCATTATGGTTGGATGTATCCAGTTGAGAGAAGATTAGGTTATCTAAAGTCTACGGTCCGTAACAAAGCAAGGCCCGAAGGTTCTATCGCAGAGGGCTACATTGTTGATGAGTGTTTGATTTTTTGCTCTAGATTTTTCAAGGATGACACAGAAACAAGATTTAACAAAGATGATAGGAACCAAGACATACGGAGAAAACCTGATCGTGATGAGATGGAAGTATTTTCAGTTGGAGCTAAAGGTCTTGGGAAATCCATTTTGAAACATTTTGACAAGGAATTTGACAAAATGGTTTGGTATGTGCTGAACAACTGTGACGATGTACAATGTTATATCAAGTAAGTAGTTAGCTTCACTTTACTAACTACTTCTCAATGTTGCAGACATAATTGTCTTGTATTTCATATGTGTTTTTTGTTTGTTTCAGTGAATTCCGACAAGAATTGAGAGGTAGGGGTGTGCGTGACATCGAGGAGACGGTTCAGAGAGAGTTTGCAGGTTGGTTTGCAAACCATGTGAGACAGTTGGACAATGCATCAGACGATTTGAAGTCTCTGGCTGCTGGGCCAGACCGGCGTGTAGTAGTATACGCTGGTTGCAACGTAAAGGGTGCGAGGTTTCGCACGCTTACTCGGGATAAAGACCTGAAGACTCAAAATTCGGGCGTAGCGACTAAGGGATCTTTTGGTGATGGAGATGAGAGCGAGTTCTATGGTGTTCTGCAAGAAGTTCTTGAACTGCAGTACGGGACTAACAAGCACGGCGACAGGTCTGTGTACTTGTTTCGTTGCGACTGGTTCGACCTTGCGGGCAGGGGTTGCAAGATAAAAGATGATGGTTATTTTAAAAGCGTTAACACTTCTGTCCTATGGTTCAAGAATTCACCATTCATATTGGCCAGTCAAGCTGAAACATGCTTCTATTTGGAGGATACAAAGTTTGGTCATCCGTGGAAAGTGGTGCAGAAGTTCAGCCATAGACACGTGTACGATGTTCCAGAATTAGAAGTTGCTAACGATGATGCATTTGTACGGAATGAAGACGCATACCAGGAGGATGAAGGTTCAGTGGACCATACATTTCATGATGTTGTGGACCTAGACGAGGAAGCAGAGGTGGAAGAAGAGGAGGATGATCATCGTGTTGATGAAGTTGTACATATTGATGATGCTCGTACAATTCGTGAACTAGAGAATGAGGAAGACAGTCCCAATGTTGACATGGATATGAGCGAAGATGAACAAGTTTTCATATTGGAAGAGAACATAAATGATGACGAGGGAAAAACTTCAGATATAGATAGTGATGTAGATTGATAGAAACGTGTAATGCATACAACTATATGTTTTGTTCCAAACATTTGAAATGTTCTTATTTAGATGTTTACGATCTCAAACTTGGCATTGAATTATCCAGAAGGGTTTAAGAGCAAATTAATATAAGCTAAAATATGGACAGATATAAGAAAAGCCAACATGTAGGTAACATAACTTCGACAATGGTTTTAATTAATCGACACTTGACAGGATTACAACCAGCAGCACGATATGACTAAATATTGTTTTAACACAAGCAAAATCGACAATCGCATAAAGAGTCTTAACACTGAATTTAAACCTAAAGGGGCTGCATAGTTGGACACACGGGCACCATGAATCACTGACTAGCTACTCCAGATCAATTTCAGGCAGATGGGTAGCAAACAAGTAAACCCCTGCATTTCCCAGGTAAAGCAAGAACAGCATCTTGTCACCCATCTGAAGGTGCTTTTCCTTGTCCATGAACTCCTTCCAGCCACTGACGCAGAGACGACCATCGTCAGAAGAAATTGCGTAGGACGCACGCACCAAAGTACTGGGATGGCACACAATATTGATTGCACCATATTGTTCCATATCTTTAGGAACCAAACGGCTAGGGATTTTCTGTTCCAACAGTAGAGACATAGTTTAGTTAACGCATGTACGCAATGTAGCTCGCAAAGTTAATGAAATGATATGATCTACTGCTTACCACGTGTTTGTTGTAATTTTCACTGTTTGTCCAATTCAGAGTATGCAGCATTGGGACAACTAGTGCTCCTTGATCATAATCTCCAGCATTGTGGTACTCAACAAGGTAGTCCAAGTTGTCCACCTGAAGAATGACGGTATGCATCATCCTCCAATTTATCATTGTTCCATCAGTAGCACTGAGTGAGTCAACAATGTCACGCTTCGTACGGGACAACTGGTAGTAAGCTGCATAATTAAAATAACTGACATAAGATGGAATAATTAATACAATCAATCATTCTGTCTAAAGGTGGAAAATTACCTGGATGGATTAGTGGTTCAGTTCCAGTTATTACAAGAGTATCCTGACCAGATGAGTTAATTTTGAAAATTAACTCCATGCCAACCTTAAAATTGTACACTCTACCAAATTCGTTCCAAAATCTTCCGTTGATATAGGTTCTGCCAGCTCTGTTGGTAACATTAACAACAAATGCATGGCCATCTTTGGTTCTAAGTGCAGCTTCAAAAGTTGTCCTGTGGGAGGTCTGGACACCATACTTCTGAAGGAAATACGGTCTAAAGTAGCAAGGGATGACCTAAATTCAGTAGAGTTAATACAAAAGTAAGTTAACTATTCTGAAAATTCAATAAGACAGAAATATTGATCATATAACAGTAATTGTTTGTACTTTTTCCTACAAATAGTAGATGATTTAGTTGTTCTGCACTAGAAACATGTGAATGTTACACATCGTATCATATTAGGACCTTCAAGAATCAGAAATTGCATGTAGCTACACTAAAACTCATATGAACGTAAAAATTATTACAACTATCCTAAAACTCAACCATAAATATATATGGTGAACAACAATTATTACACACATCTGAATAATAGTACTAAACTAGCAATAACTACTAGGATCACGTGTTAAACTTTGATGTGGCGGTGAATTAATAAAACATCTGAATGAATTATAAACTTATAATTGCATGTACCGTCTTCTCCTCAAAACCCTCTTGTAGTGTTTGCACGAAAAAACCTAACGTGATTCCCCCTCCGCCGCACATCCCCTTCTTGTCAAAGCAAACTGGACACTGAAAAAATATGAAGAAAGATTACAAATCGGAAACAACGATCGCGAAACGTAGATGTTATTTACGTACTCCATTGGTAGGCGCCATCCTTGGTCTCGACGCGGAGCGAGAGTCTTACAAATTTCGCCGGCGAGAGATGTGGCGAGACGTGGCGGCGAGAGACGTGGCGAGCTGTGGCGGCGAGAGACGTGGCGAGATCTGGCGGCGGCTAAAGGAGGTCGTGCTATGATGGCCAGTTATTTCGTGGAGTAAATTGCGGTAGGTCAAGCGGAGAGGCAGAGGGCGGTGCTGGGTTTTGACGTGACAACACGATCGAACGCGCAGGCCCCACTGGTCAGTTGGACTGCACGTCACACGTCAAGACCCGCGACGGCCCAGTGGTTAACACGGAGTAATGGGGATGAATATTGTTTATCCCCAACCCCCTCCCCTATCGTCTCAATATTCCGCACCGCCCCCTGGTTTCCCCACTTCTCGTCGTCTCCGCTCCCTCCCTCTCTTCGTCTCCCCCCGCCGCGTCGCCATGGACATGGATGAGCAGGAGGACCACTACTTCTCCAGGACGCGCCCAGTCCGCATCCACGACGGCCAGGACCTCGAGGTGGTCTACACCAACGACCCCTGGAAAGTGCGCCGCGTCCTCGACATGTACACGGAGTGGCTCAAGGAGGAAGACCACAAGTTCGTGGGCCTCGACTTCGAGTACACCAACCATGACGCCGAGGACGAGAAGAAGATCGCCGTGGTTCAACTCTCGATGCGTCGACATGTGCTGGTGTTCCACTACGCAGCGTAAGGATTAATCCCCTTTTTGAATCTTTCGATTACGGGTTTTTTTTGTTGCCGCCGTTGTGTCTCTCTTCGACTCTCGTTAGTAATAGGTTGTTGCATACGTACTGTGCTAGATCCAAAATCACTAGATTCCCGATCTAAATATGCTAGACATTGTTCCTGATTTATTAATTTGTTTCATCTTCGTCTCCTGTGTAGGTTCTTGCATATTTGTAACTCAAATAAATGCATTGCAACGAGATTTATTTGGTTCGTAGATTGGTAGTAGTAAGTATGCTTGATCGACACCCAGTTCTGGATCTGATCTTTCCAAATATGTAGTTTATCATTGCAGGACATAGCAAAGCTACTTAGTTTACTTGATTCCTCATTTACTTGACTAGTTCATAAGCTCGATCTGTGACTCCTTTTTAGTTTACTTGATCCCTAATTTGTACATTACTTTGTTTACTGCAGTGCTGACTGGTGGGAATCTCCGGCTATCGCCGATTTCTTTCGAGAAGGAATTACGTTTGCGAGTGTTGACATCCGTGGTGACAAGGGAGTTCTGTGGAGGACATGGCACATGAGGATTCCTCCTGAGTACTACGTCGATCTCCAGGTCGAGTACTTCAAGTACACTGGTCATGAGAAGGCTGGCATGAGTACCATGGCAAAAAGACTCATTGATTCATGGTACGGTGATATGAAGAAGTTCCACCACATCGGCACAGGATGTGGGGGGACATCCCACTTCCAACGATGAACATCGAGTATGCAGCCATTGATGCTTGGGTCTCGTACGAGCTCTACCGCAAGATCGTGATCGACAGAGCCCTTGATCGTCGGGCCAACAAGCTTCGTTGGCATACTTAGGACCCCTTCACCTGCTGATGGTGGAATGATCATCTCTTCTGCTGCATGACCCCCTGATATGTTGGTTTGGTCTCCCTCCTGCGTGAGGTGCTTCTGGCTCCCTGGACTGTGTCCAAATAAGCCATGTAGTCAGTTCTTTTGAAACTCTAGCTGCTCTTCGCTACTTGTTTAAATGTATGCATGGTCTGCAACCCAGCACTGGTTTCTACTATATATAAGTAAATATTTTGCCATGATATGTCAACAATTGTCCTCTGAGGTTTCAATTTTATGTTGTGTACCTCCTAGTACTTCAAAGTGCTAGTAAACTAAATGTTCAGAACAGGAGAGTTCTTCAAATCAAAACATTCCAGACGTAAAACTCAGCAAAAATTGTGATTCAAATTTTCTTTATGACTTTTACTCATTTTCTGAAATTTTTCATCGACAAAATCTCACAGTGGTGAACAATAACATAAATTGGAATTTTCCACATGAATGTGACTACATTTACTCAGTCCCACTAGTTCATGATGATTTTACATTGAATTTAGCATTTTTTACGAGTTTTACTCGTTTTCTGTCATTTTTCATCGAAAAAAATAAACAAACACCTACAATTGTCAGAAAAATCTGAAACTCCTCAAGCACACATACCTACCCTTCATGACCACTCACAAAAATTGGCAGCTCAATCTGAATCTTTGAAGTGCAGCTTGCTTGAAAAAGAGCCGTTCACCGACATGATCGATGTGGGTCCACACATGGGTGGATCCAACCAACATGAGGTTTCACAAGTGTTTTCAGACAAAATCTCACAGTGGTGAACAATAACATATATATGTGGGATGTGTTCTCACAAAAACCTCATATGCAAAGGTTTTACAACTTCCGGGTTCGACGATTCGACCGTTATGCCGAAAATGCCCTTACTTGTGTAAATTCACATCAAACTACACCAAACCTCATGAAATTTTTAAATTTGAATTTTCCACATGAATGTGACTACATTTACTCAGTCCCACTAGTTCATGATGATTTTACATTGAATTTAGCATTTTTTACGAGTTTTACTCGTTTTCTGTCATTTTTCATCGAAAAAAATAAACAAACACCTACAATTGTCAGAAAAATCTGAAACTCCTCAAGCACACATACCTACCCTTCATGACCACTCACAAAAATTGGCAGCTCAATCTGAATCTTTGAAGTGCAGCTTGCTTGAAAAAGAGCCGTTCACCGACATGATCGATGTGGGTCCACACATGGGTGGATCCAACCAACATGAGGTTTCACAAGTGTTTTCAGACAAAATCTCACAGTGGTGAACAATAACATATATATGTGGGATGTGTTCTCACAAAAACCTCATATGCAAAGGTTTTACAACTTCCGGGTTCGACGATTCGACCGTTATGCCGAAAATGCCCTTACTTGTGTAAATTCACATCAAACTACACCAAACCTCATGAAATTTTTAAATTTGAATTTTCTACATGAATGTGACTACATTTACTCAGTCCCACTAGTTCATGATGATTTTACATTGAATTTAGCATTTTTTACGAGTTTTACTCGTTTTCTGTCATTTTTCATCGAAAAAAATAAACAAACACCTACCCTTCATGGCCAAAAGGGGAAATATACGGTTGCGTCAGAGGGAGAGCAAAAGAGGAACTATACAGTTGCGTCAGAGGGAGAGCATAAGAGCAAAAGCGTCCCCAAGAACCGCCTCCTCCTCTCCACTTCCATAGCCAAACCCTAGACGGTTCCACACCCCTACCCACCCGCCATGAAGAGATCAAGGAAATCCTTCTGACGCCGAGGCAGATCAGAAGGCGGCGCCCGTCGTCGGCGAGCCGTCTGTTGCTGTCGGCCCAGTCGCGGCCAGATCTGGCAGTGGGACTGCTACTTCCGGCGAGGCCCCGCCGGTGGACGCGGGGGTCGGCGATGTCGCTCCCGAGCAAGATCGGAAGAAGACCGTGAGCGGGGACGGAGGGGATGGCCCATCCGACTCCGCCTTGCCATCGGAGCTCGAGGCGGCGTACAACGAGATTGAGGAGAGCTACGAGGAAGCCGCTGAATACGCCATGTGGGGGCACGTCTCCGCCGCGCCGACCGCGGCGCCGACCGCCACGCCTACCGCCGCGCCGACGGAGGTACATCTAGGGTTTTTAGTGGTAGTACATGCTCGAATCTACTATTCTTTCTAATTACCTGCCCTCGAGGTTTGGTGATTTGGGTGTGAACTGAACCATCCGTGCAACTGAAGGCGAAGAAGATAAACAAGTCTTCATACATGCCTTCAATTGCACATCAATCTACTATTCTTTCTATGTTCAACTACCGTCAAGTTTTAGTACCCAAATTATTTAGTAATATGAGGGCTTTGGTGATTTCGGTACGAACTTAACCATCCCTTCAACTGAAGGAGCAGCAGATAAACAAGTCTTCATAGATGTGCCTTCAATTGCACATCAATTCATAGACGGCTTCAATTGCATATCAATTCGGTGTAGTGACCAAATGGCGCTCTCCTCTCTCTCGGGCGACTCCCATGGCGCCTCCTTGGCGGCCTAGGGTTTCTCCTCCCATCCTCCTCGCCGGTAGCCCTAACGCTGCCGTCGCCCATCACCAAGCGCCATGCCTACCGCCGACCTTCTGGATCCGAGTTGTTGGCGGTGGAAGGCGATCTTCTCCATTCGTGTGACGCATCTGGATCCGAGGAAGAGATCTGTCTACCTGCTGGATGATCGTGGGATTGTGGTTGATCAACGCCCCATGAAGGTACGCGAGTTCATCCGCTCTGGATCTGAGATCTCCTTTCCTTGTCATCGGGCTAGGGTTCAAAAACGCCTTGCCTTACGTAATGGATCCTTGTGGGATCGTCAAAATCTAGTGATCCTACGTTCCAATCCTGATGTGCGCCCTATAGTGGACTTAGCTCCCATTGATCCATCGCATATGGCGGTGCATGCATCTCGGGTCCTTGATCTGGATTTCTCCAAGGGTTTAGCCATAGCCAAGGAAATCAGAAATCTCTTTCATTCGGATGTTCATCCTTCGGAAAAATCCCATGGGTTTACTATGGTGGTTTCTTTTGGTCGTGCTTCCTTTCGCCTTGATGATGATTATGTTGGTTTGGCCCTTGAGGCAGCAATTGGAGGTTTCTGTGGTTATCTCAGGATTTCTCAGCTTCGCGATCGGGTTTTTTCGTTTACTGTGGCCTCAAAGCAAATTGGATCTTATTTAATCAAGCAGAGATTTTTTGAATGCTTCCATTTCAAGTGCTACTTTCACCTCTGGGATTTTGGAGGACCAAATTGGCGTGATGAATTTGCACGTTGGAATTCTGAATGTCAGCAGCAATGGATTCCTGTCTCCAAAAAGAAGCAGCTTGCAATGGGTCCTAAACGTGCTACCAATGCCACCACGAAAAAATTTGTTGTAAAAAGTGCTGTGATCACTCCCAAGGTTGCTTCTTTGGTGGTTGGCAACATTACTCCTTCTGCCCATGGCCTTCTTTCCTCTGATACTCCGTTGATTTAGTTTGGTTCTTTCTCGCGACCAATTCCATCTGCTTCTGGTTCGGTGATCACGGTTCCTGTTCCTTCGGCGGGATCACCGGTTTTGATTTCGGAGTTAAATGGGCCTGGTTTGGTTAAGGAGACCTTTGGTAATGGGCCTGCTGTTGGGGGCCCGACTAGGGTTGATGATGGGTCTGACCCAGCTTTCACTCGGATGATTGAGGACATGGCGGCCCGTGTCTGGAAGTGCTCCCGTTGTTTTAGTTTCAAGCATAACACTGAAGATTGCACTCGGACGTTTCGTTGCTGGAAGTGTTCAGAAGCTGGACACGTGAGGAAAAATTGCCCGGGGGTAAAAGGGACTTTTCGCTGGGTGCCTAAGCCGTCAAATCATCCTGACATATCTCCCGTGATTATCGAGACTGCCGGCCCAAACCCTGCCTCTTCATTACTCGAGACAAACCCTTCCTCATCCTCTGTTTCGCCTCCGCCCTGCAACTCGCCATCCATGGCGAACTTTCCTGTAGATCCTACTAGGTTTGCGCCGGCGGGGATGGCCATTGAGGAGCCGTGGGGTGCGGATGAGAGGCCTGCACGGATCTATGTCACGGCTTCGGCCATGCCACCAAAGCTCAATGAGGCATGGGCGATTGCGCAGCTGCTGCCTAGGCCACCCTCGGAGGAGATTGACGATCTTCTGGAGCTGATCGCTCAACACATCGTGGACAATGTGCATCTGCAGGTAATCAACTACTCTGAGAGTGCTGTTGGTTTGGGGCTTTTTCGTTTGGAGGATCAAGTTGCTAGAGATATCCTGGTTGGTCAGCTTCCAATCCCCTTGCTGGTCGTACTCTGTCTTTTGTGCGTCATGATGAAGGAGAGAACTTTCGTAGTACTGTTTACACTAGGGAGGGATGGATTATGCTGTTGAATCTGCCAATGGATTATCGTACTGAAGGTTTTTTGCGTGAGCTGACCACCAATTTTGGCAAGATGCGCTCTTGGTACAAGCAGGACCCATCACCTACACGCACCCTAATCAAGTGTGCGTATGCTGGAGCTAGAGCTATCCCTAGATCGATTGTGGTTCGTGAGACTCAGAGGCGAGGTGGACATGTGGTTTCTTGGTCTGTTCCTGTTTACATCCTTGCTAGCGATCAAGCAGATAACCTCCCAGGTGACGAATCACCTCCACCTGACAATGGCAATCCCCATCCAATGCCAGGAGAAGGGCATGTTCTGAATTTTGACCCTGCCCCTATGGATGGTAATAATGTAGGACCACAGCCTGCTTGGGGAGAATGGCATGTGGAGGCTGCTGATGACAATGGTGAGCATGGTGGATGGGACAATGCTGTTGCTCAGCCCCTCCGCATGCAGAGCCGGGCAATTCTTCTGTGACTGCTTCTGCTGAATCTGCACCCGGTTTAGATCCTGTTATCCCTGATGTTCAGCCACCTTTTGATCAGCAAGTTAGTATGGAGGTGATTGCAGAGGCTGATGCTGTTCAAGAAGCTCATGGTACTGTTGTTTCACCTGTTGTTACGCCCACTCTTGGGATGCCTGTTGATCTGGTTCAGTCTGATTTGGATATGACTGTTGATGCAGCCACGACTGTTGTTAATGCTGCTACAGTTCAGGCAGATGTTGTTCTGCCTGATGAATCTGCCCTTGTGTTGCCTTCTGGCCCTGATGTTGCCCCTGATTTGGATGCTGGTGTTGCTACTGTGGGCAAACAAAAGGTGGTCAAGATCGTCGAGACTGGTTATCGCCGTACCATTAGGAGCTCGGTTCGAAACGAAGGCTTCAAGCTAGTTCCCATGTCTGACAAGCCAGAACCTAGGAAGAAGGCCAGGTCAGCTAAGCCCAAGGAGGGTGAAGGAGTGACTCCCCTGACGCCGGTCAAGACCCTGCAGATGGCGGGAAAAATGCTAGAGATACCAGAGGAAGAATTGACAGTGGAGAAGCTTACAGCAGCTCCAGCAAAGGCCCAACCTCCAGTTGTTTCCGATGATGAATAAGGCCTTCCTCTGTTTCGGCCTTTTAGGCCTTTTGGGGTGTCACTGTTGGGTGTGGTCTTGGGCTTCTATGAGGCCGCTTTTGGGTTCTAGGTCCTGGTCTTTATGTCAGTCAGTGGTTTATTTTGTAATGATGCTAAAACTCATCCTATCGGTTGTGTCCTTGTGTTGTTCAGTTATGCTGAACATGCTGCTACTCTGAACTTATATGGTTTTAATGGATAGTTCCAATATATATTCTCTCGCCTGGCTTATTTTTTATTGGAATGTTCGGGGCTTGAATGATAAGGACAAGCAAGTTGCTGTTTACAATAAAATTGATGAAAGCAATGCCTCTATTGTATGCCTTCAAGAGACTAAATGTCAGGACTTTGATCACTCCTTCATCAGGAAATTCTGTCCTAAGCGGTTTGACCAATTTGCTTTTTCACCTTCTATTGGTGCTTCTGGAGGCCTTATTGTTCTGTGGAATAGTGCTGTCTTTAAAGGAACCTTGCTGGAAGTTCATAGATCAGCTATCAAAATCCAGTTTGAATATGTTCATAATTCTGACACTTGGACCCTGGTCAATGTTTATGGCCCTTGTAGATGCGTGGAAAGGGATGATTTCGTTAGTTGGCTTTATAATCTCCAAATCCCTTCCCATGAGAATTGGATTATTCTTGGGGATTTTAATTTTATTCGCTCTGTGGAGAATCGCAATAAGCCTGGTGCTAACATGAACGACATCTTCTTGTTCAATGATATTATTAGCCACCTAAGTTTACAGGAAATTCCTATTAAGGGCAGGGCATACACGTGGTCTAACATGCAAGATGATCGCCTTCTTGAACAGCTCGACTGGGTTTTCACTTCATGTGAATGGATTATGAGCTATCCTAATACCTCGGTCTCACCTCTAGCTAAACCTGTCTCTGATCATATTCCCCTTTTGGTGAGAATTTCCACTAATATTCCCAAAGCAAAAGTGTTCAGGTTTGAAAATCATTGGGTGCAGCAACCTGGTTTCATGGATCTGGTTACTAAGTCTTGGAATATGCCCACTAGGGCTTCTACACCAGTGGGCATTATCTCGGCCAAATTGAAGCGGCTGCGTTATGATCTCAAGCATTGGGGGAAGTCTTTGTCTCACATTAAATCTTTGATTGAAAAGTGCAATATGGTGCTCTTGTTTTTTGATCAGCTGGAGGATGAGAGATGGCTCAGCATTCCAGAGTTTAATTTCAGAAACACTGTCAAGGTGCATTTGAATAAGCTCATGGGCATTCAGTCTGATTATTGGAGGCAGCGGTGCACCATTCGGTGGGTTCAATTAAATGGAGAAAACACCAAGTATTTCCATGCCAGAGCAACGGAACGTTTTAGGCAGAATGCTATTCCTTCTGTGCTGTCTACTGAGGGTGTTCCGCTTGTTGATCATGAGGAAAAAGCCTCAGCTTTTCTTAACTGTTATAAAAACAGAATGGGGGTCTCAAATCCCACGCATGATATGTTTAACATTCAGTCTGTTATGCCACTGGTAGATGACTTGGGATCTCTTGCTGAGCCTTTTACTACTGAAGAAATCGATAGTGTGGTTAAACATCTTAAATCTGACAAGGCACCTAGGCCGGATGGCTTTACTGGTCTCTTTATTAAGCACTGTTGGTCGATCATCAAGGAGGATTTCTATACCTTTGCTCTGCTTTCTCCACAGGGAACTCCTCGCTGCAGAATATAAATGGGTCTTTTATCACATTAATCCAAAGAAGCAGTGTCCTGAGACTGTTAACGATTTTCGGCCTATCTCTTTGACTAATACCTGTTTGAAATTCCTTACCAAGATTATTGCTAACAGGTTCCAGGATGTGATCACTAAATGTGTACATGCAAATCAATATGGTTTCATCAGGAACAGAACAATACAGGACTGCTTGGCATAGTGTTTTGAGTACCTGCACCAGTGTAAGCATTCAAAGAGGAAAGTAGTTCTGTTTAAAATTGACTTCGAAAAGGCTTTTGATACTATTGAGCACTCGGCCATTTTGAAAATTCTGGAATGTAAGGGGTTTCCTCCTTTGGTCATTAAGTTGATAAAGGAGATCTTGTCTTCTGGCTCCTCTGCTATCCTACTGAATGGAATTCCTGGGAAAACCTTTCAGTGTAAGAGGGGTGTGCGGCAGGGTGACCCATTATCACCTCTGCTCTATGTTCTTGGTGGGGATTTTTTGCAAACACTGGTAAATCTGGCTTTGGCTGAAGGTCACCTGCAACTCCTCATTCCAGTGGGTACTCATTATCCTATTGTCCAGTATGCAGATGATACACTCATTGTGTTGCCTGCAGTTCCTGAACAATTGATTTTTTTCAAGAGGATTCTGGACCAGTATGCCGAGTTTTCTGGGCTCAAGGTGAACTATCAGAAATCTAATATGATCCCTATCAACCTTGATGCCGAGGAATCTGCTGCTTTAGCTCAGATAATGGACTGTCAACTAGCAGCAATGCCTTTCACATACTTGGGGCTTCCTATGGGTACAACCAGGCCTACAATAAAGGATCTCTCTCCCTTGGTTGACAGGGTAGAGAGAAGGCTGTCCTCCACTGTGTGTTTTTTATCATATGGTGATAGCTTGGTTCTGGTTAATTCAGTGCTGTCCTCACTGCCTACCTTCTTTATGTTGAGCCTTGTTCTGCCAAAGGGTATCATTGAGATTTTGGACAGACCTCGACGTCGGTGTCTCTGGAGAAAGAAGAATAAGGAAAGAGTTAACTCATTAGCTTCTTGGGACATGGTTTGCAGACCAAAAGATAAAGGTGGGCTTGGAGTCCTAAACCTACAGGTTCAGAATAGAGCATTACTGTTGAAGCACCTGGATAAATTTTATAACAATGCTGATATACCGTGGGTGAAGTTAATCAGAGACACTTACTACTATGAAACGGAGCCTCATGCTGTTACCCTCAGTGGGTCTTTCTGGTGGAGGGGATTAATCAATCTATCTGAAAGCTGGCGCCTTATTACTCACTGCAAGGTTGGGAGGGGTTCCTCCATCTTGTTTTGGGAGGATTTGTGGCAAAAGGAGGTACTGGCAAAAACTTTCCCAAGGTTGTACTCGTTTGCCAAGGACAAACAAGCTTCGGTCAAGGAATTTATCTCTTTGGAGAATATGCATGAGGGATTCCATTTGCCTCTTTCAGTGGAGGCTTTTCAGGAATATAATGACCTGCATCAGGTGCTTAATGGAGTAACCCTGTCAGATCAGGATGATGCTTGGGTGTTCAACTTCAATAAAGGAATTTTCACTTCAAAGAGTTTCTACAATCTGCATTTTGCGCAACTGCCCACTCACACCCCTTCAAAATGGATTTGGTCCTCTAAGTGCATGTCTAAGCATAAATTTTTTGCTTGGCTTATTCTGCATGACCGGATTAACACTAAGGAGATGATGCTCAGGAGGCATTGGAAGGTCACGGAAGATAATAACTGTGTTTTGTGCAGTGCTCATATCCTGGAGGATCGTTTTCACTTGTTCTTTGATTGCCAGTTCAGTGCCCGAATTTGGAATTATTTGCAGTTTGACTGGGGCAATGGAGATATTGCAGCTTGCATGATGCAGGCGAAAAGAGCTTTCCACGGGCCTTGCTTCATGGAGGTGTTTATTCTTGCTTGCTGGAACATCTGGAAGCAGCGCAATGATTGGGTTTTCGAGAACATTAGACATAGGTTAAAGGGTTCTCTTCTCCCCCCCCCCCCTTGATTTATGGCTTAGTTCTCTTCCGTAAAGTTCTTTCCGTTTGTAAATAACCTGTAATTATGTACAGTTCCAGTGTTGAATAAAGGACTGTGGGGGGCTCCCCCACAGTAGAAAAGCTTCAAAAAAATCGGTGTGTAGTTTTTTTAAATAAAATTCAAGGAATCTAGCTTGGTTAATTAGATCCGCAAGCTTTAATTGATCATATTGTTATGGTGACCTAGATTAGCTTGCTGCTTCATCATTTTCAGTCCACACTCCAATATCATCCTAGATTCCCCAATTAATAGTGTTACAACATTTATAGGTTGCAATAATCTTTACCTTATTTCTTCTGCAATAAATTATTTCCAAGTTAAAAACGAATGAGGAACTTCAGTTCTCATTTAACATATTGCCTTATTGCATGTTAGGAGCCGAGAGTTGAAGAAGAGGCATTTGATGAGGGACAGGTTTCCCCAGAGGGTTATGCTTCTCTGGATGGACGCGATGATGAAGACGATGAAGAAGTACCTCCACCATCACCGTTAGTTGATGAAAAATCAGCAACTAGGGTCAATGTCTCCCGTTTGGTGATTCGTCAGCTTAAGGTGGGAATTGATTACACTCACCAAGTTCTTCAAGCCGTGGTAACCCCGAACCTGCAACCAGCGTGTTTCGTGGTTTCGCGTGTCCTTTTTAGCAAGTTGGGTAATACCAACTGGCGCATCGTTCAGTCTCATGACGCTGGAGACAGCGCACATATCTACATCAAGATGCGTAAAAAGGACGTGCAGAGGTGTCACGGAAAGAGGTATGAGTGGATGGGAGAACAAGTCACCTTCTGCAAGGTGATTTTACTCAGGCCGCTTATTCCCGACCCCATGGAAGCTGGCCCGGTTATTAAGATCTTTTAAGCTGTGGTTGTTAAGACAATGTTGCACTTGTTTAAAATTTATGTTGCTTCCCGTACTACTGAATGTTGCACTTTTGTTAAACTTTATGTCCATTTTATGTTCTGGATTGTAAGAACTTAATAGTATTGTTGAAGAGTTGCCGTTGTGTTTTCAACCAAATTATTTTCTCTTATGCTGATCCTTGAGTCAACTCTACAAATAAGGCGTACTGCGCAAGCAACAGGGTAAATTCGTACTACATATGATTATGCCAATATCAACTGAAATCTGAATGTGAGTATCTGTTGGTTCTCATGTGGGCAGTTGTACAAAAGTAGGGGTTTTATCAAAGAAATGTGGGTAGCATTCAAAAATTCGACTAAAGTAGTTCAAACCTCATGTCATAGTAGTTCAAAGCAGTGTTGACGTAGCATAATTGGCATCAGTACTGAGATTGCAGCATAGGTGATGTGATCCCAGTTCAAACCTCATGGGCTTGAGCACACGGTACAACTCGACCGCGAGAAACCCATCAGTTGCAGCATAGGTGATGTGATCCCAGTATAGTTTCTTGTTGACTACAAATGAAATTTAGATTTTTTTCATGCGTCTCATTCATTTTCTGGTATTTTTTAATTAAAATAAACATGTACAGTTCCATTTTCAGAATAATCTTTTTTCTTTCACGGCAAAATCTTGTTCCCTCCAAATTGTACTACGATGGCTGCCAAAACGCCCAAATTTTTTCGTTCCCTCCACTCCTCCCGCGCACCCCACCTATCAAATATTTCGCCCTCCCTTATATACGTCGTGCCTCTCCCCATGATTTACGAGCATCTTAACTCATCCTCTCGTGCTCACCCAGATCCGGTGTCTTCGCCGGACGTTCTTCCATCTCGCATCTATCTCCCCGGTGGTCGCCATGGCCGGCAGTCGTCGAGGCGTCAGGGGGAAGGAACATCGCGCACAGACGCCGAAGAAGGCGCCCAGCTCGAAGAAACCCCAAGGTAAATCTGTCGGTGATCGGCTTGTTGTTGTGTTTTTCGGATGCTACGATCGAGAGATCGGTTTTACATGTCTAACAGGTCCGTTTTGACCTATATCTAGATCTTGCATATTTGATAGATCAGGGCATGATAGCATTAAGTTGTACGTGTTCGTATGATTGGATTGATTGGTTCCGAAGGTTGTACGATCCAATCGCCGACATCATACGTATAGGGTTTATCGATTTTCTTCCAGAGACAATCATGCCGTGCTGCTATACAATCTTTGCCATCCCGCATCGTAGACTCTTATGTTTTCAATCATTTGCTGCTGTACAATCTTTTGCATAGACAATTATTTGCTGTTTTCTATGGAATTGGCCCCCTCTTATGTTTTGTTCACGCTCCGCTCTTCCGATTATTTCAGCGGAGACAGAAAACCCCGTCAAGCCGGCATATGAGCTTGTCAAGGAGAGAGAAATGCAAGAAAATATTGTACGCATGGGAAAAATTTTGGCTGAAAGATATGGACCTGGCCACAAAATTCAGCAAGATTTCTCTGGTTTTGCACGTTCATTAGTGTATGGTGGGCGACAAATAGGAACAAGTAACAATCTAAAGGACACAGACTGCCAAGACAAGGAGGTCGAAGAGGACCCTTCGTACCAACCGAATCCAGAAGAGATAGCTACTGCTGATGATGATCTTCATTCAGATGAGGATCAGCGCACTGTCGGCAAAACTTCATCTCAGGTCTGTGGAACTATTTCTGAACTCTGATAGCAAATACATGCTAAATGTTTCCTACTAATGTAGCCTCTACTTTGCTTGCAGATAGTTGCTGGTTCTGCAACAGTTGCACAGAAGAAGCGTTCCAGACCAGAAGTTCCACCATCCAACATTGCAACAAGATCAATGGCAACAACTGAACCTGAAGCTGGGTCATCTGATGAGCCCACGGCCACTGCTGGTCAGAACACTGAAGGAGCACCCTCACCTAACCAGATCATGACATCTGGAGGCAGCAACTCATCTCCTGAGGACAATCAAATTGTAAACTTTCAACGGCAAGGTATGAAAGTTTGTAAAAATTACACACTGTACCGCATATTTTCATATAAAAGATAATCATTTCATCTCTCTTATTTCAGAGACATTGACAGCATCTGGCCATACTAAGAGAAAGAGAGGTGGACGCAGACCTACTATGGGCCATGGACTACATGAGTTCACAAGAAGAAATGGTGGCAATAAGATGCAAATTGACTTCACTGCCGGTGTCAGGAGACCCAAGGATTATATCCAGTCAGCAAAGCTGAGCAGTGAGGTTGGGATTCACATCCGTGCCAAAATGCCGCTTGCAACACACTGGACACAGTACAAAAAAGATGCAACTCTCACACATGTCATTCCTCATGCTATAAATACAGTAGCGGTGAGTCCAGTACAATCTATGTTTAACCTAATTATTATGTTACATGATCAACTCTCTAAGAATCTACTGATTAATGCATCACTATTTTGCAGGGAAAGTTTACTATGGACAGAAATGATGAGGTGGCCCAAGATGTGTGCACTGATATGCTGCAAGTTAGTATTCGGCAGTTCCGATATAGGCTTAAGAAGGAGTATTGGCCCAAAATAAAAATCTCACAGTGGAGCAAGCATATCTGAAGAAGCCAGATCATGTAGAAGAGAAAAGCTGGCAAGAACTGGTGAACAGATGGTTTGATGAGAAGTACCAGGTACATAAATCTTATTCCTTTCAATAACAGCTACTGAATTCTTACATTTCTCTGATCTGGATAAATAAAATGCATGTACTGAACATAGGGAGTGTGTGTAAAAAATGGAAAGAACAGAGAAGCTGTGAAACAGTTCCATACCACTGGATCTCGAAGCTATGTTGCTCACTGGGAACATGTAGTAAGTGTTCTGAATTTCCCCATACAGTTCATACTTCTGTCATACACAGTACACAATGGTAATGTGCATTCTACATTTTTTCAAGCAGAAGGCTAAGCAGCAGGAAGAAGAAACCTCTCCAATTGAATTTTTTAGAATGACACACACTAACAAGGATAACATTATGAGTGCTGAAGCAAAAAGTGCATATGTAAGAAATATTTCATATTAGCACAATATTATATATTCCAGTTTTGTATGTTGTCCATGCAATGATTGTAATCTTTATGCAGGATAAAATGGTGGCAAAAAAAGCGGCGCCACGCAATGAAGATGAACCTGAATTGACTGATTTGCAAATTGTTCAGCTAGTTCTGAGCGAGAAAAGCCCATCCACCACCTGCAACAGCACATTCCTACCAAGATTGGGCGTCGCAACAAGCTCCAGGAAGTCCTCTGTTTCAGCTACACGCATCCGAGAGCTACAACAAAGACTGGCAGATCAAGAGCAGAACTCCATACAGGCAGCTGAAAGGTACCACAGTGAGATGCAGGCAAGACTGCAAGAACAAGATCAAAAATTTGAAGAGATCAGGAAGAAGCAGGAGGAAGAACTTGAAGCTGTGAAGAAAGCCCAAGAAGAAAAGACTCTGGCTTATGAAAAGAGGCAGAGAGAAATGGATGCCGTGCTTAATTTGCTCTTGAGGACATCCCAGCCACCATCCATGACAGAATCCCAGGGCAACTAATCTATTGCACCGCCATCCTACAACATTCTTAATCATAGGTCTTTTAATTTCTTTGTGTTCTTTACCCAATTGTAATTTTTCTTATGAATCTTTCGGTCTGTGAGAGACATATATACTTCTTGTGCCACCATTTATGTATGATATTTATTGTCTATTTTTTTTATATTTCGCCAGTTTTTTTGTTTCCAAAATTTCGCAAATAATTCAAATGCTCTCAAATTTTGTCAAATTCAAAAGGTGACGGAAAATGTCACAACGTCACTATTAAATGAAACCACGTGGCACCAACTTCTGGTCCCACTTGTCAGAATTTGTGGGTCCCACCAGTCAGCATTATTGGGACCCATATGTCGGCAACAACCTGGTCCCACTTGTCAGAATTTTGTGGATCCCACCGGTCAGAATATTGTGGGTCCAGCTTGTCATAATATTTTGTGGGTCCCACCAGTCAGCACCATGCCGGTCCCACATGACAGATATCCACGTCAGCGCCGTCGGACCCATGTTGTCAGAAGCCAAATGGGACCCACATGTAAGGCCACGTATGCTTTTTTTGGACCAATCAGAAACTTCCCAAGATTTAGATATTGACGAAAGTTGCAATTTTTCGTGACAAATCTGTCTGTCAACAATCAACCTTCGATGTTGACGAATTTTCAGGTCGTCACCATCAAACGTTTGACGTTGACGAAAAAATGCATACCGTCACCCCCGATATTTTATGACGGAGCTTTGTTGACGAACCCCATGACGATCAAATTTCGTCACCGCGATGTAATCCTTGACGAAAATTGGCCTACACATGACGAAAGTGATTTGTCAACAAAAATATTTTCCTTTGTAGTGTGGGTTTCTAGCTGGCTTCACACGGCTACCAACATTGTCATAGGACAACTCCAAGTCCAAGCCTCTTTCATCCTCTATGATCATGTTGTGAAGAATCACACAACAAGTCATGATGTTTTTGAGAGTTTTCTTGTCCCAAAAACGAGCTGGTCCTCGAACTATGGCAAACCTAGATTACAAGACACCAAATGCTCTCTCTATATCCTTTCGGCATGCCTCTTGAGCCTTTGCAAATTCAGTTTGCTTCTTGCCTTTTGGATTTGAGACGGTCTTCACGAATGTAGTCCAAGGTGGGTAAATACCATCGGCAAGATAGTAACCCTTTGTGTACTCATGCCCATTAACCGTGAAGTTACAAGCCGGAGCATCTCCATTTGCTAGCCTACGAAGAAGATGAGACCTTTGCAACACATTGATATCATTACATGTGCCCGGCAAACCAAAAAGCAATGCCAAATCCATAGATCCTCGGATGCAACGGCCTCAAGCACAATTGTTGCATCGCCTCCCCTGCCACAATACTGTCCATGCCATGCCTTTGGGCAGTTCTTCCAAGTCCAATGCATACAGTCAATACTACCTAGCATGCCCGGCCAACCTCGCGGCTCATTCATCGCCATGAGCCTCACGGTTGCGCGGTATGCAAAGCCGGCCAATCTTGGATCCTTGCCGCCGCTTTGCATACCGGTCCTCAAACTCCTTGACGGCGAGGACGGCGACCACCATTTGCTGCCGCCGGCTTGCGAACAGCGCCTCCACATCGGAGTTGTCAGAGGAGGACGAATCGGAGAGCACGAGCTCTTCCTCCGTGCTCAACTCCATCTGAAATGGGCAAGGCATACTCAGTACCTACTACTACGGCCGAAATCGAAGCGAAATCGAGCGGAATTAGACTCACCGGCAGATCGGCGGCGGCGGCGCAGATTTCCGTTCTCCGCGGACGCGGCTAGGGGAAACCGGCGGAAGGGGACCTCCGCGGCCGGGGCAGCTCGCGTGCGGCGGGGCGCCGTCAGATGCGGCCGGGAAAGGGAGGGATTCGCAGGCGGCGGCGCTGGCGGCAACGGCGGCTGCGAGTTGAGGAAGAAGAGAGGAAGAACGCGTGGTGAAAACTCCCACCCGCCAACCGCTTTGACCAAATGCAGGGGCCCCTAGAATCGGCGCCGAAATCCGCGAAAACTCGGTTCGGAGGCGCGGATTCACGGGCCCTGCATAATCTTTTGCGGGTTGGGTAAATTTGCGGATTCTGTTCTCCACCGTTTTGCGGTTTTCAATCCGCATCGGGCGGTTATTATGCGGGTTTGACCGTTTTGCGGGTTCTGCTAGAGATGCTCTAAAGCGGCAGTTTTGGTATGTATTGCCACGCTGGCTTCGCGATGTGCAGCAACATAGCTAGGATTGTAGGCTAGAGAACGTATCTTATGCGCCCATCCAATATATATGCAAAACGTTTTAGAATTTTTTCAAAACTTGGTTATCACGTTAGTACACTTTGTATTTATCAGGGCACAAAATTTCAATCTCATATCCTACCCACAACTCAAGAATTAAAAAAGGGAAATCACATTCTTAATACTCCCTCTGATTCAATAAAAGTGTCGCTAGTAAAGGTATAATTTTGTGCCTCATACGTACGTTTCGTCCGACACTTAAAACGGATAGGAGGGAATAGTAGAATACTTAGTTCGAGTTGGACTGCAAATTGAGCCCATTAATACTACGAGCGAAAAATTGTCATTTTTGTTTCTCAAGATGTGTTCCAATTTTTGATTTAAAACTTTGTGACATAATTGATGCATACTATTTGTACTAATTAAATTAAGAGAGAGAATCTTAAATTTTGGTTGAAGCCATCAAACAGTTTTTTTTTGTACTTAAGGTCGCTCTTCGTGCGTGCGTGTACTTGTGGGCTACGGATGCACGAGTGTATTCGCTTTTGGCATGGAATGATTCTTCTCTCTTTAGGTGTAGAGAGGGGTTTGGTTTGTTTAAACTAAACTTTGGTGACATTAATCTTGAGACAGTCTAATTGGCATCCAAATATATTTTTTCACAAACAAGAAATTGTCCAATAGGAATACATGGCATTGTTTTTGTCCTGTTTTTTTTTGTTGGCAGCCGAAAAAATTAAAAGGAAAAGGAGAAAAAACCATATTGGGATTAATGTTGTCCAAGCATTTTTTTGTCATGTCAAAAGTTATCCATTATGTAATTTTATTGGGTTGATATTACGTGGGCCGCAAAAGGTACTACGCCAAAGTAGCTGCCAGAATTGGAAGGCTGGATGAGAAGGATAAAGTACAGATTTCACCCCCAAATCTACCACATTGGATACTTTTTCACCTTGAAAAAGAAATTGGTATACTTTTCACCCTGAAATGTGCAAAACCAGACAAATCACCCCTGCGAGCGGTTTTGGATGAATTTTGGTGGTTTTGACTACGATTTGGGCGGTTTTGCTGGATGATGTGGCGGTGACATGGCGATGAGAAGCCAAAAAAACACTTCCCCCAAATCGAAACGTCTCTCCTCGCCGTCCTTGCCGCCAGCGAGGCGACCCCGCCACCAGGACCACCCCCCTCCAGCGTATCCGTGCAGGCGTCCTCGCCATCCACCCGACGCCGATGCGCCCTCTCGCGAGCCCGCGGCGCCCGCCTTGAGGATGGCCTGGGCCTGCTCCTCCAGCTGCCGCACCTCCTCGGAGGCGTAATTGACGCCGCCCACCTCCATTTCTTCCCCGCCTTACTTCCCTGCCTCCGTGCACGCGCCCCTCTTTTATTGCCCTAAGATCGGTCCCTGGCTCGCCTTTTCGGAAGAAGAAAATATGAGGCTCTCGTCGCCAGCGGCTCAGGCGGCGGCGTCAGAAGGTACTCTATATTTCCGATGTGGAGTTGTCTTTGCCCTGTGGCTTGATGGATGCTTAGTGTCCTTGTTGTCCATTTATTTGCAGTGTGATTTGGAGTTCATAGGACTAGTACTATTTGGATTTCGTTTGTTCGTGTGACTTTTACTTCAAAGCTCTCTACGGATAGTAGCCGTGTGATCAGTCCCAGGGGGCATCCGTGATCAGGCCATAGTTCCATGAACTTGCCCACCGTCACCGCCGGAGTTACGAGACTGCTTTTAACGGACGGCCGACGCCACGTCATCGCCATGGCATCGCCACATCATACCATAAAACCGCTCAAATTGTCCAAAACCATCTTAGGGTGTTATTTATCCGGTTTTGCACATTTCAGGGTTAGAAGTATACTAATTTCTTTTTCAGGGTGAAAAGTATGCAATGTGCTAGATTTGGGGGTGAAATCTATACTTTATCCGGATGAGAATAAGAGCAGGTCCATACTAGAAAGAGAGAAAAACGAACCGGAAAAAGGCAAAACCAGAAGTAAAAACAACCTCAACCTCCACCCGTACCGGCAAGAGCAAAACCGTACACCAGGGAGCTGTGATTCTCAAATCTCTACCCAAACAGTCTCCTGCCGCAGCAGCACGCGCAACGCGTGGAACCAGGACGGTGTTAGTTCGTCCGAGGTTCTATCTTTTGGTTGATCTAGAATTCTAGATCATGCTTCATCTGACTGACTGCATTATGCTGGCTGTAATTTTCCTTCTGCAAACGCAAGTGGAATTCTACTAGAACGGCTAGCTGGCGGAATTTAAACATGTGATCGTGGACTGAAGTGGAACACGGTGCGATGAGGGATTTCCTTGCGTGCTATTGACCTTTTTTTTTTCCAGAAGGAAGATTTTCCTATCCTTATTGAGGCAGGCCATGGACAGAGGCTCGTCTTGGGTGCCTGACGGTAATTGTCTCCCAGCTAGATGTGAACTGATACGTATAGGCTGCTTGTACAAACTGCCACCGGGCCAAATTTTGAATCAAAGAAAAAAACTTCTCAAAAGTAGACGATAGTATGTCCATCCCAACCAAAAATGTCAAACTTTCCGTTTTAAGCATGCGATTTGTTTTAGCAAATATACCACAAACTTGTAGTGGTACTTGGCAAAGGCAGATTCCGGCGGTGTGTTTCAGCATAGGCCGGAAAATAACGGTGTCCCCTACCATGCATGTTCTGTTTTCTATTTATTCCCGTTTCATAATTTATTTACATTGGAGTAGAGGTTAGAGTCAAACACTGTCCCTACAAATATATTTGGTTCTATGACATAATTTTGGAACTTGTAAGCTTTTGCATAATAATCAGTTTCTAGTTCAAACATCCGATCAAATTACATTATTTCACCAGTTCATCTACATGATTGTTGCAATGTCCTGAATTCGGAGTCGTTACCTCGTGAAGGAATGATGACGATTACACTCAGAATCGCCCTTGACAATGGTCTTCCCCACCAGACGGCGTGGGTGGTGGGTGGTGCCAGCCAGGTTGGCCGGTGGTACCTATGCAATGTCATGTTCTACCATGGCAGTTTTGTGCACGTGTTGCAACGGTATTGTCCAGTTCTCCGGTAATTAACTAAGCATTGTCTTCTGCCTAAGGTGTCCGTTTAAAAAAAAAATCATAATCGAGCTCCAATCAACATGTGCTTCTCAAATCATATTCCTCTTTCTTGCTCGTTTCAGCTTTGTCTACCTGCTTCTATCCAGCGATAAAAAAACTCCACGAGAGGAAATAAAACAGAGCACCACCATGGATGGGCAAGCTGAAAAAGATTGGTGGGGTAATACCTACGTGTAGAACTGGAGATTCGGGCATTCACATCGAACATGGATCACAAGTAACACACTCCACTTACACGTCTTGCGCTAGATCCATACGTGCTACCCAAGATTCCGGTCCCCACCCATACACGCACCTATACCTGGCCAAAAGTCAGGCTGGGCTGGGCTTCATGCCGGGCCTAAAAAAGCCTGATCATGAAAAACAGAGGCCTGAGCAAGGCCCAATCCCCATCACCGGGCCACATAATCGGGGCCAAGCCTAGCCGGAGACCGAATAAACCCAATTAGGCCCGACTGGCCTAGCCTGACCACGGCCTAAAATCATGTTTTTTGCAAGCCCGAGCCCAGCCCGCCCGGCCTAACCGTCGGGTTCAAAATACATGCCTGAGCCTTACTCAATGTGCAAGCGTTGGGTCGGGGTTCCCATGGCCAGGTATACCCCCAACCCTTCTTTTGTCTCATCCCAAGGACAAACATCTTTTATCTACGACCAAAATTTTCACCTGACGATTTTTTATTTGCACATCTTTTTTTTAGAACACACACGACCTTTAAAGAAAGCAATTAGGTCATCTCTGCAAGAAAAAAATATATCATCAGTGGTCATACAAAAACCCAACAAAAAGCAAGACACCGAAAAAGTTCTCAGGGGTAAATAAATTTAATTCAGAACTACAATTATGCTCAATAGTATGTAAAATTCGCGAAAACAAGCCAAAAAAAGGACAAGCACTAGAAGGGCTGCTTCTCTGAAGCTAAGAGTGACAACTACAATTATTTAAAAAACTAAAAAAATTGCATAGATGGACTGCATAGATGGAGAGGAGCCGAAAGATGGACAACAGTTTGGTCAGAAAATTTGCAGTGCACCAGAAAATATGTTAGTACATTACAAAAAGTTGAAACAGGAAATGTCAAGGGTACCTCAGGTCCTCTCAGAACATTAACACAGTCAATAACTAAACACACACATCATGTAATTTTTATGATAAGCACGTCTAGGACCGTTTTGTTCACATCATATATCTGCATAATTTATTGGGCTGGCTCGACGTAGCGATCATCTCGACTTCTCTCCTAACTACGGATGCATGTCCACGTACGTGTACATGAACTTGCACGATTTTATACTGAACCGCTCCTTTTTCCTGTACAAAAAGCAAGCAAGTACAACTCAATCCTCAGCTACACAGCATGCAGTATTAATTCTGTGCTTATCTTGACAGCAACTAGGAAAGCCTATGTAAAAGCTTGTCAATAACCTATTGTAATAGATGACACGTACTGCCTTCCGGAAAAAATAAATCTAAGATGCCACTATCTTACAACATTATTTTCTTCCTTTTTATGGAATTCAAAGCTCTCCCTTTCCATCTTTTCTAGCAGTGCATGCATGATCGGTCAATGGTTTCTTTCCCTGAAATCTCCGAGCTTACATCCTTGCATACATTCGGCTTTGCACTAGCAGCATTAGCATATGGTCGAGTTATATTTATACATGCATGTCAACGTTGCCGGCCGCCAAACTCGAACTACTACTGTAGCTCACAAGTGACATCGCGCGCACGCATGCCAAGACCCCGATCATGCTAAACTTGTGAAGGTACTGAGAGCGGTTTAATTCTCGGCGACGAAGTCCCAACCGGAAACAGGAAGGCGTGTTCTAGCCACTGGCGGACCCAGAGGGTGGACAGGGTGGGCCGTGGCCCACCCAGATATTTTGAAAACATTTTTTTACCTACTAAGAATTAGAAGATTAGGACCTCAGATGGCCCAATAAGGCCAAATCATACTATTTTCCTGTATGAGAACGATGGGTACAAGCTGTCTCCTCGCTCGATCCGTCCCCAAAGTTCACTCCATTGGCTGACGGCGCCGCCCCTGCCTCCCTTGCCGGCGGCCGGCCTCCCCTCGTCGGCTCCCCTGCGGGCTATATATGTCGGCCTGCTAGCTGAACATATATGCCTATGTTCAATCTAGAACTATATCGGTCATATGTTGTTCTTCAATTTTTTGTCCAGTTTCTGGTTGAATGTTTCATACTCTTGTTCCTGGTACTCAATATGGTTAAAGTATGGTTTCAATTGCGGCAAAATGCTATTCTACTTTTCATTTTGCTTGCATACTAATGTCCTAAGTGGATACGTACAGACTGCCCTTGACGCAAAAATTTAAATTAGAGAAAAAAACTGCTCAAAACCGGACATAGGACGGTCAACTAAAGCAAAAACGTCAAACTTTACGTTTTGGGCCATACGGTGTGTTCTGGCAAATGTGCCACAAAATTGTAGTGGTACTGGGCAAAGACACGTTCCGGCGGTGTGTTTCGGCAAATATCGGAAAATAACGGTGTGCTCTAGCCAATTTTCCCTTTGTAATAATCTCCAACTTTTTTTGCTTGTGTTAATTGTCAAGGTGTACTGATATTTTCAAAATTCCCAAATTAATTTCTAATTTTTGCTTGTGTTTGTTGTAATTGTAAAATTGATTACGAAAAAATAGTGATATTGCGGCTCCTTATCGGAATCATGAAGCAACGAGGTCTTCTTCATCACCGTTGGTTTTTTATCATTAGATTTTAGGTTTTGTGCTCGCTTTGTTCATGTTTTAAACTATTTGTATTCGAATCACGCATATTTAAAAAATTTGTACCGAAAGACTTACGGTATGATTATTTTATATTATTTTGAATCGATTTGCTATTTATCGTATTCATTTAGCAAAAAAAGTTCGCAGCGCAATTTTTTTCAGAAGTGTGCCCACCCTCCGATTTTTACCTGCGTCCGCCACTGGTTCTAGCCGTGCGATGCACCGGTTCCCTAGCCAAATCACCCTACGTCGGTATATGGTCCCAGCCGATGGAACCTTCCAATCCCTGCTCGCTTTTCGCGTGCGCTCGAGGGAGGAGTCACGGCCGGTGACCCCACACCACGTCGATTGATCGGCGACGGCGTGCGCACGAAATTGTAGAGCGCGCGCGACAGCCACGCCGCAACGGCTGCTAACCTTTTCCTCTCCTTTTGACATCCCTCGCGAGACACGATAAAACCAGACGCTTTCCCTCTTCATGTCTCTTCCTGAGCTTACCGGCCCTCTCGCCTTCTTCTACCCTCAGGCACGGCGTGCTCGTGTCGTGTCCGTCTGGCGGCACGCGTGCGCGCGATGACCTTCCCGCTGGTGTGCTACTGCAACGCGGTGCCCCGGCCGGTCGCCGCCGTGTTCAAGTTCTTCCACGCCACCGCGCTAGCCGTGGTGCTGGTGCTCTGCCTCCTCGGCCTCTACGAGTTCCCCTACACCCCCGAGGACCACGCGCCGCTCTTCAACGGCCGGCGCCGTCGCGCCACCCAGGACGACCTCCCTCCCGAGACGGTGAAGCAGCGGCTGCCGCCAGTCCAGTTCGTCGCGCACCAGGCGGAGGAGCGGTCCCAGCTGCCGACTTCCAAGAGCACGGTGGCGGGTCTCCACGACGACGACGGCGAGCAGGCGAGTACTACGTGCAGGGTGTGCCTGGAGCGGCTGGAGCTGACGGACGAGGTGAGGCGGCTGGGCAACTGCGCCCACGCCTTCCACCGAGGCTGCATCGACCGCTGGATCGACATCGGCGAGGTGACGTGCCCGCTGTGCCGCTCCGACCTTCTGCCGCGTCACTCAGGGGGCCTGCTTGCCAGGGTGCGGCGGCTAGCGAGCTAGATTCTCTCTCCCTCTCTCTCTGTACGTGGACAGTTTTGCCATTTCACTATTTCAGGCGCCACTGCTGCCGGATGGGTGCAGCCCAACCGCGGGCTCACCGCGCGCGATCTGGACGACTAACCACCCAGCAGCACCTGTGCTAATCGAGAAATTGTTGAAAAAATGTATGGTCACAGGTGTGCCGTCCGCGCTTAATTAGGGAAAAGTATCAGTGATCACAATAAGTCAATAATAAAGACTGAGCGATTGAGACGGGCTGGCAATGTGTCCTATATGCTCTGCATTGCATCCGTCCGCCCGATACACTGTTCTGCTTTGAGTTCGAAGGTGCTCCCTGTGTTGATATGTTTGAGTCATTGATTTCTTCTCATTGCTAAGCTGCAACAGCATGCGATCGACGTGTAACCAATCATATCATTATGTACAGTGGCGAAGGACGATAAAAAATCGAGGTCGGGCGAAATCTAACGCGTAAAACAATTGATGAAAAATCAAATTTTTCTAGACACAACAATAATTTATATCATTCTAAACATGATCACTCGGTACAAGGAAAATAGCAACATAAGTAAATAGAAAAAGAACCTATGAACACACTGATAATGAAACTTTAGTGTCGTCTAGAAGTTCCAGGCAATTCAGAAAAAAGTGCTTACCTTTTCCCCCTTTGTTGTCCCCTTCCACCTTCTGTCCATCTTCTCTTAGATTGGATTCTCAGTTCAAAACCAATTAGCCGATCGCCCAGACCTAACCCGCTGCCTCCTCCTTGCCGCGCCGTTCTGTATCCGGTCCTGCCGCACTTGCTGCGTTGCTCCCGCCGTCCGCTGTCGCTTCGAGTTGGACTGTTGGAGCGATGGAGCCTGGAGGTCAGACCGCCGTCGGCAGATTTGCCCTTCCGTGCGATCGGGCGTGCGGCGTGACGTGCGTACAGTTAACTCGCTTGATCGTTTGATCGATCAGGAACACGACTACACAAGGATACGAGGACATGCGGTGCTAGGAACCTACTCCCTCCGTTCCAAATTAGTTGTCTTTCATTTGTACAAAAGTGGATGTATCTAGACATGTTACAAGTATAGATACATCCACTTTTGTACAAATGAAAGACAACTAATTTAGAACGGAGGGAGTAGCTACGTACGTTAAACGGACAGCCCAACCAAGCAACTTAACAGGACTGCACGGCCCAATACATATGCGTAAGCTCTTTTTCATTTGTTTTCCCGAGCTACTCGACCAAGGAATCCTAGCATCGTACGTAAAGAATACATGTAGTAGATTTTTTGTCGCCAGCGTAGGTAGGGCGAGCGCCCGACCTCGCCCTACCGAGGGCTTCGCCACTGATTATGTATGGATGAAGGAAAGTAACATATACCTCTCATCTCTGTATGATTCTTGAGTTATTGATTGAACATCCGGACACCCTAAAATATACACGCGGGGTTTCTTTGATTCACAACATATATCATTGAATTTTGAACGACTGAAATCTTTATGGATTTTCCTATTTTAGTTGTTTGATTCGTAGGATTACATAGCATTGGAATGTTTTCTAGGGATTCTTTTCTACTAAATTTGATAGGAAATTATGCATCCACTCGAATCTTCCAAAAAAATATTTATTTCCTGTTTTTCAATTAAACAAACAAAAACCCTGTAAAATTCAAATGGACATGACATTTCAACCTTGTGTTTTCTTTTTTCGAACGAGGCAAAAGGCTTGCCTATTCATTTGTTAAGAGAGAATAGAGAGTTTTAGTTTTACAAGGCCGAGACCAACCCCACCCAAGGCGCAGAACAAGCGCGCACAAGGGAAACAACAAAAGATGAAGCTAAAAGGATTACTCTCCCGGGATAAAATTCACCAAGCACTTTGCACCCGCTTTGACCCAAGTTCTCGCCTCCTCCTTTATGTCCGCAATGATCACACTTGGGAGATGAGACTTGTGCCTGAAAACTCTCGAGTTCCGCTCATTCCATATACTCCACGCAACTAGGGTGAGGATGGATGTGGTTGCCTTGCGAGGGGCCTCGGTCGCCTTGTGTTTTCTCATCCTTGTGTTTTTCACAATCCTGCAAACAAACTAGGCCTTAAAGGCTTCGGTTTCCGTAGCGGAGAGTAATCTACATCCTCACGAACGAAGAGCGCATGTCAACTATTGTCCGAAGTGGTATCCATGTACTTGTTGTGATATAGTCGATTATGTTTTGAAATAACACTTAGTATTTGCAATGACGTTTCTTAGCCTGGTAACTGTAGAAGCAATGCATCCTTCAGTTAAATACAAATACTCCACTAACTAACGTGGTCCTATTGCCTTCTCAAACGTATACTCCAACTGCTGTCATAAATTTAGTGAATCTAATGATCGATTGGAATATTTAAAATCGCAGCTGCATTCCGGTTCGTGCATCTGTCCACGATTTTATCTTGTATTCTGCCGGTAGGTTGCAGGTCCTTTTCCCACGTATATATCCAGTACGCCCCTACGTATACAGCCTAATCGTTGTCATCTATACTATAACTGGAACTTTGAAACATCGATCCCTGGTCCACGTGCAGTGTGCATCCAATTAACATACCTTGCGGAACCCTTCTTTCTCATCGAGTGCATGAAATTTTGGAAAACCGATTTGTGTACAAGGCTAAGAGGGTGTTTGGGTAGGCTTTTTTCTTGACTTTTGGTTTTGGCTTATAAGTCACAAAAGCACCTAATTAGGTGCTTTTAATTTTTAGTTTATACCATAGTAAAACATAAACCAAAAGCACCTATTTAGGTGCTTTTTGGCTTATAAGCCAAAGCCAAAAGCTAAGTAAAAAGCCTAACCAAACACTCTCTAAGATGAGGCCACACAACCGAGATTAAACACAACGCACATAAGAACTAGGTCCTCGGGGAGCAGGCTCACAAGTCTCGGACATAAGAAGTCCTCTGCACCACCTCGGATGAAGTTTTTTGTCTGACTTGCGTCACTAGTACAGAACGGCACACGAAAACAAGTCAAAACCCTCATAGAAAATGGAGAAACGGTTCGTGTCCCCGCTGAAAGGACAAGGATGTCGCCTACAAGGGGGGGTGAATAGGCGATTAAAATTTTTCCGGATTAAGCTTGATAATTGCGGAATAAAACTATGTGTTTAAATTAACAAGCCAACAAGCTAAATAAACTAGGTTCACCTATGTGCACCAACAACTTATGCTAAGCAAGACAATTACAAGGTGATAGCAATATAGAATATTTCAAGCACGAAGTCTATCACAATGTAAAGTGCATAAGTAAAGAGCTCAGGTATAGAAATAACCGTGGCACGCGGAGACGAGGATGTAATCCCGATGATGTGGGGTGGCCACGACAAGTCCCGGGGTCGAGTACCTGATACGTCCAAAACGTATCTATAATTTTTGATTGTTTCATGTTAATATTATGCCTTTGACACTTGTTTTTATATTAAGTTTATGATTTATTTGGACTAACCTATTAATAGTTGCAAAAGTGCACAATATTCTTGTTTTACTCTTTGATGTGTAGGAATTATCAAAAATACAAGAGGAAACCTTGTTTGAGTCGAATTGGGACTTTCCTGAAATCTGTCTGAAAACTCTTTTTAAAGATTGTCACGTTATGGGTCGAAGACGGCGTCAAACGGAAATCTCACCGAAGACAAAGTTGCTGGAAATTTTCCGCCGAACGTTCTAGACATAAAATTCGCCTGATTCCGAGTCCGGACGGCCAAGATAAGCCCGATTTACTGCAACCCTAGATGGGATGACGGGAATCCGAGAAGCTATATAAAGGGAGGAAACCTAACTCGTGGAGAACTCCTCCACCCACGAATTGCAGCCACCAAAGCCACGTTTTTGCCTCCCCCATGGACCCCATCTCCATGGGGGAGGGCTCCCAAGAAGCCATGAAGGAGGGAGGCTAAGGGGCGGCGCTCCCCATGATGCCGGCGGCGGGGAAGGAGCTCCCGCGCCGCCGCCGCCGCCGCCGCCCTGCGCCACCGCGCTGCCTCTCCGCCGTCTTCACCGCCATCTCCATCACCAACTCCTCCTTGTATTCAGTGGTTCATCCTCCCACAAACCTCTGTACCGTCCTATGTAAACATGTTGTTTGATGCTATATATTTATCCTATGATCTATGACATGTTTGTGTAGTTTATTTGTCTTTTGATTGCTTGGTTGAATGTCTTTGGTTCATTAGAGTTGTATGTTGATATGGTACTGTCCTTTGGTGTCCATTATACTTGTGCGCGCATGGATCAAAATCACGGGGTTGGTAGTATTTGTAAACGAAGGGGGGAGTCCTGCCGGAGTGACAGAAACCTAAGGGCGCGAACCGGTTAGTTACACGTATGGGAGTAAGAGGACCTTAAACTTAAGGCTATGGTTGGGGAAACCTTAATGCATTGTTAGTATTCGCGGATGCTTTCTAACAATCCAATCATATAGTACTTGTAATCCCAAGTAGTGGAGTGCATGTATATTTAGCCTCTCCCACATAGAAAACTGCATCGAAGACAATGAACCCGATATATTCGGTAATTAATCTTGGACAAAGCCATCACAATTACCACCACTTTTCCACACTCATGGTACTGTTAGTTTATGGTTACTTAGTGTATTTTATTGCTGCAGCACTAACATTTACTTTCTTGTATTTATTATCTCGCAAAGCTATCTCTCATACCCGTATTGTATCTAGTTTTATTTCCTAGATAAAGTAAACGTTTAGTGTGCGTAGAGTTGTATCAGTGGTTGATAGAACTTGAGAGAATACTTATCCTACCTTTAGCTCCTCGTTGGGTTCGACACTCTTACTTATCGAAAAGGCTACACGCGATCCCCTATACTTGTGGGTTATCAAGACCTTTTCTGGCGCCGTTGCCGGGGAGCATAGCGTAGGTGAATATTCTTGTGTGCACTTGTTTGCTTTATCTCTAAGTAATTTTTATTTTCAGTTTTAAGTTGTTTTCTATCTTAGTATGGATAGGAAATACGAATTATAAAAAAATTAGTTGTACTTGTTATCTAAAAACGTTTTCAAAAAGAGAGTGATTGGAAAGATGAGCAATGGTTAAGTGGGGGTCGACCTTGAACACTTGTGTTCATGCCTATGAAACCAAAGCAAATCTTTCCATGGAAGCTTCTCATCCAAAAACATGTAAATATTGTGTATATACCTCTGTACATAAAAATAAATGATAATAATAATCTCTAGTTAATTAGAAGTTGATAGTTTTACTTTGCTGTCCAGAAACAGATTTTCTGTGCTCCACCGTATTAAATGTTTAAAATCACCAGAACGTGATCTTGATCTGAAATTTCTTGAGTGCAAAGTAATGCTTATTATCTTTCTTTCATTAGACTAACTTTTTGTGATTTGAGTTACGTAGCTGTCTCGAAAAATTCGATCTTCACCGACTGTTCAATTTAGACAGATTCCTGTGCTTCACTGTAAAAAATCGTGATAAATCTCAGAATAGTATTTTGACCTGAAAATTTTTGTGCGTAAAACTGAGATTATGATCTGCCTTTCATTAGTTAAAAGTTTTTCGATTTGAGCTACTTAACTATCTCGTTGAATGCCATCTTTACGGACTGTTCAGTTTTGACAGATTTCTTTGTTTATTCAATATTGTACTTGGTGTTGTTAGTTTCATTAGTTTTTCGACGGACAACGGAAATCATGAACACCTTAGTATATACAGTGGCTAATGTTGAGTAAAGATTATAAAACTTGTCAATGCTTGAACATGAGTGGATTTTATTTAATGAGTACTAACCCTACTAATGAGTTTTGTGAAGTTTTATGTGGATGTAGCCTATAAGATCTAATCAATATGGTGATATAAGATGAACAAGAAGACGCAAGAGCTCAAGCTTGGGGATGTGTAGGTACATCCCAAGAACATATTCAAGAAGATACAATCATCTAAGCTTGGGGATGCCCGAGTCATCCCCCTATTCATCAACTAACATGAGGTTGTCTCGTTCATACTCTATATTACCCGTCCACATGATATGTATTGTCTTAACTTGTATTATAATTGTTTTTATATGTCTTGGTTTTACCTTCTTTAGTTTTATTAGGCTCTTTATTTGGTTTTTATTGCTTCTTTACTTTCACTTATAAATTCAAAACAACAAAAATATTTTCTTTTCTTTTGCTTATTTGGTTCTTTCTTTATTCTATATAGGTTTTACTTTCATTTTTATTTAGAGTTTTCCTTGTTATAGCTAGCATGTTTAGGTCTTGTTTAGCCTCTGGTCTTTAGTTTATCAAAAATAAAGTACCAAGTTTTACCCATTTAGCTTAGTTGATACATATGTAAAAAGTGATTTTCTGTTTTCGGTATCTACTGCTCATTGCGCGATTTTTCATATTTTACTGGAAACTCTAAAAATCACGTAAAATTACTGATGTTGTATCACCGAATCCTCTGCATGCACAAAAATTGGCTAAAATTTCGGACATGTTTTAGAGCACCTAAAAATTACGTTTGCCAGCTGCTGTTTTTCTGGACAGATTCTGACTTTTGTTGCAAGAGTGGCCTCTTTGCGTTTTCATTTGATTATTAATGGTTCTTACCTTTCATTTAGAAGTTGGCCATTTAAGCAACCTTTGTAACTTAAAAACAAAATTTGATTTGGTTTAATAGCAGCACTTTGGAAATATTATGTATTGCAATAAGTGCCTAGCTAAAAGGCGTTAAAGAAAAGCGCTTATGGGAGGCAACCCATTATTTTTTCTGCAATTTTTCTTTTCTTGAGTCAAGGAGTTTGTTTACTTCTGTAGCAACTCCTTTGTATCTTTACTTTCATGCATTGTTGTGCCAAGAGTAGTCTCTAATGATAAGATGTTGCTAAAATTTTGATTGCTGCGCAGGAACAGATTTCTGCTGTTCACTGTACGAAATTCATAAAATCACCAGATTGTGAATTAAATCTGAAATTTTTGTGCGTAATCCTGATATATGTATGCATCTTTCGTTAGTTCAAAGTTTTTCGATCTGAGTAACGTAAGTGCCTCGAAAAAATTCGTCTTTGCGGACTGTTCTGTTTTAGACAGATTATGTCATTTATTTTGCATTCTCTCTTTTACTAGTGTTGAGTGGAATTCTTTTTTGGGTGGAAGAGCTTCACGTAACATCAGTGGCTGTAGCTAATGTTTAAAGTAACGGTCATATTGCGTCCTTACAGAACATGTGAGTTTTTGATTGTGCACTAACCCTCTAATGAGATTTACTTTGAGTTTGGTGTGGCGGAAGTTTTCAAGGGTCAAGAGAGAAGAGTGATATAATAGGATTAAGAAGAGTGAAGAGCTTAAGCTTGGGGAGGCTCCCATGGATCTCCCCAGCATATTTCAAGAAGACTCAAGCGTCTAAGCTTGGGGATGCCCAAGGCATCCCCTTCTTCATCGTCAAAATTATCAGGTCATCTCTAGTGAAACTATATTTTAATTCTTTCACATCATATGTGTTGTTCTTGGAGCGTCTGTATCTTATTATTTATTTATCTTAGCATCAAACACCGGTTACATTAATAAGTTGATCGTCACATATTTTATTTATCCTCTGTTTTCAATGTTTACTTGGTTAATGGATTACTTGTTGAAACTTAAAAATGATGTGTGAATAATACTGTTTAGTAGTTTATGTTTTCTTATGGTTAGTCTCAACTAGCTAATAGTGCATATTATGTTATTTTGATATTAACATGCATTGTCCTATTCATAAGATGGTATGGAATTGTGGTATCCTCCTCTGAATGATTTACTTGAATCGACTTGGCACATGCTCACACATGTTCATGACTGAAAAATAAAAGTCAATTAAGCCTTGATGATCTATTTTGCCTCAGAGTTTTAGTATCATTTTTATGCCTCCGTTAATTTTATTCTGTCGCAAGTATGATTATGACGGTTATTGCTCTCTTGATTGTCGCTTCCCAGTCTATTGCTAGCCTTCACTTGTACTGAGCGGGAATGCTGCTCGTGCATCCAAATCCTAAAACCAAGTTATCCCAAAGAGTCCACCATAAATTCCTATGCATGGTATTTGAACCATTCCAAGTAAATTTTCATGTGCTACCTTTAAAACCTTCAAAATACTTCTCATTTTGTGACACTGTTTTTAGCTCATGAGGACGTAGTAGTTGGGTTTGTTATCTTCCATACTAAATTAAGTCCCCGACTTGCATGCTTCATCTGCTCGTCACTAATTTTGCAAAGAGCTGGTTAGACCATTATAACATCTAAAAAGTAAAATAAAATAGGCACTCCTCCATGGTATGAGATTGTTGGCAGGCACCCGAGGATTCGGTTAGCCATGGTTTGTGAAAGCAAAGGTTGGGAGAAGTGTCATACTATATGCTATAAATGCCTAATATCAATAACTCGGAACCGCTCTCAACTTATTTAGTATGGAAGATAACAAGAACTCTATTGCTGATTCGTTGACAGGAACAACCACCTCTCAAAACCATTTTATTTCTGTTTTAAAAATAAAAAGCTCTAGCACATGTTAAATCCCTGCTTCCCTCTGTCATTCTTTCTTTGAACACTTCCTTGAGAGCATAACTGTCATTCTTAGTGTAATGTGCTTGTCCCAGAATGCGGTTATCTGTGGTATAACTATGATGCTTTTACCTTTGATATCTTTACATCTAGTCTTCACTTGAACTTCAGAGGTGCCTTGGCATTTATGTTTTATTCCACAATTAAGGGCAATCGAGATACCACTCTATCATGCTTTATTATGATCATTACAATCTTGTTGATGTTTATAAATTTCATGTTATAAGCTCCTAGTTCGTTGATACTTTTCATTAGGTAACATGATTGCTAAGTTTTATTATCCTTACATCATGCAATTGTTAAAGACCTGGTCATAGCATTTACAATCAGAAATTATTTTGTTATCATTTACCTACTCGAGGACGAGCAGGAATTACGCTTGGGGATGTTGAAAGGTCTTGATAACCCACAAGTATAGGGGATCGCGAGTAGCCTTTTCGATAAGTAAGAGTGTCGAACCCAACGAGGAGCTAAAGGTAGGATAAGTATTCTCTCAAGTTCTATCAACCACTGATACAACTCTACGCACACTAAACGTCACTTTATCTAGGAAATAAAACTAGACTACAATACGGGTATTAGAGATAGCTTTGCGAGATAATAAATAACAAGAAAGTAAATGTTAGTGCTGCAGCAATAAAATACACTAAGTAACCATAAACTAACAGTACCATGAGTGTGGAAAAGTGGTAATAATTGTGATGGCTTTGTCCAAGATTAATTACCGAATATATCGGTTCATTGTCTTCGATGCAGTTTTCTATGTGGGAGAGGCTAAATATACATGCACTCCACTAGTTGGGATTACAAGTACTATATGATTGGATGGTTAGAAAGCATCCGCGAATACTAACAATGCATTAAGGTTTCCCCAACCATAGCCTTAAGTTTAAAGTCCTCTTACTCCCATACGTGTAACTAACCGGTTCGCGCCCTTAGATTTCTGTCACTCCGGCAGGACTCCCCCCTTCGTTTACAAATACTACCAACCCCGTGATGTTTGATCCATGCGCGCACAAGTATAATGGACACCAAAGGACAGTACCATATCAACATACAACTCTAATGAACCAAAGACATTCAACCAAGCAATCAAAAGACAAATAAACTACAGAAACATGTCATAGATCATAGGGTAAATATTATAGCATCAAACAACATGTTTACATAGGACGGTACAGAGGTTTGTGGGAGGATGAACCACTGAATACAAGGAGAAGTTGGTGATGGAGATGGCGGTGAAGACGGCGGAGAGGCAGCGCGGTGGCGCAGGGCGGCGGCAGCGCCGGCGGCGCGGGAGCTCCTTCCCCGCCGCCGGCATCATGGGGGAGCGCCGCCCCTTAGCCTCCCTCCTTCATGGCTTCTTGGGAGCCCTCCCCCATGGAGATGGGATCCATGGGGGAGGCAAAAACGTGGCTTTTGGTGGCTGCAATTCGTGGGTGGAGGAGTTCTCCACGAGTTAGGTTTCCTCCCTTTATATAGCTTCTCGGATTCCCGTCATCCCATCTAGGGTTGCAGTAAATCGGGCTTATCTCGGACGTCCGGACTCGGAATCAGGCGAATTTTATGTCTAGAACGTTCGGCGGAAAATTTCCTGCAACTTTGTCTTTGGTGAGATTTCCGTTTGCCGCCGTCTTCGACCCGTAACGTGACAATTTTTAAAAAACGTTTTCAGACAGATTTCAGGAAAGTCCCAATTCGACTCCAACAAGGTTTCCTCTTGTATTTTTGATAATTCCTACACATCAAAGAGTAAAACAAGAACATTGTGCACTTTTGCAACTATTAATAGGTTAGTCCAAATAAATCATAAACTTAATATAAAAACAAGTGTCAAAGGCATAATATTAACATGAAACAATCAAAAATTATAGATACGTTTTGGACGTATCAGTACCCCAGGTTGATTGAGAGGGAGAAAGGTTGGAGTGCTGGTAGTTACCACGGCTGACAAGCGAGGCGATTTACCCTGGTTCAGGCTCCCGGAGGATAATACCCTACTTCCAGCTTTTCTGTTATTGATAATTGGAGGTGTTACAATGGCGATCCCGGCGAGATGTTGATCTCGCTAGGGTTTCGGTGCTGGAATATGAGCGTGTCTTGTGTGTCCCTAGATTGGCGACTCTTCCAGCCTTTATAAAGGAGGCTGGGTCTAGGGAGTTCGTAACCGACTACAGTTTACAAGTATGGTAGGTTCTACCGACATGAGCTTCGACTGTCTTGAGGCGTACTCTATCCTCCTTGGGCTCCCTTAGTGGGCCTTGAACGTCGTCTTCTAGTAGGCCGCCTGCTGGGTCCTAGTCTTTGCGTGCACCAGGTACCTTCATGGTGGGGCACCCGATAGGTTGGCCCATGTCAGTAGCCCCCGAGTGCTTGGTCGAGTCGAAGAGTCGGGTAAGGACTCCTCTCCGGGTGCACGTCATTCTTCACCTGTTGCAGGGCACTTTGTTCTGAGTTGGTAGCGCATCGCCTGTTGGATATGTTCATGTTTTGCTGTCTTGCTGACAGTTTCTAGCGATGATGACATGACTGGCCTGGCGCGGTCGACGGATCGAGACCAGTTAGATGCTCTTGGGCAAGAACCTAGCCAGCCTACATCAAAGCTCGAGTCCCCGGACTCAAACCTGGAAAGAGCTGATAAGCTTCGACTCATGCCACGGAGGTCTTACAGAGGATATTGTGATGAATCGGGTACCCAACGCGTCCGTCAGAATTTTCTTCATGCCTGCTGGCATGGAATAGGACAAACTCCACATAAATATGTGCATATTAATATGAAATTGAATTTCATGCACATCTTAGCCATTTAGGATTTGATGGATTTTATCCTATATATTGGATCAACGAAAGTAAGCATGCCATAAGATATACATATAATGAATATGCATGCACAAGGCTTTCAAGAACCAAACGAGATACAATTAGGACAAAACACCAATTAAATCAAGAAAGCACACACAAGTGTGACAAGAAAAAGAATTGTCCAAATTATATCAAAGACTCAAAACAACACATGATTGAAGATACCAAATTGAAAAGATAACAAATGAAAGCAAGATACCAATTGATGAAACTACCATCAAGGAATAAACCAAACCCTCTACAATTTTCATGATGTCACAAAGTACCAAGACGAAAAATGTTTGTCTTCCAAAGAGACATGTCATTAGGATAAAAAGCCAATTGAAGACAACTAAAGTTCAAAAGCATATAGGATTGCTCCCCCAAGATTAGTGTATTATTTATGATCTTGCATTTGAATACAAATGCACACAAATGGGATCATCACTCTCCATTAAAATCCAATACCAACTTAAAGAATGGTGTTCTACTCAATGTAGGATAGCTTCCCCAAGAATAGTGCATTATCTAAAAGTATGTCTTGAATGTAAATGCACAAGGATGGGATCATTGCATTTCCTAACTCAAGAAAGCACAAAACAAATTTTTAGTAGAGCAAAAAAGATCCAAAAGATGCAAGGAAGACACACGAGAGTTAGACCGAAATAAATCCTTGGCAATAAAATAAGGTAATTCAAAGCAAGAGCAAAAATGAAGATGGTCTACTAATTCCACCACAATTATGAGTATCACTTGTCATGGACAAGGAGTATATGGAGATATTTCTCGGTGGTATATAGGAATGATATTAAAGACCAACTTCACAACAAATAAGCATATGGTAAAGAATAAGATTTAAAAGCCATGCTTAAATAAGTAGATATTCTTGATAGTTTCAAATATTCACGCGATAATGCAAAGCAACTCCAAGGAGTAGCTTGAAGCAATTGGTTTCCCAAAAATATATATGAGAACATATTTAGGGAAAGCCATATCAAGAACTTCCATCACAAACAAGATCCAACGGTGAGAGGCAAAAAGCATTTAAGCAAATGGGAACATGTTTCAGAAACATGCCACATAGGAATAAGATAATGAAGAATATCAATTCTAGGTAGCAATACCTCACATGTTCACATTTTCTAGGTTTGCAATATGCACAAAGCTTATTACTCCCCCATAATGTGATAATCCAAAATTTCTTAACAAGAGGCAAGCAAACCAACAAGAGATAATTAATGGACATTAGAATTTGAATTTCTCATGAGAATGATATACCACATAGAGATTAGATAATATTAATATATCAACACTAAGTGGTACTCCTCATGTATACACAATTTTAGGATTGTGAAGTGCACGAAGCATATCACTCCCTAAAATAGGATAGTCCATTAATCTCTCAAAAAGAGAGCCAACAAGAAGAGATATCAAATAAAGGCAATAAGGCTCAACACAAGTACATGGTGTGCCAACCAACATACACATTCTTGATTACTCAAGATAAGTAAGTAGAGAGCACACCACATACCAACACTAGCAAGGTACAAACCTAACACATGCAAGGGTGCAAGCAACTTTCAATGTATATATGATTTAAATAAAAGTTACCGCAAGGAGGAACATTGGATATGAGATAGAACAATATAATCCAAATGATTTTGCTTGAGATAATATAATTGATGAAGATCCTTTAATTCTTCATGATGTAGCCAAGTATCCAATGCCCTCCAACAACACCTATTGATCAAGTTTTAGCTTGTTGATCCCCAACTAAGTTGGGTCCTAAGAGGTTAGTCACAATAGGCTTGGCAACCCAAAAGGTTCTTTTCTTGACACCACTTTGAGTACCAACATATTTGGCAAACACATTGCCAACCTTATCCTTCCGAAGAGAATAAACATCATCAATTATAATGGGGTTGGATAACGTACCATTAGTGCATGAAGAAGCAAAGTGACCCTTCTCACGGCATATGTAGCAATATTTGCTTCCTCCTTTCTTCTTAGTTGGAATCTCGACTTGAGGAGGGGTAGCTTGATTCTTCTTGGGAAGAGGCCGTTCTTCAACTTGAGGAACTTGAGTTTGAACTTGAGGCTTCTTCCCTTGTTGCTTCTCACTAAGAGGCTTCTTCTTCAAAGGGCAAGATCTAACATGGTGCCCTTCAACTTTGCACTTGAAGCAAACAATCTTGGCCGAATCTTTAACTTGTTCTTGGCCCTTTTTCTTCTTGTTGAACTTGGACTTGTTCTTGTTATTGGAGTTGAATCCAAGTCCACTCTTGTCATTGGGGCGTCTTTAAACACTCAACATATTGTCAACTGTGGACTTCCCAACATGACGCTTTTCCAAGTCTTTCTTCAAAGAAGTGACTTGGGCCTTGAGCTCTTTTAATTCCTCTACATGGTTAGTATCACAAATACTAGAGGAAGTAGAACCTTCATTGTTAGAGCAACAAGGCATGGAAAGTAATTCATCACAAGATGTAGCAACATTGTGAGTGGATGAATTACTAGGACTAGCACAAGACAATATAGCATTAAGAGTAGAAGTTGTGCCATTGTCCACATGAGCCTCACAAGATGTTACCTTTGACATAATACACTAGTAGAGACAGGGCCTTTCGTCCAACCCCTTTAGTCCCGGCCCACTTACAAACCGCGACAAATGGCCAGGCCACGTCTCCCGAAATAGCCCAGGCGCCCCTCCCCCCTTTTGTCCCGGCCCGTGAGGACCCTTTTGTCCCGGTTTGAGATACAAACCGGGACTAAAGGGGTCCGCGGCCCGCAGCGGCCAGGTCCCCCCCCCCCCCCCCCTTAGTCCCGGTTTGTATCTCAAACCGGGACAAAAGGGCTGGCACCCCTATATATATGGCAGCACCCTCTCCACTCACTCTTTGTTTTTTTCCTGGTGGAGGTGGTGTGGTCTAGTGCTATTTTTTTCTCTCCTTCATATGCACTCAAGGTGTTCGATGAAATGCCTGTTAGAGTGATGCCATTTGAGTTCACACAATACAAACATGATATGAGGTGCCCGAGCCACACTTAAGCTTTCACCTCTTTATTTCCACTTGTCCTAAAAGGTTAGCAACTATTTTCTAGTCGGTCACCGTGCGGTACTAATTTTAGCATCGTCATTGCGTTTGATATATAGTTGTATGATGCAGATGAGCCATCCATGGATGTACGGTGACCGACGCACAGCCGCTTACAGAGCAGGCGTGCATTCTTTTCGCGATGCGGCCGAGGCGAACAAGCATGGGGGTGGCTTTATGTTTTGTCCATGTGTTAAATGTCTGAATGTGAAGGATCACACTAACTCAAGAGTCATTCAGAGCCACCTGCTTCGGTCCGGTTTCATGCCCGGCTATAGTGTTTGGACCAAACACGGAGAAAGAGGGGTTATGATGGAAGACGGCGATGAAGAAGAGAACGATGATGACAACTACCGATCTATGTTCCCTGAATACGCTGATACCGCAATGGAAGACAATGAAGAAGAAGGTCAGGGCGAAGAACGGGCACCAGATGAGCCCGTTGATGATCTTGGTCAGGTCATTTCTGATGCAAGGCGAGACTGCGACACAGAAAAGGAGAGGTTGCAGTTCGAGCAGATGTTACAGGACCACAACAAATTGTTGTACCCAACTTGTGAAGATGGCCAGAAGAAGCTGGGTAGCACACTGGAATTGCTCAAGTGGAAGGCAGAGACCGGTGTGACTGACTCGTCATTTGAAAAGTTGCTGGTACTAATGAAGAAGATGCTTCCAAGAAAGAACGAATTGCCCGCCAGCACGTACGAAGCAAAGAAGCTTGTCTGCCCTCTAGGATTAGACGTGCAGAAGATACATGCATGCCCTAATGACTGCATCCTCTACCGCGGTGAGAAGTACGAGAATATGGATAAATGCCCGGTATGCACTGCATTGCGGTATAAGATCAGAAAAGATGACCCTGGTGATATTGAGGGCGAGCCACCCAGGAAGAGGGTTCCTGCCAAGGTGATGTGGTATGCTCCTATAATACCACGGTTGAAACGTCTGTTCAGAAACAAAGAGCATGCCAAGTTGTTGCGATGGCACATGGAAGACCGTAAGAAAGACGACAAGTTGAGGCACCCCGCTGATGGTCGGCAGTGGAGAAAAATCGAGAGAGAGTTCGGGGACTTTGCAGGTGACGCAAGGAACTTATGGTTTGGTCTAAGTACAGATGGCATGAATCCTTTTGGGGAGCAGAGCTGCAGTCACAGCACCTGGCCCGTGACTCTATGTATCTACAACCTTCCTCCTTGGTTGTGCATGAAGCGGAAGTTCATTATGATGCCAGTGCTCATCCAAGGCCCGAAGCAACCCGGCAACGACATTGATGTGTACCTAAGGCCATTAGTCGATGAACTTTTGCAGTTGTGGGCCAAACCAGGTGTAAGTGTGTGGGATGAGCACAAACAGGAGACATTTGACCTACGAGCGTTGCTTTTCGTAACCATCAATGATTGGCCTGCTCTTAGTAACATTTCAGGACAGACGAACAAGGGATACAATGCATGCACGCACTGTTTGGATCAGACAGAAAGTATATATCTGGACAAATGTAGGAAGAATGTGTACCCGTACAATCGTCGTTTTCTTCCGCACAAGCATCCCTTAAGGCAAAAAGGCAAGCATTTCAATGGCAAGGCAGAAACCCGGACGAAGCCTGTCACCCGTACTGGTGCTGAAGTATTTGGTATGGTCAAGGATTTAAAAGTAATCTTTGGAAAGGGTCCTGGCAGCCAACCTGTTCCGAACGGCGCTGATAAGCGCGCACCCATGTGGAAGAAGAAATCTATATTTTGGGAGCTACCCTATTGGGAAGTCCATGAGGTCCGCTCCGCAATCGACGTGATGCACCTGACGAAGAATCTTTGCGTGAATATTCTAGGCTTCCTGGGCTTGTATGGGAAGTCAAAAGATACACCGGAAGCACGGGAGGACCAGGAACGTCATAAAGGACGAGACGGCATGCATCCAGGGCAGTTTCAAGGGCCTGCCAGCTACGCTCTTACCAAGGAAGAGAAGGAAATCTTTTTTGAAGTCCTTTTCAGTATCAAGGTCCCGTCTGGCTTCTCGTCGAATATAAAGGGAATAGTAAATATGAAAGAGAAAAAATTCCAAAACCTAAAGTCTCATGACTGCCACGTGCTTATGACGCAATTGCTTCCGGTTGCATTGAGGGGAATTCTAGCGGAAAATGTTCGACTGGCCATTGTGAAGGTATGTGCATTCCTCAATGCAATTTCTCAGAAGGTAATCGATCGAGAAAGTCTATCAGGGTTACAAATTGATGTGGTCCAATGTCTGGTCAGCTTCGAGTTGTTGTTCCCGCCATCCTTCTTCAATATTATGACGCACCTCCTAGTTCACCTAGTCGAAGAGATTAGAATTCTTGGTCCTGTGTTTCTACACAATATGTTCCCCTTCGAGAGGTTCATGGGAGTCTTAAAGAAATATGTTCGTAACCGTGCTAGGCCAGAAGGAAGCATCTCCAAGGGCTATGGAACAGAGGAGGTCATTGAGTTTTGTGTTGACTTTCTTCCTGACCTTAAGCCGATTGGTGTTCCTGAATCTCGGTATGAGGGGAGGCTGACTGGAAAAGGCACACTAGGAAGGAAAGCAACGGTATGTAGGGACGGGCATTCTTTCACTCAAGCACACTACACAGTTCTACACACCGTATATCGAGAGACACAAGAATATTCTACGCTCCGAAAACCGTGACGGGGAACACGAGAAGACTTTCGGCAGTTGGTTGCAGATACATCTCATGAATAACACCATTGTTGGAGATCAGCTGTACTTGTTGGCCAGGTGTCCATCTTCGACTATATGTACTTTCCAAGGGTACGAGATAAATGGTAATACATTTTACACGAAGGCCCAAGATAAAAAGAGCACCAACCAAAACAGTGGTGTCCGCTTTGATGCAACAGACGACAATGGGCAGAAGGACACATATTATGGGTACATAGAGGAGATATGGGAACTTGACTATGGACCTACTTTTAAGGTCCCTTTATTTCGGTGCAAATGGGTCGCAGCTAGCGGGGTAAAGGTAGACCCGCAGTACGGAATGACAACAGTGGATCTCAAGAATCTTGGGTACCACACCGAACCATTCGTCCTAGCCAATGATGTGGCTCAGGTTTTCTATGTGAAGGACATGTCCACCAAACCGAAAAAGAAAAGATAAGCAAAAGAATACATCGTCCGATGAGCCAAAGCGCCACATAGTTCTTTCAGGGAAAAGAAACATCGTGGGAGTGGATGACAAGACAGACATGTCAGAAGATTATAATAAGTTTCATGAAATTCCGCCCTTCACAGTGAAAACTGACCCAAGCATCCTGTTAAATGATGAAGATTCTCCATGGCTACGGCTCAGAAGAAAACAGAAACAATAGATAGGGATGTTGGTGATGTGTAATAATGTATTAAACCTTTTATGTAATGCATTCTATGGAATGTATTAAACCTTTATGTAAGGAGCATGTGTAAGAAGCTTCAATCAGCTGCAGTTTTACCAACACAATCTCTGCATTCTCCAAGATCTTTAGCATTTCCAAGTGATAGAACAAAACATACGGTTTCCCCTGCCTACCTTCTCCAGTGGCCACTCTGACCGGCAAATCGGCAAATCATCGCGTGGTCGTGAGACGGCAAATCGGCCTTCGATCCAAACAGCGGCAAGACGTCTCTGATGATTTGCAACCGTCCGAACAAGTGTTGGGGATGTTGCTAATCATCAGAGATCCTTGCCGCTGCTTGGATTCGACCGAGGGGAGGGTTCACCTTCAGCCTCCGCTCTAGGAACTCCTGCCTCTCAGAAATCTTGCTCTCTGCTACCCGTGTGCTGCCAAAATGAACTACAATGAGTAGACACTGAGTGCTGAACATGTCCGGGAGGGGGGCTATATATAGGGTGTCGTGGGTTTGTCACGTCAGATGTCATGGATGACTTCGTAGGTGTGGGATTGCGCGAGTCAATCGTCTCCGAGCTAAAGATCGCAGGGCACGAGGAAGACAATGTTTTTTACCCAGGTTCGGCCCCTCAATGTGAGGTAAAGACCTACGTCCTGCCTATCCTAGATTGGTATTGATATGAATATGGTGTTACAAGCGGTTGGCGATCGATGTGTCGAGTCGCCTATCTCTGGAAGTATGAGATCTAGGGTTTTAGGTCCCGGGAGTCCACCTTATAAAGACGGTGCCTCGCCGGGTTACAAGTAAACTTGCCCGTTAAGGAAAGATAAGCCGGAGTCCTACTTGGTGACTAAGTAATGTAATTTCGTGTCTTCCAAGTTATGTCTTCTCCGGTCTTCTAGATACTTCTTCTTTCATCATGATCTTGGGTTGGCCCATCTTTGTGTAAGCCCACGAGTGTTGTGGCCATGAAGAATAAGTCGCGCTTTGCTTGAATAAGTCGCGGGATAATTATTCCCCCGACATTAGCCCCAAGCTTCCGGGTGATTCGTAGAATCAGGCGGAAGATTCTGTTTTGATGATGATCATGCAAGCTTGCATATGTAGCTCTCGCCGACTTGTCGATGTTGCACTTGGCGACTCGCCGGTGATGAGTCGCGAGCGTAGCGGCTTATTGAGCCGCTCATGTAGAAGCGATGAGCCGCTGATGTTTGTTGATATAGTATCGCAGGCCTTTGAGGCCGGCGAAATCTTGCTGAACCTTCTGAGTGAATGTGGAGGCGGCGAAGCCTTTGGTGAAAACCACCTTATCCTGTTGGATGTAAGACTGAGCTGAAATCATAAATATAATAACTTTATGAGCATCAGGATATATCATTCAAATGTGTATAAGGTGCTGAGTCGTAGACATTGAAGCAGAAAAGCCATAAGCATAAATAAGCTGGGCAATCATTAGAGTATAATAATTTGTCAAGTTTTCATGACGAGCCATCTGAGCGCATGCTGAATCATGGTGGCTCCAGAGCATATAGCCACTACCTGGATTTAAAGATTTCCGAGTCGCTGATTTGACTCGCAAATGGATATATATATATTCTCATGTGCTGCAAAAAATGAAATCTGCATATAGACATGGTATATCAATTTAGTAGAAACCATCAAACGCCGGTGGGTGGATGTGTAGCCCCCGAGGGCCGGGTCGCATGCTTGATCATGCTGCTCGGGACTCAAAAATATCTCAATTTAGACAAAAACTTAATTGTCCTAGCCCCCGGGCATTAAGCAGGCATGCTTTTGTCATCTTGCTTGATGTCATATTCTGCAATAACTTGAGCAAAAAAGTTGCTTTCAAGATAATAATGATATTTGGAGTAGAGCGAAATCGCTTATAAACTCCGAACTGTGAAGTATTAGTTGAGCCGATAGGAAAAAAGATAATCCCAGTCAAGACTCTAGATATAGATGAAAGAATCATCCTTAAAAATTCCACTTGATGTGGCTGAAAATAAATAATGGTGGCTTTATCAGCCGATATCAAGAGATAATTATCTCAATCATAAAAAATCTTGTCGTGCCAATTCATATGGCCAAGTTACAGGTTCCTGTTAAATCAAAAGGCAAAGCCCCCAAGGAAGCAGTGATGATAACTTGATGATAATATGTTAGCCTTGGCGGCTGGTAATAATGATAGAACGTTAGTACTCCGCGTGATAGCATATGGTACTTTTTTTTGTCTTTCCCGAATGCTAAGGAGAAGAAGAGGATTGAGTCAAAAGAAAAAGCTATTTTGGAGTTTTATCAACAATTTGCTTGTGTAGGTGGGGACCTGGTATTTTCGGAGTCCTTATGTGAGGAATTACAAAAAAAAAAATCAGCAAAAATGTGAATTAGGAAGGATTGGTCGACGAAATATGAATCGGAGACTTAATCTTGATATACCTCAGAACAATACATTCTTGTTACCACGAGATGTATTGGCCGCTACAGATCATTTGATTGGAATGAAATTTGGAACGGGTATACTGCATGATAGCAAATTGTGACCTGCATGATAGCATATTATAATCTGCATGATAGCATGTTGTGATCTGCATGATAGCAGATTGTTCTTTGCATGATAGCATATTGTACTTTGCATGATAGCAACTGGTTGCATGATAGCAACTGGTTGCATGATAGCAACTGGTTGCATGATAGCATATGGTACGATGCATGATAGCATATTGTACTTGACTCAGTGTTTCCCAGATCTAATGTGTGTTCAGGGTCGAGAACGGCCATGATAGGCATTCAGACTCGATTGACGCCACACGCGGGTACTTTAGCCCTTCTGAATTATCTCTATTACCGTTAAGTAGGTCTTCGTGCGGCTCAGTATTTCCCAGGTAAAAACGCATGTTCAGGGTCGAGAGCGGCCATGATAGGCAATCAAGCTCGATTGACGCCGCGCCCCAGTACTTTGGCCGCATAGTGCAAAGATACTTCTGACTTAAGGCGAGAATAACCAGGATAATTTGCCACAAAGAGCGATTCCACGAGAATAAGCCGAGCTTATAAAGCTACAAAGCCCCCATGAAACCCAGAGATTAGTGAGAATAAAAGCTCAGCGGCTCATAAATTGATATAATGATGAGCTGTATGCAACGCATAAAATGATATGGGGGTAAATCACCAGGTGACTCACAAAATGATATGACAATAAGTCGGTGATGATTCATAAAATGACATAATGTTAAGTCATAATATGATATAATGACAAGTCATAAAAATATTAATGTATGAGCATGTAATGGCAATCTTTATATGTCAAGATGCCCGTTTGCAGGTGCAAATAAAATTTTAATGCAATCTGTAAATAGCTAGACTTGATAAATGTAATGCGAGTCATAAAGAACTCTGAGTTGATAGGTGCATTGCGGGTTGTAAAAAACCCAACTTTGAGAAGTGGATATAACTAAATCTCAAAAATAGATATAATTTAAAGTCTGCGACATGATATAATTTAAATTGCAAAGACATTTAATAAGAGGCATAATAACCTAGATATGCAGCCCCCAAGATAAACTCGAAGGTGCCAATTAATCTTATGAATAAAAGTCAAAGATATAAAAGTTGAGCATGGTAGCAACTTATCTGGTGTTATTTTCCTGGCGTTGATGACGCAGAATGATTTTTTGGACGGTCGATGTTAATTCGCCGTAGTTGAAGTTGGCCGTAATGGATTTGTAAATAAACCACGGCGAGTCCCCGGAGATGGTCATGATGTTGGCGAAGCCGCTGACCATAGGCCAAACGCGTTGTCTGCCCTTTCCATACCTCCTTTTTTATGTATAGAACTTTTAGAAACCTCATGAAGATGAAGGTGATATATCTCCCGAGGACCAAGTTGGAATTTCTGTCAATAGCTCGGGACTCCACTTGTGGCTTTTAAACCGCCGGGCCATCTATGGCATTGTTGGCCATGGTAGAACGATAAACCGAGGTTTTTTCCTTCTCCTTTTGTATGTTTGTCTCCATGGTAGTAGCAATGAGGATTCTGCCTTTTTTGAAACAGCAGGTCAACAATTTTTCCTTTCCCGGTTGACTTCCTTGATCCACGTGCGAATTAAATAAGAGGCACTAACTGCAGCTGGGCTTCATGTAGGTGATAGGCAACTAACAATTCCTTTGGTTAACTTCTGAGGCCTTGATCCATGGTAGGTAAAATCAGCTTTATAAGTGCTTATCTGACAGGGACTTGATGGTGGTCAGGCAGCTGTAGCACTACCATATCAATTTTGATTCAAAACATTTTCACGTTTCTACGTGATGCTGTCGGCTCTTCAATTGGCCAAAAACGCGCGCAGACTGAAACTGCCTACGTTATCAGATCATTCATCAGGTTGCGGCTCCGGTCGCAGAGGTCGCGTACGGAACGCCGTCGCAATTTCTCGACCTTTGAAGATTTTGTCATCCGCGCGGCTTGACTGCTCATGCTGATGGGCGACTTTATCTAAGAACATGCGGCTCATGCTGTGCAGTCGGATGTATATCCGTATTTAGATGGTCCATCCGTTGGGTCACCGTGTGGTGCGGCTGAGTGTTGAAGATAGTTGCTGGAGGCGCGCTGATTTTTTGAGTCGCCGACTGATGTCACGAGCTGACCGCACACTCCGTACTCATTTTTCTTTTTCCTTTCATTTGAGCTCACCATGCAACGGAGTAGCGACTCAAATTGCTACCCTCCTTTTAACTTGCCATGCAATGCAAAGGCAACCATCCAGATCGCTTTATTTTTCCTTCACGTGAAGACCATGCATGAGTGTTGCTAGCTGATCACGTACACAATCCAGAATTTCTTGAGTCGCCGTGCACTTGACTGGAGTCGCACATACTCGTAAGAGTCGGAAACGGTCCTGTATTGACTGCTCCTTTTCTTCTTTCCAATGTCTTTGGCAGCAGTCTAATTTGGGCAGTAGTCCGATTCATTCTGATGCGCCTGATTGAAGGACACGGAAAACATGCACGGCTGATCTTTGAAGTCGCGTGCTGATCTGTTGAGTCGCACGTGGATGGACCGAGCCGATCCTCGCTTCACTTTTCCTTTCTTTGACTGTACGTATCGTTACATAACGAGGCAGAGAGGCAGCAACATCTGATTCTTGGTTTTTCTACCTTCCTTGAAAAGCAACGTCTTGAGTCGCATGTGCCTAGCGTCGCATGTGCCTAGCTGCTCCTGCATGGCCTTCCATTTTTTTTTCTTAGCCCTCGTAGCTGGTACTTGTGAATTGTGGGAGGAATCGATACCCTGTTGGGGGCTCGAGTTACGTGTTATATAGTTGGGAATAGCCCCACAGCGTGGCATGTACAGAGGTGTATATGTACGGTTGGAGTACTACTCCATACCATACATATACGATTACATTATGTCTAACATCCCCCCTTAATCACAACCTTGTGAAAGGTTGAGATTACGCCTAAACTCATGTAGCTCTTTGAGTGGTAACACCTTTGTAAAACCATCAGCAACCTGATCCTTGGTTGATATGAACTTGATATCTAGAAGCTTATTTGCAACTCGCTCACGTACAAAGTGATAATCAATTTCAATATGCTTGGTCCTTGCATGAAAAATGGGATTTGCTGAAAGATAGGTGGCACCTAAATTATCACACCATAAACATGGTTTTACCTTTAGAGAAACACCAAGTTCACCAAGAATAGCCTCAACCCATATTAACTCAGCAGTGGCATTGGCTAAAGCCTTATATTCTACTTCAGTACTAGATCTTGACACTGTAGCTTGTTTGCGTGCACTCCATGAGACCAAATTTGGTCCAAGAAATATAGCAAACCTCCTGTAGACCTTCTATCATCAAGGCAGTCTGCCCAATCCGCATCTGAAAAAGCACTAAGCAAAGTAGAGGAGGACCGCTGAAAAGTAAGCCCAACTCGAAGTGTACCTTGAACATATCTCAATATTCTCTTGACAGCCGTCCAATGTGCGGTTGTAGGAGCATGTAAATACTGACAAACCTTATTAACTGAGAAAGATATATCTGGCCGTGTCAAGGTTAAATATTGTAATGCACCAACAATACCAAAAAACTGTTGTAGCGTGCTTGACTTTGAAATCCCAGATTTGGCAGGCTTAACAAGATAAACTATTCCTTATTTGCTCCATCGATCCGTGTGCGAGTCTGAATAAGTTTGCTGCGCTTTTCCTTTTCCAATTTGCATCGGATTGGAGCTGTTGCGTATTGCTGCTGGGGTCCGAATCAGGACTTGATCTACGTAAGGATTCTCGGCGGATCAACAGATCGGCTGGGTAACCCGACTGATTTGCTTCCCGAGTCGCCGCTGAAGATTTCTGTATAATCTCTTGGACATGGTTCTTACAATCAATGTTGATGTCAAGTCTCCGGATGCAAACATGGTGCCGCGAGTTCGCCGATGTTGTCGATGTACCAGCGGGGGATTCGCGAACTTGTCTAGATGTAAAACTTACTTCAATGTTTGAGTCGCCGACGGAGATCTAACCGTTGGGATTGGCTCAAATTTGTTGGAGGTCTTCGGGATTGTATTCCGCCATGTTTCACCGGAGGGATCTTCGATTTGATATCTGAGTCGACCTCAGTAATTGTTTTCCCGAGATCCCGCAGAGTTTCGCCAGGGTTCCGACGGGAGTTAGCATATGAGTCGCCGACGGAGATCCAGCCGTTGGAATCCAACGAAAATTTTACCGGCTGCTGGGTAACTCGATTCCGCATCTTTCCACCGAACGGATCGTCGATATGATTTCCGAGACGTCATCGGGGTCGGTCGCAGCACAGACGTTGTCTGCTGCCCTTGATGTAGATGTTGATATTGCCGAGCTTGAAACGGCACGGCAATGAAGTCGCCGAGATTGTTGAAGTCGCCGAACTTTGATTGACGACGAGATCCTCCGTCCCTGGCACAGATCCAGCGCGGAACGTGACGCTCTTGACCGCAGGCCCCACGGTGGGCGCCAACTGTCGTGGGTTTGTCACGTCAGATGTCATGGATGACTTCGTAGGTGTGGGATTGCGCGAGTCAATCGTCTCCGAGCTAAAGATCGCAGGGCACGAGGAAGACAATGTTTTTTACCCAGGTTCGGCCCCTCAATGTGAGGTAAAGACCTACGTCCTGCCTATCCTAGATTGGTATTGATATGAATATGGTGTTACAAGCGGTTGGCGATCGATGTGTCGAGTCGCCTATCTCTGGAAGTATGAGATCTAGGGTTTTAGGTCCCGGGAGTCCACCTTATAAAGACGGTGCCTCGCCGGGTTACAAGTAAACTTGCCCGTTAAGGAAAGATAAGCCGGAGTCCTACTTGGCGACTAAGTAATGTAATTTCGTGTCTTCCAAGTTATGTCTTCTCCGGTCTTCTAGATACTTCTTCTTTCATCATGATCTTGGGTTGGCCCATCTTTGTGTAAGCCCACGAGTGTTGTGGCCATGAAGAATAAGTCGCGCTTTGCTTGAATAAGTCGCGGGATAATTATTCCCCCGACATAGGGTACGTGTGCTTCTTTAGTCCCAGTTGGTAACACCAACCGGGTCATGTGGCTCACGAAGTGGTCGTGATACTGCTGATCCAACAGCTCACAATCCCTCAAAAGAAACACACCCCTGATCCAACGTCTCACAAGCGCTTGAAAGAAACACACGATCCATGTGCTTCTTTAGTCCCGGTTGGTAACACCAACCGGGACTAAAGTCGGGCTTTGCGGAGCCACGTGTCCTCCCCAGCGCTGCTCTAGCCACGTGTCTTCCCCTAGCGCTGCCCTGGAGGTCTTTATATATTGTCGCCGACGGGGTAAACCCTAATCCATCATTCCTAGCCACGAACGCATCGTCTCCACGAGATGGATCCGCCACGCCCGCCGCAGCGCATTCTGGACGAGGTCGAGCGTGCTCGGCAGAGCGCGCTTGGGCGCTACCGCGGGAGCCTATCCCGCCGTATGCCCACGAGCCCGGCGTGGAGAGGAATGCCCTCCTACCGGCCTCCTGCTCCGGTGCCGGAGGAGGTGCGGAGGACGTACGAGCGCGCGTGGTCCGACGTCCATGACCCCGACGAGGATGCGTACGCCGCAGGGGTGGCGTGGGGATCCGCGGCCGTATCTCCACCAGTCGCCGCCGCCCCTCCCGACGAGGAGGATGACGACGACGACTTTGACTGGAGCGACCATGGGGAAGAGCGCGGCGGGCCGCAGATGCAGGAGGCCCTTGAAGCCTCCTTCCAGTCCGTCCACGACGACCGTGTACAGCGAGTCAGAACTGTCTGCCAGCTCAAGGCGAAGGAGGCTTCCGAGCTGGATTGGGCGCTGAAAGACTCATCCTCCATGGATCTTGCCCTCCGTAGCAAACGTGCGCGCGAGAACCGGGCGGCCGCGAACGGGGCTGGCTCCTCCCGCCGTTCCTCCTAATCCTACGGCCTCCGAACCAGCAAGTCCGTTTATGTAGAATAATGTTGGTGATGTTGGTGATGTGTAATAATGTATTAAACCTTTTATGTAATGCATAATAATGTAAGGAGCATGTGTAATAATAATGAATGTGTATTTACAATGTGTATTGTCAAGAAGCTTCAAATCAGCATTTCCAAGCAATTTTATAGATGGAATTTTATAGTTGATAATATTATGCATTTTGAAATAATATTGTGTATATTTTGCAGAAACTATGGATCCAACGGCTCACAAGCCCTCAAAAGAAACACACCCCTGATCCAACAGCTCACAAGTGCTCGAAAGAAACACACGATCCGTGTGCTTCTTCCTTATTGGTGGGATTCCCTTTAGTCCCGGTTGGTAAAATTGCGCGGGAACAAATAAGCCCTTTAGTCCCGGTTGGTAGCTCGGACAGGGACTAAAGGTCTGTTTCTTCCCGCCTTATTTCTTCCCGCGCTTTCCACCGCTTCCCGCCTCCGTCTTCCCGCCATTTCTCACTATATATATGTAGTCATGGCCTCCATTGGCATAACACATCTAAACTCATATCTGCAACCTCATCACTCTCCCATAGCTTCCACCGTACCCACTCTGACCTACTCGGAGGCGGAGGCGCTTTGCGCCTCGAACTACCCCTGCTCGCCCGGCTACGACGTCCCGCCGGTTGGAGGCTGAGCACCGGATGCGTGCCGGTCCCTCCTGTCCCTCAAGGTTTGGCGCGCCGGGCGGCCATCACGAATCACTACTACCTCGAGCTCACTCCGGAGCAGCGGATGGATTCCCGCTGGCATCCAGACTATCGCCCAACTTGGGATGCCTTCTTCATCGAAAGGCGTGAGAAGGCGCTCGCCAGGTACGAGGAGGACCGCCCACGTCCTTCGAACTTCAACGAGGCCGGCCGTCGGCTGTGGTGGGCCGGCCGGACTCTCAAGAGGGTCATGGACTACATCACGGCCGGCGATAACCCCCGCCTGCGCTACCCTCAATTACAGTCCAGGCGACAACCCCCGTCAACGACTACATCACAGTCGTCCGACGACAGCGACGACGACGACGGCGACTACACCCACGAGTATTATAGGCCTAGGCAAGAGTATGACTAACCTGAGCCACATCATTGGTTAGGACAAAATGGTTTGTTGTCATTCATCTATGTACCCAAGTTTGTTGTCATTCGTCTATGTACCCAAAGTTTATTATCATTCGTCTATGTACCCAAGTTTGTTGTCATTCGTCTATGTACCGAAGTTTGTTGTTATTCGTCTATGTACCCAAGTTTGTTGTCATTTATCTATGTACCCAAGTTTGTTGTCATTCGTCTATGTACCCTTCATTGGCAGTTGTTGATTCATTTTTTCAAAATGATAAAATGGTTAATAGTTTGAATAGTTAGAATAATTATTTTATAAAAGATAAAATGGTTTTGAAATAGTTATACAAATTTAAACACTTTTCATGTTGAAAGTTTAGTGAGATTCAAAAATATGCAAAAGATAAAAGTTAATGCATTTTTTAATTCAAAATGGCAAAATGGTTAATAGTTTGTAGAGTTAGAATAATTATTTTATAAAACAGAAAATGGATTTGGAATACTTATTCAAATTCAAGCACTTTTTATGTTAAAAGTTTTCTCAAATTCATAAGTATGCAAAAACTGTTTCATTCAAATGTTCAAATATTTAAAATTGTGCTAGATTTTAAAAAAAAAAGTAAAAACGGCCCAGCCCGCGCAATTTTTGGGCCTTTAGTCCCGGCCCATCTCACCAGCCGGGACTAAAGCCCGTGCTGCGCGCGGGAACGCGAAAAGCCCTCCCAAACCCTTTAGTCGCGGCCCGTGGCTCAAACCGCGACTAAAGACCCCCCTTTATTCGCGGTTTGAGCCACGGACCGCGACTAAAGGTCCCATTACTACTTAAGCCACGGTTGGGACTTAGCCATTTTTTCATCGAAGACGAAGGTGCGCAGAAGGCAGAGGAGACGCCGCCTGGCTGCTAAAATTTTCCGTCGCCGGCGAGGCCGTCCCCGACGCCGCTGCCGTCTTCGACACGGCCGCTGCCCGTCGCCGGCGCCTCCTCTACTTCTCCACCGAGTCGTCCGTGGTAGGAAGGCCGGAATCCGGCGAATCGAGGCCCCTCCCCCAACTCCGGCCACCGCGTGCGACCACGATTCCGTCGCCGTACGACCTCCCCCGGCCTCATCGTCCACTCCATCGTGCTCAGGGTGAGCTTTTACATCCTCCAGTGCCTTCAATTCGAGTTATTGCGCCCCGTAGGTCCGCCGCCGCGTTGCCCGTCGTCGGCCGCCGCCAAACATCATCGCCGGCGTTGCTCCAGCGACCCAAATTGGGCGGCGCCGCTACCAAAAGGTTCCCTGCAACCTCCTCTACGTCGCAGCGCGTTCGAATCATCCAGAAACGCGCGGATTCGAGCAATCTTTGATTAACCCGAAATGTTGAGAAAAATGAATGCTATTTATTTATGTCAAATTTCATTCATGTTTGAACAATTCAAATTTGCAAGTACTTGGAATTTACAAAAATGCCATTGAATTTGATATAATGTTGTTGTTGAAATATTGGAGAATTTGATAGGACAAAGTAATTTTTAGTAATTGATTTGTAGTAATTTTTAGTAATTGATTTGTAGTGGATATATTGTGACTTAATAAATTTGTAGTAATTTTTTAATTACAAAGTATTGATGATAACAATTGATACACATTAGATAAGTGACTTGTATTCATTGCTTTAGTAATTATTTATAACAATTGATACTCATTTTATTTGATGCATTTTGAAATAATATTGTGTGCATTTTGCAGAAACTATGGATCCACCTAGTCCAACCCGCAGAGACCTAATACAGGAAGAAATTCTCGAGAATATAATCCACGACGCCCCAGATGCTGATCCAGCCGAATCTCCGTCGTCGTATCTGAACCCCTCCGGGGATGGAATGGAGGTCGACCGAAGTGAGGATGAAGTCGACGGCTCCGATGATGGAGAAGGCGATAGCTCCGATGATGGAGAAGCCGGTGGACCCTTAACGAAGTCCGGCGAGGTAGATATGAAGTTCGGCGATCAGTAGATGCATTACTTAAGTTGTATATATATAAATTGACGAATGTTTCTTCTCTTAGGCCTCCACATCGATCAAATCTTCCAAACGAGGCCCGACCAAAATGTTGGCCCCATCTACGCATTATACATTTGAGGTCATAGCCCCTACGGGCGAACCGAAGGAACCCAAGAAGGCTGCCGCTGTATTTAGAAAACAATGCGGAGTTCTGGTTAGGGATCACGTCCCGATCATCGTTCGAGACTGGAATAAGCGCAAAGGGGCGAACGATAGTGAGTATGTCGCCGAAAGGTACAAAGAGGGTCTTTGGAATGACCTCATGGCACATTTCACCCTGCCAGAATTTGAGGATCCTGCCGACACTGCAAAATTGAGGAAGAAAGTCATGAAGTGGACTCTTACGAAGATGGCCGAACTATTCCGGGTGTGGAAGAAAAGATTATGGCAAGAATATCTGACGAAAAAGACTGCTCCAGTATTTGAAGGCTATCTAGCGAAGCAGGCGAATCACTGGAACGCATTTAAGGAGTACAAGGAGTCACAAAATGCCAAGGCGATCTCAGTAAGGAACAAGAAAAATGCTGACAAGAAAAAATATCACCATAAATTGGGGCCAGGGGGCTACGAGACTGCCATGCCAAAGTGGGATAAAAAAGAGCAAGAGCTGCTTGCTAAAGGGATCCAACCAGAATGGATGCGCGACGAATGGGAATTGAGGGCAAGAAATTGGTTCCTTGCGCATGGGGGTTCATACGACGAAACAACAGGGGACCTTATTTGCAGTGACGGGATTAGGGTACCCAGGGAAAATTGGCTTAAAGTGGTGAAAGAAATTAAAGAGGGGAAGTTAAAGTTCACTCCCGATAGAGAGAAAACTTTGACACTGGTCCTCGGGAATGACGAAAAAGGAGGACGAACACGAGGCTTTGGCCCTTCCGTCCCGTGGTGGCTTGGGTTTGCCAAAGACGTAGAAACTTACAGAAGCCGAGCGAGAGCAAAGCAGCGACAGCAGGAGGAGGAGGGAGACAAGTTCAACCAGTTGCTTGCCAGAATTAACCACCAGCAGCAGCAGATTGACGAACTTAGAGGAGTAGTGCGCCCGCAAGATCCTGTACTCGATATTACCGCCGGTCCATCTCAGCGGAAAAGCAGCGTGGGTGACTCGGAGGTCCCGGCTGACGATGCACGGCGGATGATAGATGGCGGTCCCGGCTACCCCGTGGATGGAATCAAGGATGCAATATCTTGTGAGCTCCATCAGAAATTGAAGAACATATCCATGAAGGTGGCGGTCGGATATGCTTTACCTTGTCCACCTGACGCACGCTGGCAAGACCGTGAGATTCCAGCTGGCTATGCTAAAGTCGTGGTGGATGAAATCGTATCGGGGTCTCATGCTATGGAGCTTGACATCCCTGGACCTGGAGATGAGAGGACACTCGGAGAAGTTGTGGGTGATACCATTCTATGGGACAAGAACTACATCAAGTTTCCAGGGTCGACGCCAAGGACAACACCGCCTCCGAGTCGTCGCAGGTCACCTACACCTCCATCACCTCCAAGAAGCACACCCCATGACTACGACCACCACAGCGCGAGTCCATCTCGATCTCCGCCGCCGGACTTGGGTCGGCCGTCTTCGCCGCCGCCTTTGCCCGCTAAGGACAATAAGCGGAAGCGTGCTCCGTCGATGAGTACTAACCGACGCAGCAGCCCAAAACGACAAATGTCGCCCCTCCCAAGAGTACCTCATAAGAATCTTCCCATCAGAGCTTACGATCTTACTGACGAGCAAACCGCAGCGATCGCAATGGCCGAAAAAGATGCGCATTTTGCAAAGATGAAACCCAAGCCCGCCCCGGTATACACCGAGAAGCAAAAAACGTGGGCACGTGATTTTCTGAACACAAAATCGCAATATGAGTTGCACCATAAGCCAGATGACTATGTACGCACACTTCGGAAGGAAGTGCAGAAGAGCAAATCAAGTAAAAGTGCAAGCGGGAGCAAATCAGGTAAAAGTGCAAGCGGGAACAGAAGGGACGTTCCCCAGCTCGGAGAACAGGCCAAACAATCGATCCCATCCCTCAAGGTGTTATCCGAAAACGTTCCCCAGGTGCTGCAGCAGGATATGGAAGAAGCTGCGAAGTTGGCGGCCTCTATGGGTGTGACTGTTGCTGAATTGCTAGGTTCCCAAGACGACAATTTACCCAAGGCTGATGTTGTCCCTACATATGTCCCAGGGAAGCCTTTGGTCAGCAACGAGAAGTTGGCACAACTGCCAACACATATGCGGAATTTGCATGATTGGTACTTGAGTGTGGTAGGGGGGGCAGAACAATGATCGTGGCGAAAGTCCCACATGAGTACTTCTTCGACCCGAAGAGGTCCATGTTGACTTTTCAGAAATCTTCCAGTTATACAATTTCGACGCCCTCGACAAAACTCTCATGAGTTGCTATTGTCTGTAAGTTGTTGAATTCATTGTCTACATATAAGTTGTCCAGTTTTTCAGTTGTTCAGTTCATTGCATGTAATTATCCTCATTATATCCTTTTGTACTCTATTATGCAGAATGAAGATCCGGGAATGTAAAACAAAGATCTATAGTGTTGGGTTCATTGACCCAGATAAAGTAAATATATATTCGCTAACGACGAAACCCGACGAGACGGCGGATAACCTTCTAAGGTTTCTAACGGAGCAACATTTCTGTGACCACATACTGTTTCCTTACAACTTCCAGTGAGGGTCTTACTCTGTTGTACACATTCACTTTTGCTTACTCGATGTTAAGTGTAATTGATGAGTTACTGACGTATATATAAACGTGTGCAGGTTCCACTGGATTCTGCTAGACATTCAAGTTGATAAGGGAATAGTTGAAGTCATGGACCCATTAAAGAGACACCTGGAAGAGTTCCGCGACATGCAGGACATGCTCCAGAGGTAATTTTCGCGCTATATCGGTCTCTTTCGTTGATTTCATGAGATATCAGGTAATGAATAACTCATTCATTAATTCATTTTATTTGCCGGGCAGGGTTTGGAACCTGTTCAGGAGTCTGGTGGCGGGTTCCTTTAGTGAGAAGCTGACGTTTACTCCGGTCACGGTAAGTAGTACGAGATATGTCCGCGCATCTCTTTAATTCTAGTTTCAATACAATTATGATGCTAGATTATTATTTTGATTGAATTCTATTCTCGTAAAGTGCGCGAGGCAGCCACCGGGGACGAATCTATGTGGATACTACGTTTGCGAGTTCATTCGCACGTTTACCACTGAGCACAATGATTATAGACTCTACGTAAGCAATACATTCACAACATTATTTTATTACCGTCACTTTTTGTTATCATGATTGATGTTCATATTGATCTCCTTTTCTTATATAGTTCGACAGAATGCGGGAACAACTCCTACCAGAGCAACGCCTACTAGGAATTGCAGAGGAACTGGCGGGATTTTTGATGAAAGAGATGGCAGACGACGCCGGAGAATTTAGTGTGAATAGGCGCTACTGATGATCCTTGTATGCTCGAAGAAATACCGCTAAAAGAAAACAATTATCTTTGTATGCTCGAAGAAAGAAAATAAAAGAAAACAAATAAACCCTAAACCCTAAAGAAATAAATAAAAGAAACCCTAAACCCTAAACCCTTTAGTCGCGGCCCGTTATACGAGCCGGGACTAAAGGGGTTGCCCCCAGCGCGCCCCGCAGGCGGCCACGTGGATGGCCTTTGGTCCCGGCTGGTAACAGGCCCGGGACTAAAGGTTTGCCCTTTAGTCTCGCTTGTCCTGTCCCGGTTCGCGAACCGAGACTAAAGCCCCTCACGGGCCGGGACAGAAAGCCCTGTCTCCGGCAGTGATAGCCTCATGAGCTAACTTTAGCCTTGCATGAGATGCTAGAAGATCCTCATTAGAGCTAGAGAGCTTTTCATGACTTTCTTCTAATTTCCCATACTTGCTAGTTAGCAACTCAAGTTGAGCCCTTAGCTCAACATTCTCCTTCAAAATAGATGCTTCACGAGAAGTGGAGTTAGTAGCACAAGCATCATTAACATTAGAAATGGAGGAAGACAACTTGGCAAGCTCATCATTTTTAGATAGTTGAGTTTGGAGTTGATCATGAGACTTTATAAGGAGAGAGTGTTCACTTTCCAAAGCCTTGTGAGCTTTGTCAAGTCTCTCTATGTCCTCACTTAGTCTAGCATTGCCAACACCAAATTCAACTTTTTTCCTTTTTAAGCACTTTATATAGAGCAAAAGCATGATCTCTTTCCTTAATGATTTTAGCAATAATAAGATCATTTGTTTTATCAAGAGATTCAAGTTTCTCCTTAAGACACACTCGAAGCTCTTGCTCTTCCTCAAGAGTATTTTCTAAGGATGCTTTTTCCATAGCATCTTCTCTCTCAATTTTACATTTCTCATCAAATTGAGTTTTCAAATCCTCAATAATTTCCCTACTCTTAATAACATAAGCAATGATTTCACATAGAGGAGGGATAGCTTTGCTACCTTTGGGGAGACCACCAAAAACCATCTACCCCTTCTTTGCTAAGGATTCAATATCAAAATGTTCTTCATGAGACTCCTCAACCACATCATCACATGTATCGGGATTCTATTCCTTTGAATCCTTAGCCATAAGGCAAACGTGATTAATGGGTGAAGAGGATGAAGAAATACTTGAAGCACCATATAAATCCATATCTTGTTCCCAGGAGTGTTCGGTTTCCTCTACATTGTTAGCCAAACAAATACTAGAGGAAATAGAAACATTTTTATCAAGGCAACAAGACATAGAGAGCATATCATCATGAGATTTAGTTAAGCAACTATTACATGATATGCAAGGACTATGAACTCTAGCATGTATGACATTTGGAGTGCTAGAAGAGTTTAAGTCCAAAGATAGAACATTGCAATGAGATAGAGATGAAGTATAGTCAATAGAATATTCACCATCAACAAAGCAATTTCTATCACCACTCACCATATCATTACCTTGTGACAAATCACATGTTGGTGAAGTGGAAGAAGTTGTGAACTCATCACGTCCGGAGGTGGAAGGAGAACAATCATCCTCAATAATGTTGGACACTTCATACATATCTTGAAGCTTGGTCCAAAGCTCATGAGCGTTCCGAAAAGGCACGATTGATGCAAGAACTATATCGCTCAAAACACATATAAGACCATTAGAAACAAGAGTTTCGAGATGAGAGTTTTCCTCATCCTCTAAAGATAATTCTTGGGAATCCTTTGGAGGAGAAAACCCCACATCTACAATCCTCTTAATATAATTTGGACCCATGGCCCTAAAAAGATTAAGCATGCGAATTTTCCAAACATCATAATTTGTGCCATCGAATATGAAAGTGGGATCGTGCACTAATTCTCTAAACGACATCTTTTACTCTCTAGACGGTAAAGCCCAAAAAGAGAGCCTTGGCTCTGATACCAATTGAAAGGACAAGGATGTCGCCCAGAGGGGGGGTGAATAGGCGATTAAAATTTTTTCTGGATTAGGCTTGATAATTGCGGAATAAAACTAGGTGTTTAAATTAACAAGCCAACAACATAAATAAACTAGGTTCACCTATGTGCACCAACAACTTATGCTAAGCAAGACAAGCAACAAGGTGATAGCAATATAGAATACTTCAAGCACGAAGGCTATCACAATGTAAAGTGCATAAGTAAAGAGCTCGGGTATAGAAATAACCGAGGCACGCGGAGACGAGGATGTATTCCCAAGTTCCTCCTTTTTAGGGGAGTACGTCTCGTTGGAGAGGTGTGAACCAACACAATGGTTCAACAACCACAAAGGTTTCACCTTCTTCTCCGATGAACCGCACCACAAAGGTTTGGTTCACCTTCCACTATCGGAATCCTTCGAGGCGGAAATCCGGAGCCTTTCATCAACAACCCGGGGCACAACCCACAATTGGATTGGGGGCTCCCAAATGGCAACAAGTGACCACACAAGGTCTCAACCACCACAAAGGCGTCTAGGGTCCAAAGACTCAAGAGTAACAAGTTCACAAGCTTTCAACTTCCACGAATCCTCGTGGAGAGCACAAACCGATGCACAAAGCAATGGCAGGAGCACAAGTGCTCAAATCCTTCACTCTCAAATCCCACCACAAGCAACTAATGCTTCTGGGGGGAGAGAGGAAGAACAACGAAGAACTCAACAAATGGAACATCAAGAACTAGATCGAAAGGGTTCTCCTCACTTAGAGGAGAGATGGATTGGTGGAAATATAGATCTAGATCTCCTCTCTCTTTTCCCTCAAAGATATGCAAGAATCATGGGAGGAATTGAGAGAGAGGCAAGCTTTGCATGGTCAACAATGGTGGGGAGAGAGAGAAAAACATGCTGGGCAAAGCTAGTCACTTTGGGGAAGAAAGGGGGCCTTATATAGGTCCCCACAAAAAAGAGCCGTTGCAGCCAGAAAACATAGGATTATCCGATTCAAGTTTGATAGGATAATCCGACTGATAGGATTATCCGATCCAAGTTAGGATAGGATAATCCGACTGACAGGATTATCCGATCCAAGTTAGATAGGATAATCCGACAAACTCCAGAGCGCCACAAACAGGGTTGTCAAAAGTCCTTAGCCGAATTCGAGCAATTCTTGAGAATCGGATAATCCGAATCAACCTTGATCGGATATTCAGAAAACCTCCAGTACGCACTGCTTTTAAAGTCCTTAGCCTTTTCGCGTCCAGCAAAAAACCGGGTCAGATATTCCGATCCAAGTTTGGGTCGGAGTATCCGATTGTCTGAAAAACTGACAGAAACAGCAAAACGAAAACCACAATAACTTTTTCATCCGGACTCCGATTTCGATGATCTTGGGCTCGTTGGAATCGTAACGAAGAGCCCTTCAAGATCATACAGAGAAACATCATAGTCCAAAGATGGAGGATAAAATCAAATGTACAAAGGTAAACCTCTCTAAAAAAAGAACAACCGGTAAATCCTCCAACATCAAAAACGCAACAAGATATTCATATGAAATCCGTTTTTTGATGAACTAGAGCTTGGTATAGAGATGAACACAAGCTCTAAATTCTCACATGGATATAAAGCCAAATAAGAACCAACAAAGATGATATGCCAAGTGTGCAAAGGTTTGAGCTCTCCATAAAGATGCGATCAAGTTACTCACTTGAGAGCCCCTCTTGATAGTACGCCGTCTATCCTTAACCCGGTTTCCTACTAACACCACGAGACCGGTAAAAAAGAAAACCTATCAAGATCATACCTTTGCCTTGCGCATTCCACTTGAGTTAGATGATAACGATCTTGATCTCTTCAAGTGGACCACCTTTCTTGATTGCGCTTTGCTTGGTGAAGACTCACATAACGCTCCCTCATACACCAAGATGGGAGTGCCTCTCTTAGGAACATCTTCACTTGACCATTATCTCCAAATGGGTTGCAAGCTTCAAGCATATGATATCTTCTAGATGCCCATCTTGAACTTGCACATCACAACCTTGATGACGATCACCACTTGACGTCATCCTCCATGAGTTATAAGAAATCTTCCTTTTGATGCAAGCCCATGGAGAGATACCTAACCCCAACAAAGGAATGCCACACACACATAATGGGTTAGTTCACAAAACTATATGGACAATTTCTTACCATACCATTGGATCACATGATCCCACATGGTATATCATTTAGTTTGTGTGTTGATCAACTTGAAACCACTCTTTGCACTTAGTCTTGATCAACCTTGTATCTTTTCATCTTCTTGATAATATGTTCATCATAATAAATGATCTTGATGGCATACAACCTTGAATCCAACACATGGAGTTCAAGCGATGCCAATGGACAAAACTACAAGAATAACTCAATACAAACATTAGTCCATAAGGATTGTCATTAATTACCAAAACCACGCATGGGGGCAACATGCACTTTCACCCGCCTCTCGGTTGCTGATGTGAAGAGCTTAATGTTAACGGAGATGATTCACTGTTTCCCCTAACATGGCAACGGTTAGTATACTAGATCGTGCCGATATGTTTCACATTAGACACGGAGTTTTACTAATCAATGTTTCTAATAAGGGCTATAAAAACAAGAAAAAGCATGGTGACGGGGCTGCGCCATCGATGGAGCCCCGCTCCATGCGACTAGACGACCGCCCTTCGTCATTGTATTCTTGTTCGCCCTGCTATACAAAAGTTTAACGGTGCGCATGGCTGGAGCCCTGCTCCTATATCTTCACGACCGTCGGATGATCATCGACTGTCTTCACTTCAGCTCATGCTACACAAAATGTACTGCTCCTGGTGACGACACCGTGTACGGAGCCCTGCTCCTAGGTCTTCACGGCAATATCATCGTCACGAGGCATCCACCAAGTCCTTCACACAACGAATATTTATTGTTAAAAAAGATCAAACATGGGTAATAATCGGAGGTAATAAGCAGAGCAAACTAGCTAAGAAGCAGTTTACAACATAAACAGAGCTAATAAGCAGTAAACAGAGCAAACTAGCTAAGAATACAGAGCTAAATAACATGGCAAACAGAGGAAACTAGCTAAGAATACAGAGCAAATACAAAGTAAATATAGAGTAAATTTAACTATTAATCAGATTTGGCAAGCATCAGTTTACAACATAAATAGAGCAAATACAGAGCAAACAGAGCTAAATAACATATCAAACTTGTTGAGAATACGTAGCAAATATAGAGCTAACAGAGCAAACTAGGTAAGAATACAGAGCAAATACAGAGTATACTTAACTATTAAACATCTTTGGTAAGCGGCAGTTTATAACATAAATAGAGCAAATACAGAGCAAACAAAGCTAAATAACAGAGCAAACAAAACTAAATAACAGAGTGGATGTTTAGGCACTTTAGGGTTTTACCTAAGGCGAGGCGGGGTCTCTTACCGCCGCTAGATGTGTCGTAGGCGCCGGAGCTACTGTTAGAGGACCCCGAGACCTCATCCTCCTCGAACTCTAGTTCCTCCTCCTCCTCCACAGCCGCCGCCGCATCTCGCCCAGGGCCCTGGCCAGGAGAAGAGACTGGTCTATGGCCGCTCGGAGCTGCGTCTGGAACAACGCCTCCTCGGCGGCTTCCATCATGGGATAAGCGGCGGAGATGCGGACTGCTCTCTACATCGTAGCCTCCCAAATGACACCATCGGTGTGCTCGCGCTCAAATGAGGCGCGAGGGAGGAGGAGACCGACCTCCAGGTCTGAATCCTCTTCGTCCGAGGAGGACGAGATCCGGGCGTCGAGGGCCTCCTCCGTCGTGGATCCGTAGGGGATCTGACGGATCCGCAAGAACTCGCGAGACCGGTCGTCGTGGACCTCGGTGAAGATGTCGGGGAGTTGCCGGAGGGTTGGTGGAGGAAGATGCTCTATCCTGACTTCTGTCGGCGCCGGAGGGGTTCGCCATCGAGGGAGTGAAGTGCATGGAGACAGTGTGCAGGTAGGATTAGGACATGGGGGAGAGAGTGACAGTGAGATACGCTGGAGTGGGTGTTATTTATATGGGCACCGCTTACTAGGCTTTCACATGGGAAACGGAGATCGGCAGAACTCCGTTGGTGTTGTGGGCATATCAGCAACGGAGATATTTTTCCAACCGTTGGCAATATCTGGGCAACATAGATATTTTGCCAACTGTTGCCATTGGGCCGGGCCCATCGATCGAATAGCATGCGCACTCTCACGGAAGCACACAGAACTCATTTCTTTCGTCGCCTAACTCATGTCATTTCCATATTCCCTTTTTTTCATCTTCCTTTCCAAAATTGCCACTGGCTCTGCTTAAAAGTCGGGTATCATGGATGCAACTTTCTTCCTGAACGTGCACTGGTTCTGCTAGACAAACCGGACCAGCCTCTCACAACAGTTCTCAGCCATCTAAGCCACCAACTTGACGAATATGTGAATGGGGCTTGTGTGATGGTAGTATTTGAGAGTCGTCGCATCTGGACACTTGGATAGAAGGATTAACATCACCTAGTTAAGGTCCTGGAATATGTTAGAGTTACAATTATGCTGGCCTTTTGCCTTTTGCATTCAAGCCTTTTGGCTTCCACTTGTACATTATATATCATGGATTTGGCCTCCTAATAATATCAAGTTGCATAATTCTCTAACATGGTATCAGACCTGGTTCTTTTTTTGCACGTTGCAACTCGTGCTGATCCAATCTTGCAGCACGCCGTCATCTTCCGGCCGGCCGCCGCTGCTTCCCATTTGCGCCGTCCTCTTACCCGCGCTTACTCCTTCTGCTGAGGCTGTTGCTCCTCTCTCTCCTACGGGTCTGCTCCTTATCTGCCCGCGACGACCTGCTCTCTTCTCTGTCCGTTGTGCAGTCCGGTCGGTCGCCCGCTCTTCCTGCTGCTGTTCCTCGTTCGGCCTGCTCTTGCACGACTGCGGCTGCTGCAGATCTCCTCTTGGCCAGCTGTGGCTATTCCGGCTGCTCCCCTGCCCAATTGCCGCCGGCCGCCGCCGGATCTGGCCGTCCCTGTGCAGATCCTGCAAGATCTTCCTGCCCCCGTGCGGATCCCGTCGGATTTCTTCTCCTCCCATGTGCCCTTGCTGCGCTCGATCTGCTGAGCGCTCGTTCCCGGGAGCGTTGCTTCATGGTTCGCTTGCTGTCTTGTTTGGGCCAGATTGATTTGGCCCGTGAGCTTTGGTAAAAAAAAGGGCACAATGTCTTCCTCGTCCGGCTATGTTGCCATCCCTCGCTGTCAGGTGATTTTCGATGGTACTAACTACACCGAATTCACGGGCTCTTTTCCTTACCAGGGTACCTACGGGGACTGGAAGGTTTTTAATGAGGCGGCTTGCTGACCTAATATATATGAGTTACAGATTCAAAAAAAACAGAAATAAATAACAAGTAATAAAATGCGGTAGAGTGTTGGGTTTACTACTTATGGATGGAGCAGGTGCTTGAAAATTCAGTTCATGGTTCGTGTGAATGTGCCAAATGGTGGAAGCGGATATGTGATACATATTTGTCTATTAAATAGTCGGTAGGCGAGGCACCCTTTTGTAGTTAAACCTTTCCATGCCTGGATTTGTTTATCACTATTGTCATGCATCCCTGTTCCACATGTCATGGTCGGTTCAGCAATTAAAACCGTTAGGTTGGAACAATGCTTTAAGTTCTCTGGCTTCTCGTGCTCCTCGTGTTGTCTTCACTCCTCGTTGATACCTCCACATGTGACCTTAGAGGTCGCGGATTTGTTTAACAACAAGTAAAGGTCTATATAGGTTTATGAATCATGTTACCTGGGCCCTAGATAACAAGCATTATGCAAACCATAGACAAGTAATCCTCTAAACAATGTCAAAAAGACTTTCATAAATATGATGGAAAATAAAGGCTCAAACACATTTCACCAATCCCCTACATCCCCCGCGCCTTGGGTATTTACTCACACATGAGAGGCACAATAGACATAAACCCAATAATTTAGAGTAAAAAGTCCATCATGAAATTACCGTACCAAGCCACAATAAGTTATAGATCAACAATAACCAAACCTTGAGTTCGATCTAGAAAATGTTTCTCAACCCTAAATTGTTACAGTGGATCTCTCTCTCTCTCTCTCTATGTGCAGTGGAATGATGGTTGAATGGTTGTTGATAAAGGAGATGATCACCGGAAGGATCTAGCAGACGGCCCCCTCTCCCGGTCTCTTCTTCTTCTCTTCTGACTTCGCTGTGTTGTTTTTCTCTCGGTTTTTCTGCCTGCCTCCTTCACGAAATTTGTCTCTTTTAATGTGCTGGACGCGGCGGCGGGTACGATGGCTTGTACGATCACTTGCGACCGTACCCAGTCTCGTTACGCCTCCCAGGTTATGGAATTTGATCTTCTTTTTAATGGGCTTGCTTGATTTGCTCCAATTAGCATCATTATGCATCATTTTTCTTTCTTGTATTTAATAGATCCTGAAACTCACAACTGGAAACAATGATTCTCCAAACATCGTAATATTTTTCTTAGTGTTAGAGCAAAATCTAAATAAAAACCTAGTTAAAACCAAGGAAATGGCAGAGATAAATCACATATAAAATAGAGCCATCAGCAGTACTGGTGTTGGAATTCACAGTTTACATAATACCCTAGAGAATCTTCATCTCGCATGTGCATCTTTGATTTCACAAACATTTTCTCTTCTCATTTGTATAGTAATTTTATTGTGCATGCACTATTTATCGCACCTTGCGAGATGTATCTTCGCCACAGTCGTTTTCCTCTTCTGCTGGCTCATCTCGGTGCTTCTTCGTTCCGACTCTGTTTATTTCCCTTTTTCTTCATCTTTGTTCCGAAGAGAGCCCCCTCTTTAGTTTCTTGTTTATTTCTTCCCAACAAGTTTTTCTTTCTTTTCATTTTCTCTTGGTTTTTACTTTCTTCCCTATTTCACCTTTTACTATATTTTCTCTAGATTTTTTTAGTTCATTTTAGATTATTTTTCCAGTAGTAAATTATTATATTATTTTCGCTCTTCCTTTTATATTTTTATGTTTATATTTCCTGTTCTAGTTTCTTTTATTAATGTATGGATATTTTGGTGCAACACATGAATCATATCTGAAACCATGTGGATAACTATTTTGAATTGTATGAAAAAAAAATCCCGTGTGCACCAATTTTGAATCACGTGAATAATTTTTTAGTTGCATGCACACTTCCATACGATTTATTAATCTCGTGAATAATCATTTTAAAATATATGAGCATTTTCCTGATACGAACATTTATTTTGAACCTCGTGAAAAACATTATTTTGAATCTCGTGAACAATTATTTTGAACCGCATGACCACTTTTCTTGTATAAACAAAACTTTTGAACATTGTGAACGATTACTTTAATCTATATGTACATTTATTGTGTACCTTGACAATAATTATTTTGAATCTTGTGAACAATTTTTTTTTACCGTATGAATATCTTTCTCGTATGAACAACAGTTCTCAACATCGTGAACATTTATTTTAATCTGTATGAACAATTATTTTGAATCTCGTGAACAATTATTTTGCATCTAGTGAACAATTATTTTGAATCGTACGAAAAAAATCTCGTATGGACCATACTTTTGAACATCACAATTATTTTAATCTATATGAAAATTAATTTTGAACCTCGTGAACAATTATTCTGAATCTCGTGAATAATTATTTTGAACCGTATGAACATTTTTCTCGTATGAACAATACTTTTGAACATCGTGAACAATTACTTTAATTTGTATGAAATTTTATTTTGAATCTCGTGAACAATTATTTTGAATCTAGTGAACAATTATTTTAACCATATGTACAACAATTTTTAACATCGTGAACAATTATTTTAGTACATATAAACATTTGCCCCCCTCCCCCCCCCACCCTGAACAATTATTTTGAATTGTATGAGCATTTTAATCGTATAAACAATTTTTCCGAACATGAAAAACTATTTTTATATGTATAAATATTTATTTTCAACCTCGTGTAGTCTCCTCAAGTTGTTATACTCATCATGAGTGAGGAGTCCTTCTTCTTTGTGCACTCAAAGCCTGACAATGTGACATTGCATTTTGTTCATGTGAAATCCTTGTTCGAGCCAGAAATTTCAGTTTGCATAGAATAGTACATGTCTTGATCAAACTTATAAGTCTATATTTAGTATACTTTTGTATACATTTTCCATATCATTCTCATTGTGAACAAAATCAAAGCATGGATTTTAAATTACCCATATTTTCCTTTATGTTCTCAGCAAAATGTGATGAATTTATCTCCACACTGTTGATCACGCTCCAGTATGGAAAGAAAAAAAATCATTTAATACTTCCGGTTCTTACTTCTTTTATTGTAATTCCATACATCTATTTTAAAATGATTGAGAAATACTCCCTCCATCCCAAAATACAAGGCGCCCTTTAATTTCGCTGGTCAACGACGTCCAACTTTGACCATGATTTGTATTTATAACATGACCACAAAATTATTATAAAAATATATGAAATGAAATATTTTCGCAAGACAAATCCGACGATATCATTTATACATTCTAAATCCACATAATTTATTATATATTAACAGTCAAAGTTGAGCATCGATGACCAACACAAAAATAGCGCGCCTTATATTTTGAGACGGATGGAGTATCTAACTAAGACTTCTAAAGTGAGAGGAAAGAAAATTCGTCAGCAAATTAACGGCAGATAACCTAGTAGGAAGATAAAGAAAGGACAACAAGTCAACAAACTAACATAAACAGTGTGCGCACAATTCAAAACAACCTGCTGTTCCAACATGAACATTTTGTTATCCATGGGCCAGAGAGATGCGTCGCAGCAGGGAGCACACGGGTGGGATCTCCTATGTAGCGCTTCATAGAGACGCGCGATGCTCCCGCCGCCTGCAGCGCCACCGAATGGGCTGCAATGGTGCGGCCCATTTAACATGTAATTTATTTATTTTATTTTTATTTCCTGTTTTACTTTTAAATAAAAAAAGTTAAATAGAATATTTCAACTGTGAACAAATTTAATCCGAACATTTTTTAAAAACTGAAAAATATTTTTAAATCTGAACTATTTCAAAACTGATCATTTATAAAATCTGAACATTTTTTCAAATTTGAAGATTTTCAAATCTGAAATTTTTTAATTTTAAAAAATTCAAATCTGAACATTTTTTAGACCTGAACCGTTTTAAAAATTTGAACATATTTGAAATCTGGATAATTTTTAAACTAAACATTTTTTAAATCCGAACATTTTCACATTTTGAACAAAGGGAAAAGACAAAAAAGAATTAGAGAAGAAGAAAAATGAGAGATTTCTTTATTTGGCCCTTCCTTAAAATCATCTTCCCTATTTGGCCCTAAAAAAAAATTCTTCCCAATTTGACACCTAAATTTGCCCTCTAGTACATTTTGGGCACTAACGTTGTTAAATAGGAACGTGAAAAGACTCTTTTGCCCCCCATAAATTATGTGACAAAAACAATTCACTGCCAAGAATTTATACTGGATATATTTATTTTGTTATGCATGTATCTCTCCTATCTAAAAGAAAACTTTGGTTCCACATTCTGCCCACCTCTTCGTCACACCTCCGTCGCACACGCAGTGAAAAATAAAATCTCCTCAGGTCTCCTACTCCCCGTAATTATTAGTTCCCTAATCATCTCCAGACAATTCGCGAATTAACTGCTCCGTCCAGCACGCCCTCCTCTTCCACTTCCTCCATCCTGGACGGATGGACGACCACTTCCTCCACCAACATCCTTCATCGCTCGGTTCGCTTCGTCAAGCCTACGAGTATCTCTCAGCTCGCCTGCTCCCATCTGGACAGCCACTGGTCCGCTGCCACCGTCCTCGACCTCTAGCGCCGCCAAGCTCTACCCTTCCCCCTCCCCCATCGCATCTCCCTACTGACGAACAAGTCCTATTACCGGAGACGGCCACAAGGGTCGTGGACGAGCGGTACGAGCTGCTCATCCCCGCCTCCAACAGGCTGTGGGACAAGGTGGGCAACCAGACAGTCCGCCCGCGCGCCGTATGCTATCTCCATCCCTCGGCCGACTAGAATCCCGCCGCCGCACTGCGACCGGCCCTGCTCCAATATCTGTATGAGCGCCACCCTTTGACCCAACGTCTAGATCCCGTCCAATTTCTCTGACATTCTGATGCCTCCCAAGGTTAGGAATATTCCTCAATTTCTGAATGATTATTATGACTGTAACAGCTGTCAGATGTATGAATGATTACAGTTGCATCAATTTAGTCTTTCTTTCATCTTTGTGTTTTAAGTTTAAGCCAATTCTTTGGTTCGGTGGATTAGAACTCCGCAAGTTACAATGACTGTGGGACTGTGGTGTACGTGGATTTAGACAATCAGTTGCAATACCTCATGTTTCTGCTCTTGGTTAGATCATTTGGACAACATGGCTGAAAGAGGTACGGCTAGGTGGTATCAGGCTCTGATTTGTCCGATGGTACTTTGAAAAACCAAGTTGTAGCTTTGTTGTTCAGGTAGAAAGAAGAGGACACAAAATCAGGGACCACGGTGGTAGTACTTTATCAGGAGTTTGTGACAATTTGATCAGGATGGTAGGTGCAAGTAATTTTGGGGATTCAAATGTTAGAAGTTCTTTTATCTTAACCTTTGAATTAGCTAAAAATCTGTAGCAAAATCCATGATTAGTGAGATGAGAATGTGAACCTCAAGGTGAATTTTCTGTTAACAGGATGCTATTGCTTGGAGCTGAGGGATTACAATGGTTCAGTTGCCAGAGTGATTGTTGAACAACTGAAGCGGAAAAATTATGGCCATTTGCAAATTAAGCATCTTGAAAACAACTTCAGACATGTATCAGGCAGTGATTTTGTGCATGCATAATCTCTTCCGACCCTGATGTAATTAGTCTGCTAATATATATATTTCAAATATAGTGCTTTCTGAAAAATAATTCTGCTGGTTTGCGAGTGGCATGGTGTTGTGTCCAAAAGAATTTTCACCAATCCGGTGGAAGAAAAATTCAGAAGCCAAATGTGCAGTAGGTCAGAGGTAACCTGCATGTCTCATTAGCTTTTGTTCTTTTGAAGCGTTCTGAAGCCCCCCATATTCACACTATTATGTTCACGGACATACTACTCCATGGAATCGTGAAGGTATACTACGGCACGGAAACGTTAAGATATACTCCTGAAGCCCTCCATATTTACAGGTTAGCTCAGTGCCTGTGTTTGACTTTGGTACAACATATGTTTCAAGCCTTCATACAAACCGAACTATTTGTAATCCCAGCCAAGTAGCCAACTTATAAGCATTTGACAGTAAGAGAGTATGTGACTCCTGACAAGTTCATGTCTTTGAAGGAGTATGGAAAATCGTGGGTTTTCGTGTCAGTGGACCTCTGGTAAGTACATGTCGCTGGTTACTCTTTTGTATCACTGCTCTGTAAATAATTGTACTTCGATGCGCTACTGATGTTCTGGAAATGATATCTTGATTTCCCACGCTATCAAATTAATCAAGAAATTCAGATTCTGGTCCTATTACCCATTGTTCAGTTCAGTAGTGGAGTAAGTGGGCAGTTTAATACTTGCTCATATTAGTGATTTTCTAAGAGAAGGGATGGACAACCCTCTGGCTTGATACATTCAAAACCACAATGATTTTGGAAATCTGAAACAAGAATTAAAGAACATTCAGATTGAGCTCAAAGGCCACAACCGCTGACATGCAGTAAACTGAGATTCAACAAGATGGTCGAATGCCTTAAACAACTCACTTTTCTTCTTCTTGTGCGATTCTTCTCAGGTTCGGTTGTCATACCATGGAGGGAGCTCTTTGTCGAGAATTTAGTCAGGAATCAGAAATCCAAACCATTATCTTACTCCGTTTAACCATGATGTCTACATACAAAAGCATGCCATGGGATTCTTCTGCTTTGTATGCTCGGAGCAGCACTAGAAAATATTGTCGACTCTTCCAATAGTTTATCCCCTGCTTTTCTTTTTGGATAGAATAGACAAATTTGATCTTTACTACAGATGCCCCAGTTGGATATAGCAGATTGAGGATGCCAATTTTGGTCATTGTATTACCCTTCAAATATATGAACAGTTGTCATGAATAGTCCATATGAAGCTGGCCCTCCCTGGTTTTATTATGCACTTTTTATCCATCACTTGTCGAAGAAAAAGAGAGACAATGGAAATATGGTAAAATGATTGGAGACGCTTCTTCTCCGTGACCAGTTGACTCAGTAGTGCACATGATGAGTTGATTCATGACAAGAGACAGACTGCAACCCATGAAATGCTATGCTATCTGCATTTCGCATTGCCATGTGTACAAACAGACATGTGTGATTTTTTAGTGTTATGCAAGTTTATGCATATTTATCGGTAAAACAAACATGCCCAGATGTTGAACGTGCAATTGGTATTGTTGGTCCTAGCTAAGACATGTGAGTAATAATAGATAATGTTATTCTCTGCAATTATGTTTGGATTGAGGAAGCATTGAGAAGTTGTAGTGCAAGTACAGGGATATCATCAGTACAGCTGAGAGGTTGCAACAAGAATTTGGGGGTTCAATGATTCTTTGATCGCTCCAGTGATATCTTACTAATTTTGTGGTCCCAAGATAAAGAAGTGAGCTTGCCATTAGCTCAGATTCCCAGTCCAGTGTGCATTCGATCCTATACATGGATCTAACATATAGAGTTTTATTTTACTTAAAAGAATTATTATTGTTCCCAATTACCTGTACAAGCACACTGACTTGAATCACTATGTCATTCTGAATCAGTGATTGAAGTTATATTTGTTGTTAATTTTTTAAAAGAGATGGTTGTTGTTATTTGACCAGCAAAGAAATGTCTATTTGGAATATATTCTATTTCAGTTTGTTGGTATAATGAACAGGCTATTTGAGCCAATAACACCAATATATATTTCATGTATACATGAATAAGTTTCTTAAAGATAATATATGTTCCCGTTGCAACGCACGGGCATGTTACCTAGTTTACGTATATGTGACGGCTCTGCTTAGATCCGGAGTCATATGAGCATGAGTTTTTTTTTTCTGACTTGAAGAGCATCTGGCCATGGCGGCTCTGCCGCTCCACTTCGTGCTGGTTCCACGTGAATACGTGATCCCAATGATGGACATGGCGAAGACTCATCGCCGGCCGCGGCTGCGCGCGCGTCACCATCATCTTGACCCCCGTCCACGCCGCGCACAGGATGGCCATGATCGAGTTCCCGGGGCCCGCATTGGGTCTGCCCAAGGGATGTGAGAGCCACGACATGATCTGCGAGTACTCCCAGACTAGTCCCAGTTCAGGCTATTCTGCGACGCCATTTCCCTGTTCGCCGAGCCGCTCGAGGCGTACCTCCAGGCGCTGCCGCGGCGGCCGGACTGCATCGTCGCCGACTCGTCCAGCGGTCCAGCCCGTACCCGGCTGACGTCGCGCGGCGGCTCGGCATCCCGCGGCGGCCGAACTGCATCGTCGCCGACTCGTCCAGCCGTACCCGACCGATGTCGCACGGCGGCTCGGCATCCCGCGGCGGCCGGACTGCATCGTCACCCACTCATCCAGCCCGTACCCGGCCAACGTCGTCCGGCGGCTCGGTATCCCGCGGCTGGTGTTCCACGAGGGCCACAACTCGTCAGCATTCTTCGTCCTCGCCGTGCATAACCTGACCAAGAACGGCGTGTACTACGGCGTCGCCGCCGTACACATCTGCCGCCGCGACGAGAAGGAGAACTGCCACCGTGGTCGCCGTCCTTGTCGGGGAGGAGCTGGAGAGGGTGGCCGGACCCGTGCCCCTCCTTGCCGGGGATCTTCTGGAGAGGGCGGCCGGACCACCTGTCCACCTCGCCCTCCTTGCTCAGGCCGCCGCCGGCAGGATCTAGGGAGGAGGGGACGAGAGGGTGTGGGAGAAGAGAGCCCTCCGATGGACGTCATGGCGACCTCGCAGACGAGCCCGACGGCAGCGCCATCTGTGGCGCGCGGAGGACGGTGGCGCCATGGACCTATCTCGTGAAATAACAGGATCGATCCGATTCGATCTGGCGTGGTTGACCTCGTTTGCTCGAGGGGTATTTTGGTCCAATAGAAAAGAAAACTAACGGCAAAACATAACCCCAGAGACGGTAGGGCCATGCAAGGAAATAAATGAAATTTAGGTGTCAGATTAGGAAGAAATTTTTTTTAGAACTAAATAGGGAAGACAATTTTAAGTAAGAGCCAAATAAGGAATTCTCTCAAGAAAAATACAGAAAAAGAACAACCCGCCAAAATGGGCCCGCCCATCAGCGAAGCGCTTTAGGCGGCGCGACCGTTTCGTGCCGCTAACGGGCGATATATAGGATTTGCGCATACGGGGTAGGTGATAACAAAAGTTTTCCCTCAAAAAAATAAAAAAAGGTGATAACAAAAAGTCAGTCTAAAACAGGAAATCTCCTACAAAAAGTAATACTCACTCCGTTCACTAGTATAAGTCACTCTCAATATTGACTGCACATATACTAAAATGATGAATATATGTATGAAATAAGTCTAGATATATTTGCGTTAAGAAAAAAGTAAAATGTCTAACATTAGTGAACGGATGGAGTAACAAGGAATGATCAATTACCGAGGCTCAAACTAAAAAACAATTTGCAAGGTCAGCATGTTCAATTCTTGTGTCTCATGCTGACGAGTGACGAGGAAGGTGCAGAATCTGATTCGCCTCATCGGAAGCCGAGACTGGCTAGCTCGTTGCAGTTACCGGCAAGCTGCAAGCAAGAAAGCTCCAACTCAATACATGGATGCATGTACCCATGCCCAGGCGACGCTTCATCCAGGAAAAGGAGAATTTTAACCATGTGTTAACGGAAGCCGAGACTGGCTACTTGGCTAGCTCCGTTGCAGTTACAGGCAATCTGGAAGCAAGAAAAGCTCCATCTCAATACATGCCCAAGACATGTTTCATCCAGGAAAAAGAGCATTTTAACCATGTGTTAACGCCTGATGGCCGTGCTGTTCCGTAATAATGCGCGCCCGGCCCCCCAAATTATAGCGCCATATGGACGGAGGAGACAATCCGTGGACAAGCGAGTAGGCAAAAGAGGCCTAATTCTGCCCTTAGCACGCCGATGCCCGCGCAATCATTTTTCAGCCAGATCAAACCGCGCAAAGGTGCAAAGAAGAGAACTCCTGCCTTTACAGTCCAGAGGCTCTGTGTCATTCCTCCAAGTAGACCGAGCCGCTGAAGGCCTGAAGCTGAAGCTCACAACAAAACCTGCGGGAACTACGTGTGTGCACTGTTCAGCGCAGAAGATTTTCAGATCAGAACTGAAAGTGTTGCGAATATCACAGGAGGCGATCAGGCGAATGCCGTAAAATGAAGCTATTGGGACCAAAGGTTCTGAAGAATCTTCAGTCACCCTGTAATGAGTACCGCAGTAGACAGTACTAGTACGTACTTACTGTAATACACACTTATGCAGGTAGGTTCTGTATGGATGCAATCTCCAGCTGCACACCAACTGGGCGGTCTCGCCGTGATGTTTGTTGTGGCGGTTGATTAGGGGTGCTCTGAGATGGTTCTGTTTTGTACTTCTTCTTGCAAAACCTATCTACAGGAATAGCCTGTTTCTTGAACTCATCCTGAACCTGGATTCAATTGTAACTGAACATGCGCGGCTGGGTGCTGTTTCATTTCAAGGAATGGAACGGGGGGAACCCCTATTTTTCTAAAAAAAAAAGGTTCTTTATGGATAACGAACTATACTACGTTCGACAGTCAGTTTAGTTGATTGCAATGACGGGCTCTGTGAGCAAAATTTCTACCCCTTAAAATAACGCCATCCTGGATGAGATCCCTAGTGGGCTAATCCCAGCTTGGCACGGGCGCTCTGCCATCCCGATCGAGATAAGAGAAGAGGATGTTCTGAACGAAGAACACATATAGCGCAAAGATGGCCACGCTCTCGCATTGGCAAGTGCACCAGCTACGGTTTTCTAGAAAAGGCCTCTTTCGAGCTTTGACAAACGGCACATAAGCAACTCACCTGACAGAGATAGCTAGACCGGAGAGCATGAATGATTATTCCTTTTGACAGCCGAAGAACCTTCGTCCTCAATCCATGTCTCCCGCAAGTTGCAAGCTTTACTGCCCCCTCGCCACCGGGGCTAATCAACAAACCTACAAGATGCCTAGCTAACTCACTGTCCTCTGTCCCAGCAAATTAACACCACTCCCCTACGTACATATGCACATTTGCGCCCGTTGCACGTCATAATACATCGTCGCGCACCATTCTAACATCATCATCATGCCGTCCCGTACTAGCCAGTAGCCAGTGTATCATCCTCCCCATCAACTTAGATCCGATGTCCTGTACCCATGTTTCTCGTGCCCATGCTTCACTCACAAGTCAGTACTGTAACTCGCAACAGAATATGCATCCGTTAAGCTGGCCCTGGCCGTTGCTAGTGCCAAATGCCATTTACAGAGGCGCTCTGCTTTGGCCGTCGCCATCATGCTCGCTTTTCCTCCTCCAACAAAAATGTCCCCATGCTGTCCCCGTCTTACGCTGCTCCTCCTATTTCCAGCCATGACGACCACTGGTCTGATCACTCGCCAAGCTCTGGTCCTGCTGCTCCTCGCCGCGGCCGGCATTGCGCTCGTACCGCCGTCATGCGAGGCGCTGCAGCTGCAGGAAGCCGCCTTGATCGACGACATCGTCATGGAGGCCGCAAAGGAGTGGTACAGCGGGAAGCACCGGAGGACGGGCGTCACGTACCCGCTCTCGCTCCCGGAGAGCCTGTCCGCCGTCCAGGCCGACGTGTCGCGGTTCCGCTCCGGCAGCCTCAAGCATCACGGCGTCCGCCAGTTCGGCGAGTTCTCCGTGCCCCAGGGCCTCGTCGTGCCCGGTCTCCCCGCCGGCGCGCACCTCCTCGCCGTGCGCGTCAACCTGGGGAACCTCTCGGCCGTCTACGCCGAGTACGCGGCGAGCGGCGGCGGGTACCGCATCGCCTCGCCGGTTCTCGGGATCATGTTCTACGGCCTGGAGCCGCGCAACGGCACGGCAGCGCTCGAGGTCCGCGTCACGGGCGAGGCCATCAGCGTCAACTTCTCGATGGCTGTTCCGGCGCTCCAGCCAGGGGCGTGCCGCTCTGCATGGCGGTGTGGCTAAACGGCAGCGTCACCGTGACGGACGTGCAGGCCGGGAGCAACACCTGCCACGTCTGGGACCAGGGGCACGTTGCGCTCGTCTTGGGTGGTGTGGGCGACGGCGGCGACGTGGTGGCGGAGACCGGGGAAGTGAGCAAGTGGAAGCTGGCGTTGTTCGGCGCGGCGCTGGGCGCCGGCGGCACGGTGCTGCTGGGGCTGGTCCTCGTCGCGATGTTGGGCGTCCAGCGGCGCAAATCGGAGATGGCGGACATGGAGCGGCGGGCGTACGAGGAGGAGGCGCTGCGCGTGGCCATGGTCGGTCACGTCCGTGCGCCGTCGGCGTCCGGATCGCGCACCACGCCGGACGAGCTGGAGCACGAGTACTGTGCCACGTTGTGACAGACAGAAGTGCACATTTGAAGAAAGGAGCGGTATTTGAGAAAACATTGAAATTCTTTATGTATGTTATACGTAGTAATTTGTTTCATAATAATTGAGAAAAAAATTGTGTAGGTCAAGCTACTGTAAAATAGTTGTGATGTATCCAAAGGTACATTTTGTATGATCGTTCTGGTTAGCTACATTATTAGATGGAGGATTGACAAGTTTTCCTCCAACTTCGCTGTAAGCTCATTTTGGTCTCTCGACTTTCGGACATTCTTCCTTTTTTCAAAAAATACAAAATAAATCATGAGCATAGGTTATGTCATATATTGTGCATCTACAATTTGTTATCCGAAAATATGACAATGTGCGGCCTACACAAAAACAAATAATGTGCGAAATAGCACATGATATTGTTCACGTAGGTATTTTTCGGAAAGAAAACATACCTTTGGTTGTCCCACCCTTATCTTGGCCATCGTACCCACCGGAGATTTGTGTTAGCTTCAATTCTACTTATTACAATATTGCTCTATGTCGCACCACACGGTACACATTCGAGCATCCACACCAACTCTCGATCCGCTTCTCCTCCCCTTTGTGATCCACTTCCCCTTTCTCTCCTCGCCCCCCTCCCCTTCCTTGTGTGGGCGGAGGCGGAGGACCTCGGCCGCTGGCATGAGCGTGGATGTGAAGGAGTTTGATCGGACGCTATGATTACATTGGGCTGGTGCCGCATCTCCCGGGGACCGCTCGCTTTCCTTCTGCTTGTTGCAGGACCGGTGCAGTAGGAGCACCTGCTGGAGGTTGCCAAGCCGATTTGTCTGTTTGTGGCCGCCTAAGTTAAAAAAAACTACTTTCACTTCACTGTTATTGTTAAGAGATTGATTTGATTTAAATATGAAGTTTCAAGATATGTACCTCAGAACATGAAGAAGCAAACATTGAAGGTTTCTTTTCTAAACTCGGAAGGATTGTAGCACTAACTCATATCGGACATTGCTTTAAAAAAATTAAAATACTTGTGATGTATCCAAGGTACATCATGTATGATCATTCATTTAAAACTACATTATTGGACGGGGAATTGAAAACTTTTTCTCCAACTTTTGTTTTCTTTCGAATTTTCCGATATTCTTCAATATGTCTCGCGCTTAGATGTTCATGCCAAACAAGTGTATACTACCACTACAAGGTTGCATTGACTTGGAAAGAAAACAAACCTTGTATGTTGGCGTCATGTCCTTATTTTGGCCGTTTAATGCGGGTTTTTTAGAGAAATATCACGGCTTTATTGATAAATGCACATCATTACAAAGTACTCCCTCCGTTCCAAAATATAAGGCGTGCTATTTTTCTGCTGATCATTGAACCTCAACTTTGATCATGAATGTATACTAAATAATAGTGATTGAGAATGTACAAATGGTACATTTGGATTCGTCTTGCAAAATCTTTTATTTTATATATCTTTATACTATTTTTGTGAACATTACGAGTAAAAATCATGGTCAAACTTGTACCTCATTGACTAGGGAAATCTAAGGGCGTCTTATATTTTAGACGGCGGGAGTACTTCTCAGATACACTCCGGGATAACATCAAAAGAAAGATTACGAATATAGAAAGTTCACTTCTACATGCTAAAACATGTGCTGCAACATTGGTCTTCCTCCCTTGGTGTTTGAAGATACATGTATGAAAACCTGATGCGAGCAATTTGACGTCACCCACAATAGATCCCACAATAGAACCATCCCTCTCCGACAAGAGGATCCGCTGGATCACAGAGAGACAATCTGAAACAAGTATGATATCAGTGAAGCCGAAATATGTGCCATTTTCAAAAATAAACCTTTTATAAAATGAACCTTTCAAACAAGCGTAAATAAAAAAGAAAAAAAGAAAATCAGTGAAATAATAAAACGAAAAAGAAACATAAACAAAAAGGAAAACAGGAAAAAGAAAAAGAACAGAAGAAGAAAAATGAAAACGAAAGAAAAAACAGCCTGCAATGGGTCGGCCCATGTTGGAACTTTTGTGCGGGCGCGAGGCGGTGCTACGACTCGCTAAGAGCGAGAAATAGTGGACGGCGCTGCTTAGCGCCCAAACATGCAGACGGCTCTCTAGGGCTGGCTGTATTTATTCTCTCCTTCAATTGCTGGCGCAAACAAGAGTAATCGCAACAGTGTTGGGTTGCACTTGTATCGTCGCAACAAGAGGCACGACCGCACGAGTCCTCGCCAAAAAAAGTCTTTAAACATGAGAATTTACACAAGATTCTTCAACTTTAAGTCATCCGCCACTCCTCCTCTCCTCTTCGTATTCATTGCCCACCATCTACTGGGAGCCAAAAACTGAAGAGGCAACCCAAAGTACAAAACCATCCATGCCCACGCCTCCCCTGCACCCGGCACCCAGCGAGTCCACTGAAGAAGACGAAGCGGCAGCGGCCAAGGCCCCGGCGCGGCACACCGCTCCCTCGTGTTGGAACTTGGATGGCTTCTGGGGGCATCGCCCGCGGCCGCCTCGCCGAGGAGCGCAAATCGTGGCGCAAGAACCACCCCCATGTGCGCCCCCTCATACCACAACCTAGCTTCTTGCTTCCTCCGGACTTCCTGTCCAGTTTAATTTGTTTGTCTCCCTGGTTCTACAAGTAGTAATGGGACATTGGTGCTTCTTGGTTTCTTGCAGGGCTTCGTGGCCAAGCCGGAGACCCTGCCGGATGGGACCGTCAACCTCATGGTCTGGAAGTGCGTCATCCCCGGCAAGAAAGGCGTAAGAAAATAGATTTTGTTACACTATCATCTGATGAAATGAAAATAGCTTCCTATTCAGTTCCTCTGAATCTGCCTAGCTAAGTAGCTATGGTTGCGATTTTATTTTGTCACACGGGAGTTTGGAGGAATTTTTTTCAGTAGATGAAAGGGTTTTGTAGTGTGTACTCTTGCCATTAATGCAACTTGAACATTAGATGTTGTTAGCACTACAAAACCCTGGGTCCCTTCAATAGTTCACTGCTCCAAGTTGAATAACATTGCACATCGCTGTAGGTAGATTAGACACTGCTATGTAACACATATTATCCTAATGCAACAGCATTTGAGTTTGTTCACTCGTATAAAGGTACAAGACCTACAGTTCATCTTGTTTCGTGTGTGCTTCATTGTAGTGTTTTGATTTGTATATCTCTTCCACTTTTTAAAATTTTACTGGATAAAAATCAAACACATTTTATAATCTTAGGAATAAATTTGTCAATTCGTACCTTTTCCCTTCGTCTGACTCAAATTATTAAGTAGACATGAAAAGAACTTTTTAAGCTTAGTATACTCAGTATCAGAATAAATGGATGTGCTATATGTAGTTCTAGTATGATTTTATTTTCTTGTTGACTTAAGGAACTTAAATTTTAGTTACTCGTTGACTCATTTACAATAGCAACACTCTGTATTTGGAATTGTAGATAAGCAGGTCATTCATTATCGTTTTTTATTGTGTTTGACGCAGTTGATCAACATATATCAATATATGTATGTTGTGAACTGTGAAGTAAATGTAGATAACATTTTAACTGTCCTTATGTTAAAGTGTACATGAAGATCTTGCACAAAGTGAACAAATTACCATGCCCACAGGCATGTGCCCAGCCAGCGAATGATTGAACAGTCATGTCTCTGTTTAGTTGGCAGAGTATTTTGTTTGAACTTTAAACACGAGCAGTACTTCGGATTTTTGTTGACCGTATGAAATCAAAGTCTGAATCTAAAAGGGTATACTGTTGCTGACTTTCGTTCGTGTTCTGAAGCATGAAACCAGTAAGATGCCTGCGCAATCAAGATTGATTATTAAAATGTTATTTCTTAGTAGCATATGGAAATGTTATTTTCATGAAAGGCTAGACATTACAAATTTGACAGAAATGCTTATAGGCCTCAAGTAACTTTAGTCTTCCGCTGAATATGTTTTTATCAAAAAAATTGTTTTTGGTATCCTTTTGCACTGCATAAATCACAATTTAACAATTTTGGTATAAACTTCCAAATGTGTTTGTAAAACTCAGGCAACAACCTTAATTGGTGCTGGATTGTTCACCTCTTTTCAACCATGGCCCTTAAAGTTCTTTTGTGGAATAAATATGGGTGCACTAAACCTGATGTATTGAGAAAGAGCAGTTAGACCCCATTTCACTTGGAACGTGAGAACTGAAATAAACAGTTTTTTTGTGAAATCCCCATGCTCCAAACAGAAACAGGCACTTTGCATCAAAAGCTTTGTCACTACGGTGAACTTGTTCTTATTGGATGTCTGAAACTACTTTGTACTGATGCTTCTTTGGTTTCTGTGCAACAAATTTGTCTGTAGTCTGTACTCAGTACTCTCTCGCGAGGCTCCATAGCCCCCCAAATTGATCTTGCTATAAAGTAACATTAATGTACTTAAATGTGTTTTTCTGCAGACTGACTGGGAGGGTGGATATTTCCCCCTGACTCTGGCATTTAACGATAATTACCCAAGTAGCCCTCCCATCTGCAAGTTTCTGTCAGGTTTCTTCCACATGAATGTCTACGATACTGGGGCAGTATGCCTATCAATTCTGGGTAGTGTAAGTTTCTACTTAGTGGATACTTTCTTTATAGGCTTACAACATGTCTACGTCATGTAAATAGCCTCAAATGATATTTGATGACTTCTCCCACTCTTTTCAGGCTTGGAAACCTTCAGTTACCGTAAAGCAAGTTCTTGTAGGCATCTAGGAATTGCTTGATGATCCAAATCCTCGCTCTCCTGCACAGGGTGCTTGTTACCAACTCTATGCAAAGGTTTAACTTTTGATTCATTTGAACTTTCATTACCTGAACGTACAAGTCTTTAGTTTTGCTCTTGTTATGCGCTTACGACCATGTTGTGTTTGTGTCATTGACTGCATTTGCAGGATATGCCGGAGTACAAGAATCGTGTTCGACAGCAGGCAAAGCAGTATCCTTCACGGGTGTAGCTACGAACCATATCTACAAGATACTCGCAGCTAAATATTAAGTATTATGCATTTTGATGGAACTGAAATCAGTGATCGTGATGTGATGTGGTGCATTAGCACCATAGCAGTATTGTGTCTAATGGACCTGGTTAAATGAACCTTGACTTCATCGTAGTTACAAATTGTTCGCAGTATTTTGGCTCTCTCTCTCTCTCCCTCTCCCTCTCTCCGCCTAATCTCCCTCTCTCTCTCTCTCTCTCTCTCTCTCTCTCTCTCTCTCTCTCCCCGCCTAATCTGAACTAACCTAGTGTTGAGGAAATTGTGAAAAAAATTACAGTAAAATTGTAAATGTTTCGGTGTATATTCTGACAAAGTTTCAATCCATTAAAATGATAGTTTGTGATTAAATAGTTTTTTGTGTTTCAATCCATAAAAATATATTTACTTAATCCATAAAAATATATTTACTCACAAACTATTCATCTAAAAGGATTGAAATTTTCGCAGAATATATAGCGAAAATCTTATGATTTACTGGAATTTTTCGGAACACTTCCAAAAGAATTTAGCTATGATGAGGACCTCATCGATACAAACTCGACGGTGAACACGCGTGGCTAATCGTATCAAGGTTTAGGAGATGAACCATTTTAAACATTTTGAATTTACAATTAATCTGATCATGTTATCGTTGAAGTGGGAGATTATGCATGCACTGCATATTCTCTCTCTATAGGGGAGTTTCATTAGAGCAGACATACTGTAAAATAGTTTCGATAAGATTATGCGAAACAAGAGCCTTGATATTATTTAGCTTTCATGGCACTCTTCACAAGTTGCCATAGTGATAACTTGTTATAGGAGATACGACATAGGCATACCCTTCGGGTACCCACCGTTGGTGTACCTGGTGCGATCCAGCCAGCGGCCCACCGGGTGGCCCATACGAAGCCCGCAAGAACATACCAATATAGAAGCCCATCGCATGGAGTATGTATCAAGGCAAGCGTCCAAGGCGGTTTAGGGTTTCCTTCATCTCTGTAAACCTAGTCGGTTGCGAACTTCCGGGACACAGCCTCCTATATAAAGGCTAGGAGGGCCGCCGATCTAGGACACGCTCTATTCCATACACCAAAACCCTAGCGAGATCGCATCTCGCCGGGATCGCCATTGTTGCACCTTGTAATCTCATCATCAATACCAGACAAGCAGCAAGTAGGGTATTACCCTCCGGGGGATTGAACCAGGGTAAAATCTTCCTCTTGTCGGCCGACGAAACTAGCAGCGCGCCATACTTCTCCCCCTGTACAAAACCGTAGGTACCATGACCGTGTGATTTGAGGTGGTAACCCCACGTCAATATACCTTTTAAATACACTATGGTATCCGATTTCTCTTTTATTATCTTTTTTTTACAATCATATCATGATATAAAAGTTTAATGACCTCTTGCCTCTTGGGCTCTCGGCCCATGCAGAGAAGTGATTAAAATGGTTGATAGTAGTTGAGGAAAAGCATTGTACAAAAATCGTGCTAGTTGTTTGCTGTGGTCGTGTGTTTCGTTCAGTTTTTTTTTTGAATGTTGTTTCGTTCAGTTCTTTATCACTTGTACGGACTAATTTTTCTCACCTGCTGAGTAAGTAGTACTAGTAGCAAACTTTTTTTTCTTCTGAGAATCCAATGAACAAACTTCTTAGCGTCCAAACGTGCAGACGGCTCTCTCTAGGGCCGGCTGTATTTATCCTCTCGCTCAATTCCTGGCTCAAACAAGAGTAATCGCAACAGTGCTGGGCTGCACTTGTATTGTCGGAAGGATTAACTATATTTCTCACCCTGAAATCTCCGTGAACATTAAATTGGTCTATTTCCAATGCTCAAATTCACAAAACCGTCTAAATCACCCCCGAGCTGGTTTTGGACAGTTTTGGTGGTTTTGTGGAATGACGTGGTGCTGACTTGGTGATAACGTGTTGTCAGCTGTTAGTGAGGGAGATAACGGCCGTTTGTGTCTGAGCGTGAGCCCCACCACTACCCACCTACTCCTCCAGTCTTCCGCTCACTCGCCCGATCTCGTCTTTCCCCAAGAACGAGGTAGGCCGGCGAGCAGGGCAAGCGGCCATGGAGAATCTGTTGTCCTCAGCCACATCACACGCCAAGCTCCCGCCGAGCGCTTCGTCTTCCCACCCGACCAACGTCCGCCAGCCTCCTCCTGCACCGTCTCCCTCCCCGTCATCGACCTCTCTCGCGACCGCGACGAGGTTCGCCGCGCCGTCCTCGACGCCGGCAAGGAGCTCGGCTTCTTCCAGGCCAGTGCAAAATCACATCCCCTCGTTCAATTCAATACACACTTTCTCTATTGTTCAATCGGCGTCATGGTCGCCGCGTGCGCATGGTCAACCACAGTATCCCTGCGGAGGCGATGCGGGACATGGAGGCGGTGTGCAAGGAGTTATTCCGGATGCCGACGACGGACAAGGCGCCCTTCTACTCTGAGGACACCGGCAAGCCCAACCGGCTTTCCTCCAACACGACGTACAAAATCGGCGGTGAGAAGTACTAGCGGGACTGCCTCTGCCTCGCTCGCGGCTCGCCCATCAGCGACACCAAGAACGACTGGCCCGATAAGCCCCAAAAGCTCTGGTAAATCAAAAATTGCAACTCAGTCGTATAATCACCAATTAATTTCTGTTTGATCTGAATAATTTGGTGTTCTGGCTACGCGCTTGCACTACAGTGAGGTAGTTGAGAAGTTCGTGGAGCCGACGAGAGGCGTGGACGAGAGGCATGGCGATAGAGCTGTTGCGGCTGTTGTGGGGAGGGAATGGGGCTCCCGCCGGACTACTTCGAGGGGGACCTCACCGGCGGACTACTTCGAGACTGAAGCTCGGCCTGCCGCCGCACTGCGACCGGAACCTCATCACGCTCCTCCTCTTCAGATAGCGGGGTAGATAAAGGAAGGCGAGACAACGCTGATAGGTGGGGCCCACCGCCACGTCAGCGAAGAGTCGGAATATGCAAAACCGTCCAAATTCGCTAAAAACCAGAAGCGGGGAGGGGGGGAGGGGTGATTTAGACGGTTTTGTGGATTTAGAGTTGGAAGTAAATCAAATTTAATGTTCAGGGGGATTTCTATCCAATGTGGTAGATTTCAGGTGAGAAATATTCTTCAACTTTAGGTCGTCCGCCACTCCGCCTCTTCAGCAAATCGCTTGTACACCTATATTGCCACCAGCGACCGGGAGACGAAACCGAAGAGGCAGGCAACCAAAGGTTCCGTACAAAACCACCCACGCCGCCCCGGCCGGCACCGGCACCACCCACGAGAGTCCATTGAAAAAGAGAAGCGGCGGCGACCGAGACCCCGGCGCGGCGCACCGCTCGCTCCTGTTGGAACTTCGATGGCGTCTGGAGGCATCGCCCGCGGCCGACTCGCCGAGGAGCACAAATCGTGGCGCAAGAACCACCCCCATGTTCGCCCCCCATACCACGACCTAGCTACTTGTTTCCTTCGGGCTTCCTGTCCACTTTAATCTGTTCATCTCCCTGGTTCTACAAGTAGTAATGGGACATTGGTGCTTCTTGGTTTCTTGCAGGGCTTCGTGGCCAAGCCGGAGAATCTGCCAGATGGATCCGTCAACCTTATGGTATGGAAGTGTGTCATCCCCGGCAAGCAAGGCGTAAGAAAATATTACTGCTAGTTTTTACTTCCCGTTTTTGTATGCTTTGCGATTTGGTTACACTGTCATATGAAATACAAATAGCTTCCTATTCAGTTCCTCTGAATCTGCCTAGCTATGGTCATGATTTGAGTCTCGAGGAAGTTTTTCAGTAGGTGAAAGGGTTTGTAGTATTTAATACCTCTTGCCATTATGAAAGAGTACATCATTTAGTCTTATGAATCGATTTGTCAATTCACTGCTCCAAGTAGAACAACACTACCCATTGTTGTTGAAAAGAAGGTGATTAGACACTGCTATGTAACATATTATCCTAATGCGACAACATTCGAGTTTGTTCCCTTGCGTAAAAGAATTAAACCAACGATTCATCTTGTACAGGATAAAACTGAAATACATTATTTAATCTTATGAATCAATTTGTCAATTCGTCTCCCCTTCGTCTAATTCAAATTATTATGTTGACATGAAAAGAATTATGTAACCTTAGTATATTCTGCATCAGAAGAAAAGGATGTGCTACAGTTCCAGTATGGTTTTTCTTTCGTTGTTGACCTAAGGGTCTTAAGTTTTAGTTATTCCTTGACTCATATACAATAGCAGCACACTGTATTTGGAACTGTAGATAAGCAGGTCGTTCTTTATTGTGTTTGACGCAGTTGATCAACATATATGTACTCCGTGAACTTTGAAGTAAATGTAGTCCTTATGTTTAAGTGTACTTGAACATCTTGCATGAAGTAAACATATTACCATGCCTACAGGCCTGAGCGAATGATTGAACAGTCCTGTCTCTATTTGGTTTGCAGAGTATTTTGTTTGAAGTTTAAACATGTGCAGTACTTAGAAGTTTCGTTGACCTTATATAGTTATATGACTGGATCTAGGAGCCCTTGAATGACAAAATTATGACCGTATGAAATCAAAGTCTGAATCTGAAATTGTATAGTCTAGCTGACTTTCTTTCGTCTTGTGAAGCATGAAATCAGTGAGATGCCTGGGCAATCAAGATTAATTAGAAAAGTTGTTTTAGCATTTGAATCTTCTCTTAGAAAAGTGTGTTCTAGCATATGAAAATGTTGTTTCCGTGAAAGGTTAGACATTACAAATTTGTCGGAAATGCTTGTAGGCTACAAGTTAGTTTAATGTTCCGCTGTATATGTTTTTGGTGTCCTTTACTGCATAAATCACAATTCAAAAATTCTAGGTATAAACTTGCAAATGTGTTTATAAAACTCAGGCAACAACCTTAATTGGTGCTGGATTGTTCACCTCTGTTCGACCATGGCCTTAAAGTCTTTTTTGCTGTTAGACCTCATTTCACTTGGAACGTGAGAATTGAAATAAACAGTTTCCTGTAAAATCCCCATGTTCTAAACAGAAACAGATTTGTGTACTAATATGGGTGCCATTAAACCTGAATTGACTCTTGTGTCAAAAGCTTTGTCACTACGGTGAACTTGTTCTTATTTGATGCCTGAAACTACTTTCTATTGATGCTTCTTCAGTTTGGGTGCATAGTGTAGTACTACACTATTCTTCTACAACAAATTTGTATGTAGTCTCAACTTGCCAGGCTCTACTCACTCGCCAGGCTCCATAGCTTGTTAAACTGATCTTGCTATAAAGTAACATTATGTACTAAATTTGTTTTTCTGCAGACTGACTGGGAGGGTGGATATTTCCCCCTGACTATGGAATTTGACGATAATTACCCAAGTAGTCCTCCCATCTGCAAGTTTCTGTCAGGTTTCTTCCACATCAATGTCTACAATACTGGGGCAGTATGCCTATCAATTTTGAGTAATGTAAGTTTCTACTTAGTGGATACTTTTTACAGCATGTCTGCATCATGTAAATAGCCTCAGTTGAGATTTGATGACTTCTCCCACTCTTTTCAGGCTTGGAAACCTTCAATTACCGTAAGGCAGGTTCTTGTAGGCATTCAGGAGTTGCTTGATGACCCAAATCCTAACTCTTCTGCACAGGGTGCTTGTTACCAACTCTATACAAAGGTTTATTTTTTGTTTAATTTGAACTCACATTATGTGAACGTATATGTCCTTAGTTTTGATCTTGTTATGCGCTTACCACCATGTTTGTTTGTGTCATTGGTTGCATTTGCAGAATTTGCCGGAGTACAAGAATCGTGTTCGACAGCAGGCGAAGCAGTATCCTTCACGGGTGTAGCTACAAAAGTCGTATACGCGAGATACTACCAGCTAAATAGTAGATGCATTTTGATGGACTGAAGTCTGTGATTGTTCTATGATGCGGTGTGCATTAGCACAATAGCAGTAGTGTGTTTACTGGAACTGCTAGAATGAACATCGAGTTCATTTAGTTACAAATTATTCTCGGTATTTTGGCTTATCACTACTTTTTTCTCTCTTTTTTTCCCCAAATGCCTCTCTCGTTGGGAGCCGAACTTCATTAACTGAATAACGGAACAACAAACGGTGACATTTGCTGATGAAATGTTCAGCATCCAAGTGTCCTAGTCGATACCCAAAGGCTAACACTGGACGTTCGTAACAGTTCCAGAAACCGAAAGCAGAATCGAGATTACACTAGGCACACGGAAGTCTTCTTGTGTTACGGCCTCCGACCATGCACTCTATTGTGAAAAAGTGGTTCAAATTTCCACTTGAGTTTCCACACATGGTAGAGCATCGGTTTGAATGTTTTGACAACAAAAACAACCAGAAAATTTGGTTTGCTTTTTTGCATGCATTTGTGTGACCTTGTGATGGAACCTTGGCAGAGGAAGACCGGAAAGAGTGGAAAATAAGTAGTTATTTATTTGACAGTGAGGTCCACAAGCGTTTCCGCAGCAAAAAAACTAGCAATTCCCAACTCTGACGCATTTCTGTTGAATCAATGTAACAGTGTACATGGTTTAAAAATGCATGCATGTCACGACATCAGTTGACATTTTGTTTTCACCGTTGACTTGGTCGTGCTCATGTTGAAATGTTTTTTTTTTTTTTGCGAGGAAGGGTACAGTACATCAACCAAGGAACTTACAGAAAAGCCCAGAAACTAAAAAAATTACAAAGAGGTCCCTCTGGACTCTGGCTTCGTCTTCACCGAGCAGAACGCCGCGCCGGCGAAACCCGCCGCTGCATCTCCATGGCCTTGGTCTGGGAGACTCCCCATCGCGAGCAGGAAGTCGAACGCTCCTCGGAGCCGAAGCTCCTCCACCCTGCACGATAGTCGACGTCGCCACCTTGGTCTTCAGCACCGCAACCTTCATGTCGTCAGACGCCAGATCCGCCAGCACACGGAGTCCGGCGAAGGGGATGACCTCTCGCGCGCTCCGACGAGCCACGAACAAGGCCAGGGCAGCAGATCCACGGCGAGGCTCCACCGGAACCACACCAGCAGAGGGGAAGACCGCCGCCGCCAAAAGCCGCTCCGACGCCACCGCTTCCACCACAGCGCCGCCGGCCAGCACCCTCCCACACACACCTAATCTACATATGCACCGGGATCCGTGGATTCCCCGTCCTCCCGCCGCCGAGGCGGCTGCCGGATGGCGAGGAATCCGGCGAATCGCCGGCGCGAAGCTGGTGCGCGCAAGATCGCCCAAGAATTCGCCTTTTCACTGTAGCTGGGGGAAAAGGTGAGAGGACCGAGCTCTCTCTCTTCATGTTGAAATGTTTTGACAACTTTCTTTTCGTGTAGGTCAAATTGTTATCACTTGGTTGGCAGATTACACCTACTTAGTTGCCAATTTATAATAACTTGGTTGCCACGTACTATACTTCATTTTAATCAATGCGTTGTTGCATGAACTAATTTTAGTGGAATCATAACATCTCGTAGTAATTGGAAATACTCACTATTTAGCTTTGCATAACATTGCAATGGCTAGACACATGTATAATTTACCCGTTAACTATGAATTATTATCTTAGCAACTATTAGTTGTTAATTTGGCAACCACGGTATAAAAACGACAACTCGTGTCATAAAAAATAGTCAAAACATTCGAACATGTGATCTAGGTTCAAAGCCTTCATTGATATGAACTCGGTGGTGAATACGGATCTCCAATCCGATTAAGGTTTAGAAGACAAATCATTTTGGATATTGGGAATTTGCATTTAATCAAATGATTCCAGCGATGAAGTCGCAGATTCTGCACATGTTGCATGGTCTCTCCCTATATATGTGAGATTCCATGGGAGCCGCAACACACTAGATTATGTAGGAGCGTCTTCCAGTTAAAATAACCGAACACGGTATTGGTTTTTTGAAGCTCATACCTGGATTATATTAATTGGAAATCGAAATTACAGGAACTATCCAGATACGGGGCAGCTGCCCACATTTTACAGAAAAGACCCCGAACAATAGGGAAAAAACAACAAGACCCTAACCCTACTGTGGATCTCCTCTGCATCATCGAGCCTTCGAACACGGTATTGGTGATAACCGAAATAAAACTGCATTTACAGGACCACCCGGGTCCTAGGGGCTAGTCCTTTCCAACATAGGCACCAAGATTGAGCATCAAAGACATTGCAGATCATTCTTTCATACTAGTCACCTCATCGTCTCCACCATACCAAATCCTCAGTGTGCACGTCCATGTTGATTTTCCCGCATCATGAACGCTCATCGTCGTCCTCTACAATTGTGTTGCACCTTCCAGAAGGTTTCCTCAATCAGATTCATTTGGCAAACATGCCCAAAACCTTGAGAATGCACACGATGTAGCAAATTAGTAGTTAAAAAGGGGTACTTAATTCGTCTGCACTCAAAATCTCCTCGGTTATGTTGTTTATTGCCCAACACAAGATAGAAATCCCTATGACATGAAAGTAGTTGTCCAAGGGATGATGTTTTCCATCCACCATGAGTATTAATTGTAAATGGGTCTATCGTATGCCCCCAACAATCACTCTAATGATACTCCAAACTTGTTCAAAGTGGTGTTCCAAACATAAAACACACCAGGAAAGAGAAAAATGGATGATGAATCGAATCTTCTAAAAGGAAGAATCTACCAGAATGATCCTCCACCCTATTCCTTTTTTTCATGTTATGTTTAGAAGATTATTGATTTCCAAAGATGTTTGAATAACTTGTCAATGCCACTAGAGGGAAAATGAATGAAATTGATTGATATAGAAGATCCTAGACATAGACCATTTCCACCTAGGCTTGTCTTGAGCAGGACTTGAAGCAAATCTAGCAAATATATTGAGAAGTGTACTTAGCTTGGAGTGGCACAACAAGCCATCTTATGAAACTCAAGTTTCAATTAGATGATACCATCTTGCTGATAATACCAGATTGATCTAGATATATCTGAAAGAACAGATTTTATCACAAAGGGGAAAATCCTTGCACCAAACTCATGCCAAAAGTCAGTTTCTCACCACTATTCTCCATCATTAGTTTTCCTTGTAGATACAAACGATTGACTTTCAGCAATCTTCACATAAAACTGAATTAAATTGTTAGTGTTGCATCTGCCAAATCCCCTTGGGTAATTCCATACTTAGCTCCGAATGACTCTCTAATTTTCACCACCCATTGCACAACAAAATTATGTTGGAAAGTGTCACGTTCTTAATCTACAAATGACCTTTGGATTTTTTAAAGATAAGTTCCCAATTAACTAGATGGTATTTTCTCTTACAACTACCTCCCTGTTAGAAAAAAAATATTCTCATGATTTTCTCCATATTCTTCAGAAGTGTTGCATGTAAAAAGTACATTGACATGATATTTAGGAGTGATAGCGAGAGATGACTGAATAGGAATCAATCTACCAACTAGGGACATTGTCTTACCTATCCAAGCATCCGGTCTTTTCGGCATTTTTCCCCTGTAGAGTTTCAGTCGTTAACATGTAGTCTTGATCCACTAACCAGAACACAAAATTTTTAATTGGACATAATCTCATCTTAAAAGCAGTGTACATTAGCATTTTATTTTCATGACTCATGAGCACACAGGACCATGATAACATCACTTTTCATGAAACTGGTTTCCGAAACTGACATAGCCTCAAACCTGTGCAGGACAAGCTTGAGATGTATAGCATGATTGACATCATCTTGGACAAAATATAATTTATCATCAGCATGCTGTTTATTTTGCGGATTGGACCTCCAACTTCATAGGCGTTTTTACACTTTTTCATTATGATATGTAATTCGCCTTTTTATTTTTCGAACTTCTGAACTCGTTTCGGCTGTGTGCATCTTCGTTATGCAGAGGCTGGGTGTAATACTTAAACCTTTTAAGTAATAAAGCTCCCTTTATCTAAAAAAATCATCAGCATGCTGTAATACCGAGACACCGGTAGTGATTAGATGATGAACCAGTGAGTGATCAACCCAACAGAACGAGCTTGTTGTATCATCTTAGCCATCCCATTTGTGGTATGATTAAATAGAAATGGTGGGATGGGATCCTGACATGGGTATGCCTATCGGGTACCCTACCATGAGGGTACCTGGTGCACGTATCGACTAGGCCCAACTATCAGAGCCTACATGAAGCCCATGAAGGGAGGCCCACGAAGATGAAGTATCCTCCAAGTTTGGCGAAGCAATAGTCGGTTTAGAGTTTCCTTACTTGTAAATCGAGTCGGTTACGAACACCCGGGACCCAGCCTATTATTTAAGGACTGGGAGGGCCATCGAACCAGACAACGAACCACCAGAGCCACAAACCCTAGCGAGATCGACATCTCGCCGGGATCCTTGTAACCATCATATTCACAAATCAATAACAGACAGGCAGGACGTAGGGGTGTTACCTCCACACGAGGGCCCTGAACCTGGGTAAAATCTTTGCCCTGCTTGTCAGCCGACGATACTTCCAGCTCTACCACGTTCTCTCCCCCATATTCATAACCTAGGGACCTTAACCATGGGTCTTGATGAGTCTACCCCTCGTCAAGTGGCGCCGTCTGTGGGAAAGAATAGCGCTGGACTCGAAGTTTCGCCGGTCCCAACAGCAAACGGCAAATCGCCGATCACACCAGCAAACGGCAACTCGCCGATCTCATCTGCAAACGGCAACTCGCCGGCCATGTCAGCAAACAGCAACTCGCCGATCCAGGCGACACACGGCGACTCGCCGATCTACTCGAAAAGCGGCAGCCTGCCCGCTTCACCCGCAAAAAGCGCATCTGCTCTTCCAATGAATTTCAATCCGCACTCGCCAGAGCTTCAGGAGGCGTTTTCCGGCCTTGAATCAGGTTTGAGTTTAACTGTTGGAGCATTCAATTTTTTCGTAAACAATCTTGGCACGCAGGACTCAGCAGATCCGCAACAACTGGCGCTGGGTGCACTCGAGGCTCCGTCGACTGCGCTCGCCCCATCGTCGATTCCTGAAGCCTGCTCGCCCGCAACAACCATGTCGACCGGCGAGCTCGATAGGTTCATGATGACGGAACTCCAAGGCGAGGAAGCAGAATCAGCATACAACACAAGCAACATCGACTTCAACCTACCACTCGACGAGAGTTTCGACTGCGGGATCTCCCTCGATGACTTCTACGAGCCCGCGATTCATAACGACAACAACGTCGACTCGGAGATCTTCACCAACACCAACCTCGACTCAGAAATCCGTAATGGCTTCGCCAACACCGAGATGAGCATAGGTGATGAGCACATCGACAACGAGATTCGCCTCGAAGATCTACTCGATGAACACACTGGCTCTGACATGAGCCTCGATGGCGATGTCGAGTCCATGACTGGAATCGACAGCACATACACCTGTCCTCGGGTCACGCCCCATCAGGTCTACGTGGCCTTCACCGCAGAATCATCCGCAGACGCTGCCGCTCGCAGGCCTGCACAATTCCCATGCACGGTAACCATGCCAGATGGGGTCACAACCTTGACAATCACGGAGGAGATGGCAGCAAAAGCAGATAAAGTCATAAAGGAGTGCACTATGATGCCGCCAAACTCCACCCCAGAGGAGATGTTGACCTTCCAGTACTTCAACTGGCAGGAGTCAATTCGACTGCAAAACTACCGAGCGACGCTCGAGGAGCGCAAAAGGCAAGCCAGCCTCTCGAGTGCCCGACGAAGGGAGCAATCCCTCGGGTCCACACAGCAACCAACCCCTCGACCTAGGTCGCGGTTGGCAAGCCTTCCAGAACATGAAAGGGTAGCAATCACCCGTAACCTGTCGTTCATGACAGAGGACGCTAACGGAATCCCAGTGCCCAAAACTGCTGCGGGTGCATTATTCTCCGTAGGTGCTTACCTCAAGGCAATACAACCTCCGGCGAATGACCCTAACGCAGCCCTGCATCGCCAACAACTCAAATCGCTAGCTCTAGCGGCACAGGCTATACAGCCAGAAGACAAAACTCCAGCAAGGGATCGCGATCGCGACATAGTCGACTCACGACACGCAGCACATCATCGCAGTGGTCGCAGCCACCACTCGGATGAAGGAAGGAGAAGCACGCGCCGGCACAGGTCCAGCAGAAGCAGGTCTCGAAGATCCTATAGCAGCGATTCATACTCTGATCGCGAACCAGAGCCATGCGGAGCATTGTGCTTCACTCGACGCATCCGTGAGACGCGGATGCCCAAACGGTTCAAGTTGACAGGCGAGCAACCCAAGTACAACGGTCGCCAAGAACCTTCTGGGTGGCTAGAAGATTACAGACTCGCCGTGGCATGCCAGCGGGGCACGAACACCACGGCGATGCAGTACATACGACTTATGCTCGAAGGAACTGCCCGCGACTGGCTCAAATCACTCCCTCCATCATCATATGACTCGTGGGATGATTTCCGCAGAGACTTCATCAAAAACTTCGAGCCTCTGTGTGAGCGCCCGAAGACATTCGAGGAATTAAGGACATGTACTCAACGATCAGACGAGTCGCTGAGATCATACATACGGCGGTGGACCGAAATACGCAATTCGGTTGGCAAAGTGTCAGAAGACAGGGCCATGGATGCCTTCATACAAGGTCTCGCCAGGAAGGACTTCAAAGAGGCACTTGGTCGTGAAAAGCCAACCTCCCTGGCTGACCTCATCAAAGTTGCGACTGAGTGGGCAGATGGAGAGGATTCTGTACGCAGATCCCGTGCTTCCCCAACACGCGACAACTACGAAAGCGGCAGTCGAAGCCGCAGAGATTCATACAGAGAAGATCGCAGGCGTAAACGGTCCAGACGTCCTTACGACGATAACAGACCCGAGTTCATGGCGGCTGGATACACACAGCCAAAGGAGGACCATGATAGAAGCAATCGACGCTCGGATGATCGACGTGACAGTCGAGATCGCGAGCAGCGGAGCGATAGCTACAAAAGGCAAGAATGGCGCAAACGTAGCGACGCAAAACCCGAGCGGTCATTCGAGGAAAAGATGGACGACTGGTGCAGATTCCACCTCTTCAAGGGGGACGACGGAAAACTACGCTCCAATCACACCCTAAGGAACTGCAGGGAATTCGACCAAATGGCGACTGACTATGTGATACGACTCAAGAGGAATGGCCCAGCACCTGCTCAGCCCATGCCTGCACCCGTACCACAGCCGAACGCTGTGCCCGCTCTCATGGCGCCACAGCCGCCACCGCAACCCGCACCACAGCCTGCTCCAGGCGCAAATCTCGCAGGTGCCATACAACCTGTGCTACGGGCGGAAGATGATCAATATCCACAGCCCCACGGGCAGATGTACATGATACAAAAGGGTCGCCCCTCTAACAGGCAGCAAAAACTAATCACTCGACAGGTGAACTTGGCTGTCATGGCACCTCCAGCCGTGCCCGAATTTCTGAAGGGATCGGAAACCATCATAAGCTTTAGTCGAGAGGATCATCCCCCAGCTGTAGCTCGACCAGGGCATGCGGCTCTGGTACTCGACGCGCAAATAGGAGGCTACGCCATGACCAAGGTCTTCATGGATGGAGGCAGCGGCATAAACATCATCTTCGCGGACACGCTCCGCAAAATGAACAGGTCAGTCGAAAACCTCCCAAAATCTTCAAATACCTTCCACGGTATCGTTCCTGGCAAAGCAATTAGCCCAGAAGGCACCGTACAACTCGACGTTACGTTCGGGGACGTAAGCCACTTCAGGACAGAGTCGATTGAGTTCGAGGTCGTCGACTGGAAATCACAATACCATGCTATTCTTGGTCGCCCGACGTTTGCTCGATTCATGGCGGTGCCACACTATGCGTACCTCACGCTGAAGATGCCAGGACCAAAGGGAGTCATCACTGTCCGTGGAAACTTTCAAAGGTCCGATGCTTGCGACCGCGAGTTCAGCAAAATCTCCGAGATGTTCGGGGTGGAGGAATCACTCGCTGACTTAGCGATTACCAACGACCGCACACTCCTTCCAGAGCATAAGAAGTTGGCAGTCGACAGATCCTTCAATGCTACAAATGACACAAGGTCGCATCAGGTGCACCCGACCGATCCGTCCAAGACAGTCAACATATCTTCGAGCCTGCCTATCGCATAGGAAGGCGCGCTCGTCGAATTCCTCCGTGAGAACTGGGAAATATTTGCGTGGTGTCCAGCCGACATGCCAGGTATTCCCAGGGAATTCGCCGAGCACTCTCTCCAATTGTTTCCAGATGCAAAGCCAGTCAAGCAAACGATGCGTCGAATCTCCGGCCCAAAGCGAACCGCAGTCGAATCCGAAGTCGACCGGTTACTCGCAGCAGGATTCATTAGGGAAATCAAGAAATCACAATGGGTGGCCAACCCTGTACTCGTAGAAAAGAAGCATACAGACATCCTTCGGATGTGCGTGGATTTCACAGCGCTGAACAAGTGCTGTCCAAAGGATCACTTCCCGCTACCCCGGATCGATCAGATCGTTGACTCCACCGCCGGATGCGCACGACTCTCCTTTCTGGATGCTTACTCAGGTTATCACCAGATAAGGATGAAGCAAGAAGACGAAGAAAAAACGGCGTTCATAACCCCACTCGGGGTCTACTGCTACACAACTATGCCCTTCGGGCTAAAAAACGCGGGTGCAACATACCAGCGCATGATGCAGGACTGCCTCAAAAAGCAAATTGGACGCAACGTCCAGGTCTACGTTGATGACATTGTCATTACCACAAGGGAAGAACGCACACTACTCGACGATTTGAGGGAGACGTTCGCAAACCTCAAACGCTTCCATATCAAGCTCAATCCTAAGAAGTGTACGTTCGGCGTTCCAGCCGGGCAGCTCTTAGGGTACCTAGTCTCTGCTCGTGGAATCGAAGCAGACCCGGAGAAAATACAGGCCATCCTCACCATGCAAAGGCCTTCAAAGCTTCATGATGTGCAGAAACTAGCAGGACGAGTAGCGGCGCTCAGTCGATTCATCAGCAAACTGGGTGAAAAGGCTCTACCATTCTATCGACTGATGAAGAAGGCGGACAAGTTCGAGTGGACGCCAGAAGCTGAAGCAGCCTTCACAGATCTCAAGCGGATCCTCACAAGCCCTCCAATCCTCGTCGCACCTAAGGAACGGGAACCACTCTACCTGTATGTCTCGGCTACAAACAGGGTGGTGAGCACCGTACTGGTAGTCGAACGCGTGGAGGAGGGGCACATCCAAAGCATACAACGTCCAGTCTACTACCTGAGCGAGGTTCTCTCCATATCAAAACAGCGGTACCCGCACTATCAAAAGCTGGCATACGCTGTATTCATGTCCTCAAGGAAGCTGACACACTACTTCACCGAGCATCCGATTACCGTGGTAAGCAACTCAGCAATCGGTGATATACTCACAAACCCCAATGCAACGGGTCGAGTGGCAAAATGGCTCATCGAGCTGGCTCCAAGAGATATCAAGTACGAGCACCCGAAGGCTATCAAAGCACAAGTCCTACCCGACTTCACAACCGAGTGGATAGAAGCCCAATTACCTGGAGCACCAGACGTGGCCAATTCCTGGACCATGTACTTCGATGGGTCCAAGAAACATGAAGGCGCAGGCGCAGGCGTCGTCCTCATATCACCAAAAGGGGACAAGCTACGTTATGTTTTGCAGATGGGATTCAAGCTACCCTCCAATAACGAGGCTGAATACGAGGCTCTGATCCATGGCATGCGGATGGCAAAGGCACTCGGGTGCACTCGACTGATGATCTACGGCGACTCCAACCTCGTGGTGCAGCAAACAATGAAGGCCTGCGACGCAATCGCGGACAACATGATCGCTTATCGCGATCTGTACAACACACTAGAGGCAGCTTCGAGGGCTGCGAGTTGAGGCACATAGGAAGGGAAAGCAACGAAGAAGCAGACATGCTAGCCAATCTTGGCTCAACTGGCGCACAAATTCCACCTGGTGTCTTCCTCGAGCGTATTGAACACAGATCTATCAAGGAGAAACGAGAGCCTCCTCCGTCGACTACGCCACCCAAAAGCAAAATGCCTAGCACAGAGGACCCCCCTGTCGAGGTATTTCTCATTGAGCCAACCTGGACTCAACCTTTTCTGGCTTACATACTCCGTAGCGAGCTACCAGATGACATAACCGAGTCCCGACGCGTGACTCGAAGATCAAAAGCATACACCGTTATCAACGGCGAGTTATACAAGCGCAGCATATCAGGTATGTTCCAAAGATGCATCGCACTCGAAGATGGCCAAGCCATACTTCGAGACATTCATGCAGGTACCTGTGGGCATCACGCCAGCAGTCGATCACTCGTAGCCAAAGCCTTTCGCGCAGGGTTTTACTGGCCTACAGCACTCAAAGACGCGGAGGACATAGTCAAAAGGTGCGTCGGCTGCCAGAAATTCGCAACAAGGCCGCACGCACCCGCATCGGCGTTGAAGACTATACCGCTGGCCTGGCCTTTCGCCCAATGGGGGCTCGATATGGTTGGGCCACTCAAAAAATCATCGCATGGCGGGCATACTCACCTACTGGTGGCAGTCGACAAGTTCACAAAGTGGATCGAGGCGGTCCCCATCACAAATTCGACTGCTACTACGGCAGTCAACTTCATAAAGAGCATCATCTATCGCTTCGGTGTCCCAAACAGTATCATCACTGATAACGGCACAAACTTCACGGCTGAGGAGTTCAAAACCTTTTGCAAAGAGCAGGACATTACGCTCAACTACGCATCCGTGGCGCATCCGCAATCCAATGGCCAAGTCGAAAAGGCCAATGGGCTTGTGACGAGTGGGATCAAGAAGCGCCTCCTGGTGCCACTCAAAAGAGCTGCAGGTGCTTGGGTCGAAGAACTACCGTCTGTGCTATGGAGCCTACGCACAACTCCCAACACTTCTACGCAGTTCACCCCATTCTTCATGGTCTACGGTGCAGAGGCAATTCTGCCATCAGACGTAAGGTTCAACGCACCACGAGTTGAAGCATACAATGAAGAAGACGCAGAAGAGGCACTCGAAGACGCAGTCGACTTGCTTGATGAGGCGCGCGACACGGCCTTAGCCCGCACAGCTGTTTACCAGCAGGACCTTCGCAACTACCACAGCCGTCGACTGCGCACCAGGTCCTTCGTCGTTGGCGACCTGGTTCTTCGACTGAAGCAAAAGAAGGTGCACAAGCTCGCTTCCCCATGGGAGGGTCCCTTCATCATCACGGAGGTCCTTGGTGGAGGCATATCGACTGAAGCACGCGAAGACAGGCGAACCCTCTCACAATCCGTGGAACGTTGCGCATCTGCGCCGTTTCTACGCATAAAGTGCTCACAGTCATACAATGTAATAGGCTATATGTCGGATGGCTGCAGGTTTCAGACGCGCTCTTTTCCTTACCAGGGTACCTAAGGGGACTGGAAGGTTTTTAATGAGGCGGCCTGCAGCCTAACATTCAAAAGAGGAATAAAATCAATGTTCCTTCGACTCCTTTGTGGCTACCACCTGCATAATTCATACCTTAACCGCACCCGAGACCCTCGGGGGCTGCGTAACAAGGATCCGAACAAAGAACATAAAAACTTTGCAGCCGCACTCGAATACTCGGGGGCTGCACAGTCATCGGTTCATAACCAACACATATTTCACAAACCCCGCTCGATTGACTCGGGGGCTCGGCAAAAAATCAAAGTATACAAACTATACAATATACAAAGAGTCAAAAATTACACTCGGGGGCTGCCCCCTATACAAAAATTGCACTCGCAAACCATTCTAATCCTCAGGCTCGTCTTTTACGGGCAGCTCGGGGCCGCAAAGCTGTTCGCGAGTGCACTCGATCAGTGTCTCCGCAGCTTGGATCGTGTCATCCAAGTCTTTTTGTTCGAGAACCTCTCCGGCTGCAGGTGTCCGCAACACCAACCTTGGTTTTCGACTACGCATATACGCCATTGCAGCGTTGGCTCCAATTACAAGTCTTTGAGACAGCAACTCTCGAATGGGATTTGTTTGGCGGAAGATGTTCAACACAGCACGAATCCCTTGTGGTTGTGGCCCCGAAGGAAAAAGAGTCTCGTTCAGACGAATAAACGATGCCCGGCATAACTCCAGCAGCTCAGCACTTCGCCAGACGCGATCCTTCAGGGTGGCAAGTATGCGGGCATGGTACCTATCAAGCCAAAAGTGTTGACGCCCAGTTGTAGGGTCGTCAACCACGCTATCCAGGCGTCCTTCCACGCGAATCTGTTCAGCCTGGAAGTTGTCGACAAAGCCTACAAATACGGGCGCACCAGTTAGATCAAAAGGACAAAAGCTACACAAAAAGCTTGTAAAACAAAGCAAGATTCGAACTTACACTCGAGTTGCCTGTTCACAAGCTCCATCTCCCCGAGAACATAATCCTCGCGTTGGGTGGCCAACGCGGGTCTGGCCCTCAATCGACTCAGCTCAGCCTGGGCGTCCTTCAGATCTTGCTCCATTCTCACAATTTAGCCTTCATATACTCCATCACCTTGGCATCATTTGCCACCTGACCCTGGGATCGGGTGGTGGTTGGAGCCTGCGAGGAACTAGTCGCAGTAGCAGGTTCTCGTGACTGTTCAAAGAGCATAATCACAAACACAAAGTTTGTAAGACTCGTCATAAGCATACAACTCTCCAAATGAAAGACATTGGCAAAAGACAGTTTGCATAAACAAGGTAGCAAAAACAAAGCGCAGACTCGCGCAGTTCAGAAGGTATCATTACAAGGCATAAAAAAGCAAAAGGGTACAGCTACCCTAAGCCTAAGATTTCGATTTCCTAAGCAGACGATTGGCAGTCTCGAGTGCCCGGCGCTCCATGGTGTTCATGAAAACTTCAGCCAGTCGCGCGGCTGCTCCGCTCACCCCCTTCAGCGAAATGGGCTTCCCGTCTGGCTTCTGAGGGAACGCAGACAGTGCTGCCTCATAGTCGCAATCTATCCCATGTCCCATAAGAAGCTTGATGGTGGACTCGGATCCGCGTACCGTGTTGGCGCGAGCAAAACCCGCCATGGTGGACGTCCCGGGGCCAAACACGTTGGCGAAGTCATCCACCGTCGACGGCACCACGCCAGTAGGGAACACCACTTGGTATACAGCACCAAGTGTGCTCGTTGATTTGGCGAGTGCTTCTTTCGCCTGGTTGCATAGAGCGCCTAAGCCGCCCACAGCCTGTTCCAGCGAAAGATCGTCACTCGCCACGTCTGCAGAGGCCGGTGCGCCAACAGCTTCTGCACAATTCAAAACAGGCATAAGTACGACACTCGACAAGTTATATCGTCATATCAAAAGGAGAAAAAGATTACTCACCTCCCATGGCCTGCGCGAGTGCCGCGAGCTGGTCAGCATATTCTCGCTCGCGTGCAGCAGCTGAGTTGGTGGCGGCAGCCAGCTCTTTCTTCGATTCTTCGCGCTGCGCGGCGAGTGCGTCTTCCAGCTCCTTCTTCTCGCCTGGCCCAGCAAAAATTACGTGCATTCAATACTCGACAAAATCAGGCATTGCGAAAAGAAGTTGGGCAAAACAAAAGCAAAAAGGAGAACTCACGACTGAGCCGCTCGAGCTCGGCGCGCATGGTGTCCCTCTCCTGCTCCACCTGGACATAAGCCTTGGCAGAATCTGCCAAGGTGTGGTAGAAGGGCTGCGAGCACACGGATTCAGCAAAAATCTAAAAATTCTCACAGACCTACAACTAAACGGGTCAAGCAAAAAGTTACTCACGTGGTTCATCCACGGCTCAGGAGCCGCGACTGATGTCCCGACATCTGGAGTTGCCGCCTTGGCTGTTTCAACGACAGCGTCAGTGGCCATGGGCTGGGCAGCCTCGTTTCCAGTCGGTGCAGACTTCGAGTGCTCCACGGCTGGAACATTCTCGACTGGAGGAGTCCCAGGCTGATTGTTTTCAGCACTGTGAGCAACACAACAAAACAAAAGGATGGTCAGCACAAAAATGTGACAGCACAAACATTTTCATATCATACTCAAAAACACACATACCTGTGCTCCTCATCTTCCTCGTCTTCGGAGTCGCCAAAAATTGGTCCTCCAAAGGCTGGGGTACCACTCGACTGAAGCGGAAGAGTCGAGCTTGTTGAGCACGCACGCAAAGGAGCGGCTTGGAAAACAGGTGGTGAATCTGATTCCTCGTCATCCTCCAAGCCTTGCTCCTTCGCGGGTGAACTGGCAGCAGAAGGCGCCTTCTTGGCCAGTCGACGCCGCTTCGGTTGCGCGGTATCGACTTCTTGGTCAGAAGGAGCCTTGTCTTCAGATTGGACTTCTTCTGCTGCTTCTTCCTCGACATCCTCCACACGTGAAGTGGTGGCGGAAGGGATGGGCGACTGATCCCCTTTCGGGTCCACCACCTGTGCCTGTGTTTCTTCAGTCTCGCCATTTTCAGGCAGAGGAGGAAGGGAGGCAGCAGTCGAGTGACCCTGCATAGCACACATCACAAATTGCAAAGTCAGAATCAAAAATCGCGATCATAAAACATGCGAGTGGCAAACTTTCATTGCAAGCAGGCTATAACACATACATACCTCAAGCAAAGGGTTCTCCAACCCATATGGTGCAACAGGGCAGTCGACATTGCAAGTGTCGCCTGTCGTCAAGTTGGTGATGTGTCGCACATGCGTCAGCAGCTCACTCCTTGAAAGCTCCTCTGGATTCATTCGGGTGATGTCACCTGCGCCTTCATACTCCCACATGGGGTGCGCTCGGGCGCGAATGGGCCACACCCGCCTCTTCACAAAGGTGGCGATCAAATGGATGCCTGTGACCTTGTCCAGCATGCCTCCGATCCGAGCCAGCAAAGGGCTTGCCTCCTCCATTTCTTCGGCTGAGAGTTGGTGATCCCACGCCTTGGTCCTGGTGAAAGCAGCAGTCGAGAAAGGGGCGGCTGCATCCTGCTCACAGTCGCATAAAACCACCCCTTCCTCCAGCCTTGAGCGGAGTCGACGGTCTTCAGGCGGAAGTATCGGGTGTCGCTGCGCACCTGTATTCCACAGCCGCCGACGGGGTAGGTGCGACCACCTCCTCTGTTCGGCCGCACCATGAAGATGGCTTCCACAGCGCCCAGCTGGGAGCGACGCCGAGGAAGCACTCGCACAGCGTGATGAAGCACGCGATATGCATAATGCCGTTTGGGGTGAGATCATGGATCTGCACCCCGTAGGCAAAAGAAGACCACGAACGAAATCGTGGAGGGGAAGCGAAAAGCCCCTAGGCAAAAACTCCGCAAAACAAACACGCTCGTTGGCGCGTGGTTCGGGGAGTACCTCCTTGGGCGACGGCGCGCGGACGGCGAGCTGCTCCGCGGGTGGCAGATACCCCTGCTCGCGGAACTTGACCAAATGGGCGTCCTTGATGGTGGACTTCGCCCAGTCCCCGCTGCCCTTCTTCAGCGCGGCGGATGCAGATGTACCCGCCACGGCCTTCTTGCCCTTGGTCGCATCGGTAGCGGCGGCGGCGGCAGCGCCACGCTTCGCACCTCCACCTTTCGCCATCGCTACGGTGGAGGGAGTGTGGGGCAAGAGCTTGGGCGCAGAGCAATGGAGGGGGCGCGAGGAAGAAGATGAGACGAGGGGCGGCGCAGGGGAAAATGGCAAGTAAAAAACTCTGCCAGCACCGTCCCCCCTATTTACCACAGAGCGCAAAAACGATCGTAGCCGTTAAAACAAATCCATACGCTCCGCGCGAAATCTGGCCATACACGTGGCGGCCACGGAGAGCAACCGTCGCCGGCCACTCCGCCCACTACGCACGAGAATCCAGGAAGCCATCATCACGCCCCGTGAAAATCGTGCCCGAACGGTCAAATCAAGTCCACGCGGCGTCATCCCTGGTCAGCTCTGCAAAAACGGGCCCACAGAACAGGGTCACGTCTTATCAAAGCCTCTCCAGGCACGCCATCGCTTGTCAGAGATAGCAGTCGCAAAATGCGTCATTGCTGACGTTGTTCTCTCTTTCACAACTGGCATAAAAGTCACTCGATGATATCTTCGGGTGGTCTCTCGCATAAGTTTCGGTTGGTTTTTTAGCAAAAGTCATAGAGGCCAGTCGAAATTCTTTCGACTGCAGCATCATACTCCCATCGGGAGCGTATCAAAAAATTTCTTTGACTAAAATGTGCAGGGTAAAAGAATTTGAGATTATCCTCCATTGCAAGCAATAAAGCACAATCTCGGGGGCTACTCCCATCGGGAGCGCTGTCGCGCACCCGATAGAATAATGGCAAAAGTGTCAGTCGACGAAACATTCGACTAAGTTCATAAGCAAAATCACACTCAAAATATTCCCGAGTTGATCCGACGATCCTTGGATGCTGCATGCATAAGTGCAAAGGTAAGACCCGCCGATCAGTCGAGCTGGGCTAAGGACCGCTCCAGCAGCGTTATCCTTAAATGTTCCGTGTCAGCAGACATGATGAAAATCCCCGACGGACGCGTTGGGTAGATTCAAAATTATACTGCAGTTCGATTCAGTAAGACCTCAACGGCCGTTTCGAGTCTGTCCAGTTTGTTCCAGATTCGAGTCCGGGGACTCGAGTTTGATTGAAAGCTAGTATGGTTTTGCCACAAATGGTAGTTAACCGGCCCCGATCCGTCGTGTGTGCCGGGCCTGCTAAGCTAATATCCCTTGATTATCATAAGCAAAAACTCATAGTCGATGAAAACACTCGGCATTGCTAACATGTGCTATTTCATAAGAATTCTAAATACAGATGTAAAAAATATATAACGTGCATGATGTATGAGTCCATGCCCGACTCTTCGAATCAGACAAGTACTCGGGGGCTACTGACATGGGTATGCCTATCGGGTACCCTACCATGAGGGTACCTGGTGCACGTATCGACTAGGCCCAACTATCAGAGCCTACATGAAGCCCATGAAGGGAGGCCCACGAAGATGAAGTATCCTCCAAGTTTGGCGAAGCAATAGTCGGTTTAGAGTTTCCTTACTTGTAAATCGAGTCGGTTACGAACACCCGGGACCCAGCCTATTATTTAAGGACTGGGAGGGCCATCGAACCAGACAACGAACCACCAGAGCCACAAACCCTAGCGAGATCGACATCTCGCCGGGATCCTTGTAACCATCATATTCACAAATCAATAACAGACAGGCAGGACGTAGGGGTGTTACCTCCACACGAGGGCCCTGAACCTGGGTAAAATCTTTGCCCTGCTTGTCAGCCGACGATACTTCCAGCTCTACCACGTTCTCTCCCCCATATTCATAACCTAGGGACCTTAACCATGGGTCTTGATGAGTCTACCCCTCGTCAGATCCCTTTGTGTAACTTCTCCGAAACTGCCAAAATCATCTACTAGAAGTATGTTAATTAAGGTATGAAGAGTGCCCGATATGTGCATTTGTATCATGTCATATAGAGTTAGTGTATATCATTATATACAATAACCAGCATTATTTATCAATTTTTAGAGATGTTTATGAGATTTTCCTTAAAAATCTCTTGAGTTGCTATTTGACTCTGGGAGGTGGAAATCTTCTTTATCGTATTTTGCTGTTTCAGACCTTCCGAATTCCAAATAAATCGAGAAAAATAACTTGTAAGTTTTTTATAAAAAAACAAAGACACAAGAAATCAAGAAAAAATAACTTGTAAGTTTTTTCTAAAAAACAAAGACACAAGAAGAGCCACTAGGTTACTCGCGATACTCGTGGTCAACAAACGAGTTCAGATACAAAACCCGGCTCGTCTCGTGAGAACCGAGTTCAAACCGAGTCTGCAAGTTTTCGAGTTTTAATTCCAGACCTAAGAGCATCTCCACCGGCGCGCCCAACTCCGCTTCCAATCGACGTTTGGGCGCACCGGCACCCAATCCCCCCCCCCCCCCCCCCCCCCAGCGGCGCTCGCAGTACCAAAAAAGTTGTCGGCATGTCTCAGTAGAACGTCCGGCAACCGCTTCGCGCCCAGGTTCTAGGGACGCAAACGGGCGCGCCGGCAACCGCGGCAACGCGAGCCACGTCGGTACTGACGCGCGGGACCGTCGCGTCAGTGAGATACAGACGGTCAGCGCAATTAACTGCGACCGCTGAGCGGTTTTCTGACGCGTCGCACGCGTCACCTCGTCTTCCCGACGCGCGTCGCCGGAGTTACGACGCCTCGGGAACCGGCGCCGGAGTAATGGAGCGCGTTCCCGCGCTTCGCCTCCCCGCCGTCCTTATAAAGCGCGCACGACGCGGCCCAGCGGCGCACTCGTCCTCTTCTATCATCTCCCCCTTTCTCCACAGTCAATCGACGGCGGCGACGAGCAATGGCGCACAACGACCAGGCGGGAGGCAGCGGGGGCGGCACGGTCAAGACCTGCCACCGGAAAGAGGCGGCGGGCCTTCATCTACCGCCACCGCATCCCCGTGCCGCCGGGGTTGGGCCTCCCTAGCGGCGGCGGCGGCTGGACCATCTCGGCGATGGGGTACGTCGTCCCCTCCTTGCAGGAGGGGGACCGTCTCCGCGAGCTCATCCGGCTGCGCTGCCGGCAGCTGAACCCGGAGCAGCTCGCGGACCCGGAGTACGCCGCGGACAGCCCCAACTGGGCGGCGATGTTCGCGGCGCAGCGACAGAACGCCGTCGACGGCCACGGCGGCGGGGTGCGGCCGCCAAAGAACAACGCCGAGGAGCGTCGCAAATGGTGGGAGGCCACCAGGTGATGCGCAAATTAGGCTACGTCGCGTCGCAAAAATCCTCCCACGACCTGTGGGAGATGCCGACGGTGAACTCATCCGCTCCTCTCTCCAATGCGCGGTCGGCGGTGCCGCGTTTCGGCAAGGTGAAGTCCGAGCCGACGCCGCGGGCCGAGCCGCGCTTCTTGAAGGTGAAGTCCGAGCTGGCGCCGCGCAGGGGCGGCGTCACCATCCGTGACTTCGGGTCGCCGCCGCCCGAAGGTGAAGATCGAGCCAGGACGTCCTCGACCCGCGGCAAGAAGCGCGCCGCGCCACCGCCGCCGAGGACGCTGACGGATGAGGAGGCAGAGGCGCAGTTCCAGAGGGACCTCGCCCTTGCGGAGAGCTGTCCTTCGAACCCATCCAGCCGGCGTCGGGGTACGCCGAGCACTGTCTTGCGTCGAGAAAACATCATCGACCTTGACGCGCCGTCACTATTGCCGCCGCGCCAGCGCCGCCCCCGGTGAAGGAGGAGATGGAGGAGGAGGCCGAAGCGCCGCCGCAGCAGGACGCCCTTGGACCGCTACTTTGGACGGCGATAGACTAGGTTTAGTTTAAACTTCGTCGCATTTTGTAAAAAGTATCGAATTTCAATGAAATGTGTTAAGTTAAATGAATTCGAGTCTCAATTTTTTTTCTCAAATCCTGTTGGGAGCGATGGTGGGGCGCGACGCTCAAAACGCGGCAACGGTTGCTGGCGCGCCCACCGGTGGAGCTCTAACCAACGAACTTACTATAGTCGCGTCGGAACTTGGAGATGGGGGAGCGACAGTTCACGGTTAAAACTGCCGGGATCTTGGTTTGTGTGGTAGCCCGCCGGCTAGGGTTGCGTTAGAAGCGGGGAAAAGAAACTAGGTACCACTACCCAGCCCCCTTTCAGTTTTCTCTTGCACACAGCCAGTTCTTACATTGTGTGAACGAATCTGCGATAAACGCCACACAAAAAATTACCAGAAGAAAACAATCCACGGTGACGCGGCACCCGAGTGATCCCACGGAAGTCCTTGGAAGAGGACGAAGCGGCGGCGGCGACGAGACCCCGGCGCGGCAGGCGCTCGCCCGTATTGGAACTTGGAGGCGTCGGGAGGCTCGCCGCGGCCGCCTCGCCGAGGAGCGCAAATCGTGCGCAAAGAACCAACCCCCACGTGCGCGCCCCCCACCACGACCTAGCTACTTGTTTCCTCTCCCTCTCGGCGTCCTGGCTAATTTATTTGTCTGTCTCCCCGGAATGGGACATTGGTGCTTCTTGGTTTCTTGCAGGCTTCTGTGGCTAACCGGAGACCCTGCATGATGGGTCCGTCAACTCATGATCTGGCAATGCGTCAGCCCCGCATGCAAGGGCGTAAGAAAATATCTGTAGTCCTTTTTTTTACTCGTAATCTTGACAAATGTGGGCTTACCATTAAATTTCTCTGAACCTGCTTGTGGTTCTATAGTTTGGTTTGGTCACGCATGGAAATTCGAGGAAAATTTTGACCTTGACTATGTGTAAGTAAGAGAGGGGGTTTCAGTAGGTGCAGGGTTTTGCAATACTTGAGCAAAACACTTGTCCATTCATTGCTGCAAGTGTAGCATTGACATTGTTATTGGAAAACTAATGCATGAAACTGACATTATTAATTTATTATGTAGAACACATTATATACTATCCTAATCTAACATAATGAGTTGGTTCACTCATATAAAGAATCAAACCTATGATTCATCTTGTTGATTTTGTGCTTCATATAGTGTTTTTATTTGTTTATGTCTGTCACTGTATCTTGTTATTACAGGATAAAACTCGATTACATTTTACAATCACACGGATCAATCCGTGTCCCCTTTATCTGATTCAAATTATGTTAGTACGAAAAGATCATTTTAACTGTTCTTATGTTAAAATGTGCATAACATACATTAAGTCCCAGCCAGCGGATTTTGCACAATCCTGGCTCTGTTTGCTTGGCATAGTATAGTTTACATTTCAATCGACCTTGTGTAGTTGTAACAAGGACCCCAGACAGGACAGCAGCATTACCAGATAAATCAAAGTCTGAATCTCAAATGATATCCTACTGCTGAATTTATTTTTCCTTGTGGATCATGAAAACCAATAATCGGCACTGGATATTCATTACAAAATATGTTTATATACTCATAAACATTTTAGAATGTTATTTTCTAGGCCTGACAGTGATATATTGGACAAAAAGATCTTGTAAGCTGCAATTACTTCAGTCCTCTGCTGTCTTTGTTTATGATGTCCTCTGTTACTGCTTCACGCTCAGAATTCAATAGTTGGTGCATTAAACCATACACTGAGTCTTTTGTCGATAAGAACCATTCAGAAATTTCGAACTTGTCCCAGCTTCTGTGGGAACTGTATTGAACAGTTTCTCTGAAATCCCGTGAAATTTGAAACGGAACCTTCGTCTAACAATTCAGCAAATTCTTCAGTTTGTGTGTGAATATTGTATACTGCAAAATTCTTTGATGGCAGATTTGTTTACTCTCTAGTCTCTATGTCCAGTCTCTGATCTCAGCAATTGTCTTTCATAAAGTAACATAATGCACAAAATTTGTGTTTTGCAGACTGACTGGGAGGGTGGACATTTCCCCCTAACTCTGCAATTTAATGATAATTACCCAACTACCTCTCCTGTCTGCAAGTTTCCAGCATGGTTTCTTCCATGTCAATGTTTATGATTCTGGGCTAGTATGTCTGTCAATCCTGGGTGATGTAAGTTTTTAATTATTACTATTCGGCATATATCTGCACCAGCAATTATACAGCCTGATCTTTCATGATCTCACTTGCTCTTTTCAGGCATGGAAACCTTCAATTACAGTGAAGCAAGTTTTGATAGGCATCCAGGAGTTGCTTGATAGACCCCAATCCTAACTCAGCTGCACAACATCGCTGTTATGAATCTATAAGAAGGTTTTTTTATAACTTGAACTTCCATAACCTGAAGATGCATGTCCTTATTATTTGATGCAGTTATGCGCTTAAACACAGTTCGTGTCATTCGCTGCATTTGCAGAATATGGCCCGAGTACAAGAATGCGTGTCGTGAGCAGACCAAGCGCTATCCTTCCGGGTGTAGTAGCTACAAAACTCCGGGCTCGACATCTGTATGCATTTTGATGGAATGTGATGCAAGCTTTAGCACAACAATACCGTATTTGTTGGAACTGATAAAATGCACTCACGGTCCATCGTCTTTTTTTTTACACGGGAACAGCAGGAGCTTGCTTTCGCATCTTCTGAGTCCATATCTTTCATTTCGAATTGTTCTGGGCCTTCTAGTTATCAATATATGTTGGTGCCTTAACGGAGGAGGACGGCTTGAGCTTTGCTGAATGCTGATCTCTTTTTACTTTGTGAAAAGAAGAGAGTCTTTTTACTTTGTTAGGATCAAAGTTGCACCGGCCCAAAATGATTGAAAGCAGTTGCCGGGCTAGCTCAGCGTGCCAAGTTTGGCGTCAGTTACGGTGCTCTTTCTGGCTAACAATGTCAACAAAGCTTGAGTTAAACCTGCACTCTGGGTTCTTCGAAAGGAAGAAAAAACTTGTGGTGTACCTGCATTTGTTCCAGTGGATTTTGATGTACCTGCAGAGCGACCCATAAAGCCGGAAGCCTCTTCAATTCTTTCCCTTGCTGATGCTGCCGCTGCTGTGTGCTGTGTCGGCCTTGCTGCGTTAGGTCAATTAAGACAGCGTCGAGGGCAGTTCATGAGGACAGCGACAAGAAGAAGAATTTCGTGAGGACAGAAACAGGGGAAAGGGAGCGATAAACATACTCGAAAACGCATACCATTTTTCCCGGCCGATGCATGAATTCAGACTCGCCGATGGGCTACTCCTGGCAGGTCAATTCGGTTCCGTGCTTCAGGTCAGGATGGGAGCTGTGCAGGTGTTAAGCTGTGGGCGCACGCAGAGCATGAGTAGTGTACTCAACCACTATGTAGGCATCTCGGATCTGTCTTCACAGCTCTCATTGCAGTTTGGGTAAGAGGAATTCATATCATATTAATTTCGTTCTAGTACAGCTAGCGAGCACATAATCCAGAAGAGCACCCCACGCTAAATAGGTTTGTGGTGTTGCATAGGAGAAGGATCTACCAACCATCAACACAATACAGGAATGAATTCGTTTTTGTTCTGAAAAGGACATAAGACACATCGTATGCTTCATAATTGAGCAAGCAAGATCAATGAGTATACAAAATTATTGGATGCCGGCATAGCTTAGTCTGAGCTTAACCACCTACTGATCATATATACAAGTACTGAAGTACATCTTGTCAAATACACTCTTTTCTTTTGCTAGTGTTAGCCAGGAGCGAATCTTTAAGGTAGCTTGCTGAAGAATAAGGCAGGTGGCGCCTTTCAACATACCGTGAGACATTTTCTCAAGGGTGTACATGGAATCATCCTATGGCACTTTTGTACTAGGCTAATTCCTGCCAAACAACCCCAACTTAGGCCAGGACCCTTGATCCCTTCACCTCATCATTGCCATGCTTCTTCCGGGAAACCAAA